>BMAV01025413.1:220720-295721 GCA_019973955.1 Trichonephila inaurata madagascariensis
CCCCCCCCCCCCCCCCCCACTGGAAGTCAGCTATAAATATTAACGAGAAAGAAGTAGAGATAGACAGTCAGTCATCTCTGCTAATAACACAGAGCTCAATTTTATCAAAGTTAGCCAAAAGATCTTCAAAGATGATTAGGGTTATGGCTTTGGTACTGCGTTTTCAACCAAAGGCCAAAGAATTAAGAAAATGAACGGAACTTAAAAATAAAGAATTGTTAAATACACAAAAGGTTATTTTCTATCTAATACAAAAGGAATGTGTTACTTCAATGAAAAAACACGAAAAAGTTTGAAAAATTTTCTAATATTTGAAGACGAAGAAGGAATCTTACGATTCAAGTCCAGATTGATAAGGAATAATGATGATAAGGAATAATGATAAAGAATAATGATGATAAGGAATGATTGATGAAGGAATCGAAAGATTTTATTTCTCCTTTGAGAAGATTTATAGCTCAAGAACATCTTGCTAACAAACATGCTGGGACATTAACTCTTCTGACTATTTTACGTGAAAGATTTTGGATAGTGAAGGGGAAAAGGACTGTCCAGAGTGATATCAACGAATAACATATAAAAAACAAAAGGTGAAACATCTTGAAGTAACTTTTCCGCCTCTTCCAAGACCGAACAGAAGCATCAGCAGTTTTTCAAGTATCGGGTGTAGAATTGGCTGGACCTCTGTTGACTAAATCTAAACAAAAGGTATAGATAGTACTTTTTATTTGGGCCGTATTTAGAGCTGTCCATCTGGAACTAATACCTTCACTTAGTACCAATGGCTTCATCCAAGCTATGCGTAGGTTTATTGCCAGAAGAGGACGAATTTCTGTAATGTATTCAGACAATGGTACTAACTTGACAGGTCTAAACAACGTTTTGAAACAAATAGATTGGATTACAATTGAAACGAATTTTCCACGGAATTCGTTGGATTGTTAAGAAAAAAGAGTCTGTGAGTCATGAATAGCTGACATAACCGAGGAACAACAGCATTCCTATAATATAGATATGAATATGTACATAGATACTGGTATCGTGTGTGGGTGTATTTCTGGAATCCAATATTGTCTTTTTCTTGATTTAATGGTAACACAATAAACTTGAATAAACAAAAACTTAATAATTTTACAAAAATTAAATCCTGAAGTTAAATATTAGACTTAAAATATTCTAGTAAACAACGGCACTCCTAGAAACGCCGAAGCCAAGATCAAGATTTTAAATAGAAAATATCCGAGATAAAAACAACAGCGACCAAACGCGCTGAAGTCAGGTTCAAGATTAACACACAGGTAGAGAGGATCTCCTACATATGGTTTTCGTCGAGATACACCCCCCGTGGGTCTGAGAGCAGTGATTGATACGCTCCGCCCACGCAGGGGACGATAATTCACAACATCCTGCTCTCGGATGAACGAAAGGGTTCATAACATTTTCAAGTATTCAAGCAATTAAATTTTAAAATCAAGCATTTCTTGGCACCTAGCACAGTTAAATTTTAAAAATATTATACAAATTAAATAATTAAATATTCTAACAAATTTCAATGCACTAATAAGAAATAACACTTGTGAAATTGCCCCCCTGCCCTTTTCTTTGATTATCAGCGTGAGCTAGAGGTGTAGGAATAAAAGAACTAGAAGTGTCCATGTTCTTAATATGGCTTTATTAAGAACTTAAACGCCTAACAGATTAGATATTAATAATATATGTGAGAGAATCTGCGATGACAAAACACACAATATAGATAATACCGAAATAACTTAACCCATACCACTATCAATAACTAACATGCCTAAACTCAATTCCAATGATATCTCAGATCCTAATATTAAATAGTCAATCCTACCTCTTAACTTCGATCGCCGATCCAAACTTAATGGAAGTTACTTATTTACTCGAGTACAATGGTATGCACCTTGACCTAATGGCTCTATCTTCGGGATAACTTCTCTTGGCTGTCACTTCACAATTGTATCACGCTCTATCATAACATTCCCTACATTGCCATCTCGCTTACTCTAACTTCTGATATTTAAAAGCTTTCTAATTTGCATCTTTTATTCACGTTTCACTTCTTGGGTTTTGGTTAGAAAAGAGTTGCCATTAATTCTGGCCCCCAAAGAACATGTTAATGAAAAGACGCATGAGCCCGTCACAACCCCTCCAAGAAGCAAAACGTGATTTATTCGAGGGTCTTAATGGCCCTTAAGAAATTACGCGTGCCTAAATTTTATTTTCTTAATTTTCTCGCTTTCCATGCTCTATTTAAATTTTAACATCGAATAGTCATTTAAACTATTAATTTCCAATATTCGACTTAAACTTTAATTTTCATTATTCATTTTAAGCTTAATTTTTAATATTCCTCCTTAATTTGAACTCTCGATAGCCACAATAAGTTTTACTCAATTAACTAGACCAACATTAACAGTTATGTATTTTAATCACAGTAGATTCTCCTTTTTACAAAACGATATGGGCATGTCCCATCCGGGCAACAGAACCGGGAAAAAAACCATATATAACTTAGTTGGAAAAACGAGGTCCACATGCTCCTTAAATAACTTAATTCTACTTAATACTACTTAAAAACTATTACAATCTTCTTTCTTTAAACTGCTTTTCCATCCAGTTGATATTACAAAAACTTTGAGAGTTGGCGTTCTAATTGGAATTCAGGGTCTGTCACCCTGAAATAAAAACTCTTTAAGTCACTGAGAATAACACATTTTCACATACCATTACATTTCACAATTTTTATACATTATATATCACTTTTAAATTACAACTAATTTTCATATATACACCTCATCTGGCTTTTCCAATAAACTTCCCCTCAAATCACGCAGCGCCGTTATTGTTATTGTTAGTAGACTGCTACGACACGTTTCCTCAAACGAGATGTACATTAATATGAAACAATATATATACACACTATACAATTACAAACATTTTTCAATAAACCATTAAAACAAATAACCAAAGGAATTGTCGCATCTCAGCGAAGTTATACATAGAAGTAAACAAATGCATATTTACAATTGTTTTCTCCATAATTTGAAAAAAAAATTTTACAAGTCAAAAGCTCAAAAAATGCACTCATTGTAGTGTCAACTTTTGCTTGGCGTTATAAATTTTAAATACCCGACCGTGACTTGCTTCTCTGCAATAATTCTTCCGACCACTTGTTTGAAAGAATATAAAATAAAACGATACAAAAAAAAAAAAAAAACCTGGTTTTTATGACTTGTAGTTGGCGTTTCCTACTAGGACTTCCAGGGAGATGGATCGGTTGGTATTTGCTCTTCCTTTCCTTTCCTGTCCATTTTGTTGTGGACTACCTCTTCTCCTTGTCTTCTTGCTGCCTGACTTTACTTGCTCTTTGATGTACGGTCTGTAGTGCTTTTCTCGGCTGTTCCTGGCTCGAACTGGTCCTCCTTGTTGTGTTTTCATCTCAATGGTTGGTCGGGACTACACTTTATTTTATTTTCTTCTCGGTCTGAGGTTGTACCCATTTGTACTGTTTCTTCTGTTCGGGATCTTTTTCTAGAATTAGTTAAATCATAATTTTTCGACGACAATGCTCTTTTATTTACCCTATATTCTAAACCTTTCTGCATCTTCCTCTCTGGTCCTCCTGATCTAGATTCACGCGATCGTTTATATCCTATATTCTCTTTTCTTCTTCTTCTTTTAATCTTTTTACTTTGAACGAAAAAAGAGCTAGATGGTGATCTGATAAGTGGTCCGTGCTTATCGGCCTTACCTGTGTGTCTCTCACCTTGATCAATCTTAAAACTTATCCCTTTTTCCTCTAACTCACGCTTTACACCTGACCCCTTCTTCCTACCATACTGCGACTCATTTGATCTCCGTGGTACACTTTCAAAATTACTCGATTCATGGCGTGAACTATTGCTATCCGAACTAAAAGTTCTTATCTCCATCTCGTCACATTTCCTATAACGATATATTCCAACTTGATCGACATTGAAAGTTAACCTTTTTCCCGACCTCCATATCACTATATTATTATTTTTTACTTCTAACACTCTATACGGAACTTCAAATTTTGGTTTAAATTTAGCTACCATTTTCTTTGTTGCTGAACTTAAAGGATGCGTTTTTATCAAGACCCAGACATTCACCTTAATTTGTACATCCCTCCTGCGTCTATTAAAATACTTCTCCCATTTTTCATGCTTAGCCTTTGTGTTTCGTCTAGCTTCATCAAACAATCTTTCAATATCTCCTACTACAAACTCAATTCCGTCCGATACCATCACTAATTTCTGAAATGGGGTAATCAACTTTCGACCTAAAAATATTTCTGCGGGGGTTTTTCCCGTCATTTCATTCACTGCTGTACGAATAGCAAAAGCAAACTCAAGTAAGAACTGGTCCCATGTATCATGTTGATCATTCACATAATTTGCAAAAGATCGCGATTCACGCGTTCGGATACTATTTGCCTGAGGTCTATATAAAACAGTCTTCACATGTCTTATATGCATACTCTATCACTCAAATGTTCAAAAATATCGGATATAAATTGGGGACCGTTATCACTTATTAATTTTACTGGAGCTCCATAACGCGATATATAATTATCAAAAAGAGTATCCGCTATTACTCGAGCCGAGGCCTTTTTAAGAGGTATGATTTCAGCCCACTTGCTGAAATGATCCGTAATTACTAATACATAAATCGGTTACGTCTCACTCTCGATGCAGGGTACGGACCTAACAAATCTAACGTAACTATCTCATTTGGATAATTTGATATAATCGAAATTAATCGACCAGCTGGTAACGCGTTTTTATATTTGTTAACCTGGCACATATGACATGTAGAGACATATTGATCAATAAATTTTCTCATATACGGGAAATAACAAACGTCCCTTGTTTTATGGTAAGTCTTAAAGCGCCCAAAATGACCAGCTATGGGTTTGTCGTGAAATTCTCTCATTATTTCATTTCTTAAAAACTTCGGAATGTATACTCGCATTTCACCTAACGACGTGGCGTATTCCGCATAAAACAACATTCCCTCAATCATCTTAAAATCGCGAGACCAGTTCTCACATATTTTCGCATTAACCGAGCTATCTTCCGGGTTTTCCAGATATCTATAGATATGACCTAATTCCGGGTCCTTTCTTTACTCTTCGATTAACTGTTCACGCGACGAAAGTACCCAATCCCTGAATATTGCACAATTAACTTTTTCTCCTATTATACTTTCAACCGGGTTCCTCGATAAAACGTCAGCCACCGCATTCTGATTTCCTGGACGGAGTTCCCATTCTTTATTAAATTCTGCTAATTTTAGAGTCCACCGAATCATCCTACTCGACAAATTTTTACCATTTGTTAAACGCGTCAATGCAGCGTGATCCGTGATAACTTTAACCGGCAGTGAACCTAAATACGTTCTGAATTTATTCAGAGCCCAAACTACTGCCAAACACTCCTTTTCCGTTACAGTGTAATTTCTCTCCGCACTACTAAGCGTGCGAGAGGCAAACACCACTGGTCTCTGTTCCTGATTTAGAACCGCGCCTATGCCTATTGAACAGGCATCCGTAAACAAATCAAATAGTTTTTCGAAATTGGGTAATTTTAAAACTGGTGCTTTCGTTATCGCCGCCTTGACCGCCTCGAATGCCTTCTGCGCCTCTATTGACCAACAAAATTTCTTGAGTTTTCGTTTAAGATTATAAAGGGGCTCGCATAGATCAGCATAATTCTGAATAAACTTCGCGTACCACTGGGACATACCTAAAAATTTGGATACCTCTTTAGAATTCCTTGGGGGTTTCATCTCAACTATAGCTCGAACCTTTGTCTCGTCCGTTTTAATTCCCTCCATACTAATAATCAAACCTAAATATTTCAATTCATTACAACCGAATTTACACTTTTCTTTGTTCAGTGTTAATCCTGCTTCTTGTAATAATCTAAAAACTTCGCTTAAATGTTCGACATGGTGAATGAACGATGGAGACGATATGATTACATCGTCCATATAAACACTCACAAACATCCCTATCACGGTTTCAGAATAATATCAATGGCCTTATGAAAATTGGGAGCCGCCCCTGACAACCCAAATGTCATACTCCGAATGCGTAGGTGCCATTCTTCGTAACAAACGCGGTCTTAACTATATCACTGGAGTTTACTGCAAGTTGAAAGTACCCCGATCTGAGGTCAAGAGACGACATAATTGTCGTATGGAGGAATATTCATTATTAAATCATCTATTAACGGTAAGGGATATAACGGGGATACTTTGTAATAGAATTAAGTTTCCGATAGTCGACAGCAAATCTATACGCTTCCGTATTATCCGACGGTAACCCAATATTTTTTCTACATAACACAACTGGTGACGCGTACGGGGATTGAATCGGAATTATGGTTCCCTCTTTCAACATATTCTTTACATGATAATTGAGTATCGCTTGTTTCACCCTATCATAACGGTATGGCCTAGAAACAACAGGTGGCTTATCTCCCGTGTCAATTTCATGATATAAAACATGTGTAAGCCCCAGTTTATCTGAAAATAATCCCTTAAAACTATTAAACAAATCCCGGAACTCCTGTTTCTGTCTTTCTTCCAACCCTTAGAAAGATCTATTTCCACATTTCCTTCATCAATCGTTGTAACCACTTTATCAATTTGCGAATCGGGAATCGCCAACGATTTTCGATCAAAGTCTAAAATAATCCTTGATCCACTTATGAAACCCACCCTGAGTATACATGGGTATTCTAAATCTGCCAACACGTGAAACATCCAAGGCTTCTCAAACTCCCTAATTCGAACATTCAATTCCACAATTCCTACATTTTGACATTTAACTCCCTGTGCCGTGATCACCTGAGCACGTGATTTTTTTACTTACTTATAAAAAAATATTTTCGGTATATGTCCTTCGATATAAATGACTTCTCCGCGCCTGTGTTCCATAACACTTTCGTAAAAGTTTCATTTAACAAAATAGGAACATATGGTAGCTCCACCGGAGACATGCATATCGCAGAAAGTTTAATCGGTACCTCATTTGCCGACTGTGTCTGATCATTTTGATCATCTCTAACCTTCAAAACATTTAACTGCCCCCCTTGCCTTCGGTTTCCTCGACTAAAACTTTCACTTGAACCCCTATGTCTGAAGTCCCCTCGACTAAAATTTTTACTCGGACCCCCATTTCTTCGGTCCCCTCGACTAAAATCGTCATTTTGACCCCCATTTCTAAATTGGAATCATCTATCGTTAAATCTTCGATCATCCCTCTAAAATCTATTCCTGCTGTCGAACCACTGATTTCCTTGACGACCATTCTCGTAATTACCCCAATAATCATTTCTGCCGTTACTCGGTCTACACAAAACTTCCGAATTCCTCCAATTTCTCCGACTATTATCAGCATTAGACGTCCTACACTAATTCCAACCTCGTTTTCAACATTATCACTATTCCTCGAACCCCGCTTTTTTTTGCAGGAATATCTTTCCTCAAACTTAGGCAACATCACCAATAGTTGGACCGTGTTTTGCGGATTTCGAACCTCCACATCTTAGACTTGTGGTTCGAGTCTAACAAAAATATGGTCCACTAAAGCTTCCTCTGACATACCAAGTCCGAGTTGTTTTTGCAGCTTCAAAAGATCATAAATAATATCTGTTGGCTCCTGATCCCTTCTCTGATGGGACGAATAAAATCTAATTTCCAAATCCTTCTTATTACGGATGGCAGGGAATGCTTTTGACAAAGTCATCTTTAACTGCGCAAAGTCCGTGGCTGTATTCTGCACTAACGCTGACCTGAATATCTGATACCAATCTTGGGCCCTCCCCAGGAGATGACCTTTCAAATAAGCACATGATAAATCACTGGGTATATCTCAAGTAATCGTATTTGATTGTCAATACCCTCTAAAAACTCGATAACGTTTTCGGACCCAGAAAAGTACACTTCTGGCAAAATTAAATTTCGTTGGGCGCCATTGTAAGGACGCCCCCTTGGGTGAACTTCTCCTAGATTATCAGCGTGAGCTAGAGGTTTAGGAATAAATGAAGAACCAGAAGCTGCCATAATCTTAATATTACTTTATTAAGAACTTAATTTAAACCAATAACAGATTAGGTAATAATATGATATGTGAGAGAATCTACGGTGGCAAAACACACAATATAAAATACCAAAATAACGTAACCCGGACCATTATCAATAACTAACTCGCCTAAGCTCAATTTCAATGTAAACACAGATCCGAGTATTAAAATGGTAATTCTTACCTTAATATCCAACGAAACAGCAATCTATCTGATCCTAGCTGAAGTTGCGGTTTACTGGAGTAGAATAGTATCTACCTTGACTACAAGTTCTCTGTCACGGGTAACCTCTCTTGACTGTCACTTAACTTCTCAAAATACTCTTCACATTTGCAACACGGACTATCATAACACTCCCCTAATGCCACCTCGTTTACTCTAAACTTCTGTTATTTAAAAGCTACCTAATTTGCATCTTTCATTCACATTTTACTTCTCGGGTTGGTTGGGAAAAGATTTGCCATTTATTCTGGCCCCAAAGAACCCAAAAGGACATGTTAATGAAAAAACGCGTGAGCCCGTCACAACCTTATGTAAAGACAACTTTTAAAAAAAGCATTGTATTTGTTATCAAAAATTTTTAATATAATTTATTGTTGAATAATGTTTGTTTATGATCCAAGTATCATCGATCCATGCATTCTATTTAATAACTGGGATACGTGCTTTTTTTCACTGAAGTTTATAGAAATGATCTGCAGTCGCATTTCAATTTATGTGGTGTATTCAACTGTAACTAATTATAGACTAATAACTATAACAGAATCCTTCCGAATATGAGAATGCCACGTTAAGAATAGAATGTATAATTAATCTCTGTATCTAAGTGCAATGTTCTTGTATTGTGCCGTGAATATCGTGATGTAATTAAATTAATTTAAAAAGTAATATGCAGCTGATCATTTCGAAACCCACACAGTATAACAGTTGGCGACGAGGATCTTGGAAAACTATCTTGTTTGTCCGTTTTGAAGATACGCATTTCGAAAAAGAGAAATTCTCTTGGGGGAAGCAGCACCGGAACTCAGCTCGCTATGAAGCACTAAGTAAGAAAAAAAGTTTTTTTTTCTCTTTTCTTTTTAATTGGGAGGTACTATCAGTAGGGAGAAGGTATCAGTACATACATTGCTGAGCTTACAGCTCGAGCAATGAATTGTGATTGTGATAAGGATATGTTGAATATTATATTACGCGACGTGTTTGTTAGCGAGTTACGGGATAAAATGGTTTTAGATCGATTATTTCAAGATAATATTGATCTCGAGAAAACGTTAAGGGGATGGTGGACTTTAAAATTGGCGAAAATTGTCCAAAATATGGGGGGAGGGGATGAGTTTACTGAACCATATGCCATGTGTCTAAGCAAATTTATTAAAAAGTTATAAGCATTAAAAAAATTTAAATGGACCCAAAAATGTAAGCAAAAGCATGAGCAAAGGTTGTCACAATTTTTTTGGAGGTTTTTTTTTTTTTAAATATTAGAATTAATATTTTTGTGTTTAAACAACCGCACATTTTAACTGCAACATTTAACTGCTTTCTTCGCAGTTTGTTTACTTCCACTTGTTTTCAAAAGACGAAAGTATTGCTTTCTTTAAAATTGTTTTGATTTAATCTTTGTTTCCTAGTAATATTTATCTCTACGACAGTTATTTTTTGCATCTAAAAGCCACAAAAATATCTACAATTGTTATGTACTACGGATGCTATCGAACTTAGGCGTTTTTGAGTGAAGAGAAAATCCCATGCAAAGTGATTCTGATAGAACGATGTGTCCTGAAAACTCTGGTGCTCACTTGTTATGCATACTGAAAACTCTAATAGCAATGAAGGTGGTGAAAAGGAACAATATTTCAATGCAAGTGCGAACAAATTTCAGTTGTTTCCTTCTACATCGACATCAACTTTTTGTGCTAGTGAGAAAAGTTCAAACGTTTGGATGAATAGTGATATGTAGTCTTCTCTTTTATGTGAAACAAAATGGGACCAAGGCCGGCTCTAGTAGTTTTGCCGCCCCGGACAAAAATGGAAAATGCCACCCCTCTCTCCAATGCCCTCTCTCTGTATATATATATATTATTTTAATT
Organism: Trichonephila inaurata madagascariensis; assembly: GCA_019973955.1. Taxonomy (NCBI): domain Eukaryota; kingdom Metazoa; phylum Arthropoda; class Arachnida; order Araneae; family Nephilidae; genus Trichonephila; species Trichonephila inaurata. The sequence continues at coordinate 230,946 of BMAV01025413.1, forward strand.
CTTAAAAAATTCAAAATAATTCATATATATATAATTTTCATTCTTAAAAAATTCAAAATTAAGGCCATAATTACTTATTATTTTACGCGAGTGAAACATAAGAGAAGGAATCGTTCATTTGAGGGGGCCAATTTCTTCGAAAAATAGTCTACTGATGGTGGAAATCAAAAAAGTTTGTTGTAACTTATAGTAACTACACTCAGGACTAAAATAAAACATCTCCTGTAGCTCTATCTATCGAAACCTCTTATTACTCTTGTCCCCTTTTGGATAGCTGAAACCGGGCGTCGTAAGGGTGAAAGGAATGTCCGTTGTGATCTCATTCCGGGATGGGGATAAATTTACAAGTGAAAGATGTGTAAACATATTAAACTTCATGCTTTAACATATACTCCTGCCTTGAACTCTTCAAGTTTCAACATGAAAGAAAACTGTCATTAATTGCACAGAGAACAAAATAAAAAATTAAGATACGTTGAATGCACAATACCAAATTCACACCGAATAATATTTCAGAAAATATATCAAATACTTTATAACAAATATATATATATATATATATATATATATATATATATATTTCAAATTCTATCCAAATGCCGCCCTTAAAATTTGCCGCCCCGAGTAGGGGTCCGGATTGTCCGGACCTAGAGCCGCCCCTGATGGGACGAATGTGATATGTGCTCATTGGATGTTGAATGTTTTGGTGTTTATGGTTTTTCTACAAAAACAGAACTAAAATGTAAAAGCTGCAAAAAAATATTTAATTCTGTATTCTCTAGCCCTCGAGATGATGATAGTAAATTTTTTGAGGCAAATAAAACGCTCGTTGAAGCTTTTCTAAAAATTGGGAAAGGTCATGCAGCATTAGAACTTTTCTCTATGACTACTGGCATTCATGCAATGGCTAAAAAAACCTTTTCAAAATGCTAACACAAACTGTATGAAGAAAAGAGAAGTTTTAAAGAGGACATCCTTGAAATTTCCCGGAAAGTTGTCCAAAAATACCGCGAGGATTTGCTCAACACTGCTAATGGTGTTATAGACATCACCCTTTCATACGATGGAACGGCAGAAACGTGGATATTCGTCATTGTAGGGAATAGGAATTGTTATCAACATTTTGATTGAGCTCATTATCGATTACGAAATCCACTCCAAATATCGCCCAGAATGCACTACCACAAAAAGGAATCCTTGTAGAAAATAGTGCTGAGTACTCCATATGGCACAAATCACACCAAGCAGAATGTAGCGAAAATTAAGTAGGATCTTTTAACGCCGTGGAGATTAATGTTGCAGAAATTTTATGGAAAAGATGCATTAAAAATTGTGGTATGCGATACGTGAACATCTTGTCAGATGGTGATGCCAAGTGGAATTGGATACGGGGGAAGCGATTAGTGTAATAAGTATTAAAAATTTTCGGAAAATTTCAAATAAACAAATTAAACCTCAAATATAGTTTTATAAAGGGGATTCATTAATACCATTAGGATATGTTTTACTGTAAGGGTGCAATATAAAAATTAAATTTGAACTTGTATATTGTGAAAGAAAACTATTCTGGGTCGGTGAATGGTTCTATAAGATTCATTTAGATTGGTCGGCTATTAAAGCAATCAGAGCAAAAACTGAACAAAATTTAAATGATCTTCTAAGAGAGTAGGAGATTTTTGAAGATAAATTAGGAGAAATAAGCACTTATGAAGCTAAACCAGAAGTAAAACCTATATTTCGTAGGGTTCGAACGGTACCCTTTGATCTAAAAAGCATTGAAACGAAATTGACAGGCTTGAAAAAGAGGGTATCATAGAGAAAGTCAAAAGCTTTGAATGGGCACAACCCCAATAGTTGCCCATTCAAAACTTCCAACTGATGGTAGTATTAGATTATATGCCGATTCTTCAGTAACCCTAAATCCAAATTTAATTATCCCTCAGCATCCTTTACCAAGATTGGAAGAAATTTTTAGTAATTTAAATGGGGCCCGGGCCCCAAATAACGAAATAAGATTTTAAACATGCATATTTGCAAATGAATGACCATAAATACTCATATATGTTTGTAAAAGACTCAACGCTATGTATTCCAAGGTATGGATGGAGTCAAAGTGTTTATGGAATTTTGCTTTAGAGGAAATGTTAAGTGAAACTTTTTTCAAAATGAAATCAATTTTCTTGGGCAAAAAATCGATACACAAAAGTGACGACAGCCATAGTTAATGCTAGGGTTAGTTAATTTTTATAGGAAATTTTGTCAAAATTTAGCAACTATTATTAATCCTCTTAAGGGGACACATTACCCTAAAAATGACGATTTTAACGAATTTTTTTTTATTGCCTTATTTTAGTTGTGTGACTTTTTTAAATATGTGAATAAAATTTGGTAGCTCTAGCTGCATTATTTTGCGAGTTATTTAACTTTTTTTGACAGTATGTCGAAGCGAAACCGAAACTAAAAGACGTGACATCTGCTTCTTTTACAGACGCTATCATCCTAGCCTAAACAATTTCGATTGATTTACTTATACACGCGATATCTAAAGCTTTATACCTTAATTAGAAGAGAAGTGAATTAATTCGTTTGTTTTTATGCAAGGGAGAAACGTTATTCCATTTTGCTTTGCATTATTTTTTCTTATTCTAAAACCATTAGTATCAAAACAAAAGGCTTTTTTCAAAGCCAATTATATAATCAATTCATTTCTTTATAATTTTAAATATTCGTTTGAATATCTTTTTATTAATAAGTAAACTTTAATTCATCATGCCTAGACGAAAGCAATCAAGTCTTGTTAGTAAACAAAAAGCTAAGAAGAGATGGTGCAGTCATGAAACTGATGTTTTCAGCAAAGGTAAAACTTCTATTTCCTCAGCATTACCAGAAAGAGAAATATGAGATACCAAACTTTAGAAGACAGCTGCTTGAACAATTTAAATTGTAATGAAAATTCTGAAGCTCCTCATTATGTGATAATGGATGTACAGTTTTTAAAAGGACTTTTAAAAAACTTATTGTGTGATGTTTGCAAATCATATTCACTAAAAATTGACATTGGTGAAAAGCTTGGATTTTCTAGAAAAATCTCTGTATTTTGCACTTCTTGCGATATAATTAAATCAAGTAACTTTACATCTAGACGAATTTCTGACAGTGAAGGTAATGGAAGCCAATCATTTGACATAAACATGCGCATGGTACAATCATTTTTAAGTGTTGGGAAAGGCTATTTAGCTATGGAAAAATTTTGTATGTTAATGAATATGGATTTACCCTCAAGCATAACATTCAATACTTATAAAAAAAAGTTATGTAAATCTCTGGTTAGATCTACAGAAAAAAGCTTGAATGATGTTCGAAATCAGGTGAAAAGCGCTTATCAAAGTAATAGTGCCATTACTGATATAGATGTTACTTTTGATGGTACTTGGTTGACTCGGGGACATTCATCACAAATAGGAGTAGGTTGCGTGATTGACCTTCTTACTGGATTTGTCATGGATTTTGAAATTATGTCGAAACGCTGTATTGAATGTGAACACGCAAAATCTGGTTTGGGAGAAAATTCAACAGAATTTCATGTGTGGTATGAAGGCCATATATCTTCATGTGCAATCAATCACATAGGATCATCTTGTGCCATGGAACAAGAGGCTGCTCTTAAATTATGGCAAAGATCTGAAGATAATGGTTTTCGATACACGACACTATTGTTAGATGGTGATGCAAAAACATATCAGTATTTAAATACTAAGGAAGTTTATGGTCCTGAGATAAAAATAAAGAAAGAAGAGTGCATAAACCATGTTAGCAAGAGGCTAGGTACATCTTTACGAAAAGCTGTTAAAGAATGGCGGGCAAGAGGTGTTTCCTTGGGAGGGAAATCCCGTGGCAGTTTAAAGGAAGAGACAATTAAAAAATTGTCACGTTACTATCAAAATGCCATTCGCTCGAACAAAGGTGACGTAGAAGCAATGAAAACTGCAATTTATGCAACATTGTTTCATAGTATATCAATGGACCAAAAACCTCAACATTTTAAATGTCCAACTGGAAAAGATTCTTGGTGCTTTTTCCAGGGCTGCTCTTGCTCGTGGTGAAGTACCAGGTCCTCATGTAAAGCCTCTGAAGACACCCTTGAAGGAAGCTCATTTAGCCAAAATTATGCCAATATATCAAAGATTAGCTTCAAATGAACTCCTTCAAAGATGCATAAGATGTGCGACACAAAATGCAAACGAGAGCCTTCACAGCATCATATGGGGTAAATATTCGAAAGAAACGTCAGCGACACTACGTCGAGTTACTATTGCTGTTTGTGATGCAGTTTGTGAATTCAATTTTGGTACAAAAAAATCATTAGAAAATTTGCAAAAGGAAAACGGGCTTGCTTCAAATAAGCAGTCAAAAATGTTAGCTGTTTGGCGAGACTATCGTAGAGTTTACCAGAGGAAAAGAAAAAGATTGGCAGTGTACGCAATTGCTCGAAAAAAAATTGCGTTAGCAAAAAAGCAGCGAAACGCCTCATTTATTAAAAAAGAAGGAATTACATATGAACGGGGTGGTTTTTAATAATATTTATTTATAATTATAATATGAACTTAAAATGAATGTTTTATAATTTCAAAACAAATTTTTAGTGCATTTGATACATATTTTAATGCATTTAATTTTAATATATTTATTTAATAATATTTAATAACTTAGAACATATTTTACTGTCTTAAAATATTTACTATGACCTAAATTGTAATATATGTAAGAATGAAGGCCAAGGTTTACTTCTTTCATGTATTTTATTGACTTTCAAAATTTTAAACATTTTTAACGACTTTATATTTTTCATCGTGATCATATATTTAAAATGCTAAGGCTTTTTTTGTATTCATTATAAATCTTTTGAAACTTTTCCTGGTTGTTTTGTATAAAATGTTTGATAATTCTGTGCATAGCTTAAGGATTTATATGAAGAGCTATTTTTTAAAAGATCCATAAAGTTAGATATAGCTGTTTTTTTTACTGTTTTGTATCACTTCATTCCATTTAATCTTAATTTATTTACTTTTTAATATGTGCTAATTCAGGATGAATTTTGCATTAAAAACACTTAGTACAACTTGAATTTTAATATATATTAGAATGGATACTATATTTTAGCTCTTTCAATTATTTTTTTTATTTCAAAAACTTTAAATTGCTTTTTCTCAGCTTCTTATTTTTCATGATGATCATGTGTTTAAAATGCTAAGGCTTTTTTTATATTCACTATATAATTTTGAAACTTTTTCTGGTTGTTTAATATAATATATTTAATAATTCTGTGCATGGAATAAGTATTTAGATGAACAGTTATTTTTTTAGAAATCTATAAAGTTAGATATAGCTGTTTTTTTACTGTTTTTTATAGTGTCTAAGAGAAAAAAAATTCTAAAAATGAAAGTATCTCTCATAATACCAATGCCATGCACAGAATTGTGGGAAATACTTCCAGGAATATGAGAAAAAAAAATGGTTCAAAAATATTTAAATTTGTAAAAGTAGTAGGAATTTTAATAATTTGAAATAATTTTAAAAATTTAAAAATTTAAAATTATTGTTTGTTTAAAAATAGTATTCTGCCTATGAAATGTTTATTACATATGTGTTCGAATACAGTACATATAATTTTATTCTTGTAACTATCTAAGTAAAAAAAATTGTGTACAGGGTATCGTATCCTCTTAATAATTTGACATAGAGAAAGGTTAGATTTTTATGGTCGAAGGATTGCCTTTGAGCAAATGAAGGAGTAATGATCCTAATATACCTTAACTTTGCATCTCCAGTTGGTATTGGTTGTGTTCTGTCCCACGTATATCCAGATGGCTCTGAACGTCCGATCGCGTTCGCATCAAGAACTTTATCGGGGTCCGAACAAAAATACTCCCAAATTGATAAAGAAGCTCTTGTAATATCTTGGGAAGTAAAAAAGTTTTATTTATACTTGAAAGGTACAAGATTCACATTGATAACAGATCACAAACTTTTAGTTGCTATTTTTGGATCAAAAGGAGGTTTACCAGAGTTGACAGCTACCAGGCTAATACAGTATGCATTAATTTTATAGTCATTTCAGTTGGATATAGTGTTCCGTAAAAAAACTGAATATGGAAATGCCGACTTTCTTTCCCGATTACCAAAACCACCGGCAGAACTTCAAGTTAAAGATGACTTCACAATATTTCAGATGTCACAGATTGAAACATTACTTGTTACTTTTAAGGAGTTACGACAGGAGACTGGTAAATATAAAGAGCTGGGTCCACTCTTTTCCTTAAGAGAAGGTAAAAATTTACAGGGGAGGGAAGCCCAGTATACGATTGAGGACGGTTGTATTATGTATGGACAAAGGGTCTGGATTCCAAAGAAATTTCAGAAGAATGTTCTGGAAGAATGGCATGCTGGACACTTAGGAATAGTAAAAATGAAGGCCATAGGTAGATCATTTGTCTATTGGAAAAGCATAGATATAGATATTGAAGTCGCGAAAAACTGAGTCGATTGTGCCAGACATAAGACTGATCCCACAAAAGCTAAAGTTTTTTATTGGGAATATCCCAGTTTGTGTGTGCCCTGGGAACGTATTCATGTAGATTTTGGTGGACCAATTTTTGAACACATGTTTTTTCTGATCACAGACGCTCATTCCAAATGGTTAGACGAACATCCCATGAAGGTAACCACAACTAAGAAAACCGTCGAATGTCTTCGAGATAGTTTTGCAACGTTTAGATAACCTAGCCTACTTGTCCGCGATAATGGATCTCCTCCTATGAGTTTCAGAGATTTATGCAAAGAGATGGGGTAAAGCACAAAAATAGTGCACCTTTCAAACCTTCTACTAATGGAACGCTATGTTGCTACTTTAAAGCAATCATTAAAAGGTATGCAGAAATATGAAGGTATTATACAACAGAAGCTAAGTACATTTTCACTGCAATACCGAAAACACATAATCCAGCCATGTTATTCCTAAAAAGAGAACCAGGATAGATTTACATTTACCTGATATGAAAACAGATTCAAGATAGATTACGAAAAGAATTTCGAATTCCGAGATAGGATATTTGATGTTGGAGATCGACTGGCTGTGATAGTTTAGAGCAGCTAATACCAGATAAAAGTTTGGCACCCTTTTAAAACCAGGATGGCGTACACCATTACATCATCGATGTTCAAGGAACCTTGGTGAGACGACATGTTGATCAGATCCGTCCAGTGGGTGATCAAGTGCGAAAGAATATCATTCCAAACATTCACCAGATATTTTTTTAGCAGAGCGTCGAGAAAACAACCCAAATCTTCAGCGTGCAGAAACAACACAAAATTCTTCTGAACAAGGGATTGGGGTAATCTTCTGTACCATCAACTGATGTTGCGGTTCCAGATGAGTCACCGTCTTTAGCTAAAGTGAATGACTCTGAGACGAGGAGTCTACCAGTTCCATTACCTAGGCGTTCCGGGAGAATCTCCCAAGAGACTTGATCTTTAAGCAGGGAAAAGATGTGGTTTATTTAACTGTAATCAGTTAAATATTGATAACTGTACCTGTAATGGAGTTATTCCGAATATGGGTGAGTGAATATTAATGTCGCACTGTTCAGCTACACGAGAGCTTTTGGCGATGGACCTCATAATTTTGAATCATGGATTCCGAATATGGGAATGTCACGCTTAGAATAGAATGTATAATTAATTTCTGTATATAAGTGTAATGTTTTTGTATTGTGGCCGTGAATATCTTGATGTAATTAAATTAATTTAAAAAGCAATATGCAGCTGATCATTTCGAAACCCATAAAATATAATATATTCTATGTTTAATTTTCTTTTACATTTTGCTTTTGCAGGCACTCACGTTAAAAAAATATACTTCATTTAAATACATTGTTCTGAATGGCGTTAAAATGTTTAGAGCTGTGCGAGAAATCCATGTGTAAGAGCTGTTCCTGCCTAAATTTAGATTTTGACGTCGACAAGTTGTTCCCTCTACTTTATAATGGGTGTTTTTTCCCACAAATGAAAAGGGGTGTTTTCCCCTTATAATCAGGGGCGTAGCTACCGCCGTATCAATGATACGGGGCCCCCGAGCTACATGGGCCTTAACATGTGTAACACAAGTCCCACTAACAGGGTTCTCATACCTAAATAATACCTAAGGAAATTTGATACAGGGCCCCCTCAGAACTAGCTACGCCAGTGCTTATAATACAATTTAGTTTTGCAAAACATTGTATAAACGAGAATAAAACTATTCATTGGGGACTTCGTGATAGCAAACAATACAATATAGTAAACCATTTTGCATGAACTTTTCGTGGAATCCAGGGCTCCATAGAACACAGTTTGAGTGAGTGAGTGAATATTAACGTTGCACTGTTCAGCTACATGAGGGCTTTTGGCGACGGACCACGTCATTTTGGACCATGGTCAAGTGACGTGAACGACACCTTAGCTGGCACCCCCTCTCCTAACTACCACACCACACCAACGAAAGGACGTTTGAGCTTTCAACAGATTTAACGTGCATAGCTCCACTACACGGCGGAACACAGTTTGAAGACTACTGTTTTGAGCATTGAAATGGCTGACTAAATTCAATCCAAGACTTCTAGATTTGACTATGGTTTTTTGACGCTTCGTGTTCTTTTAAAGCAAAGGTTCCCAAACTTTTTTGTCTCATAGACCCCTTGCCATGTTTTTCGGCTTTTGGGTTGACTAACTTAAGCGTCTTTTCGTCAGCTGGTACTTACTTTAAAAAATTAAAATTTTTAATTGTAGTGTATAAAACTTATGAAATACATGTTAATTAATTAAATTAAAATTTAATTAATACATAAAATTTGTGTTACATAAAGTAACTGAGCAACAAAGAAATGCTTTTGAGGAATGAATCTGACGTTTCAATGACAAATTTTCAACAATTGGCATCTATCTTGTCAGATTTAATCTTGTATCTCATCGGTTAGTTATGTCCGGTCCTTTTTTTTTTCTTTTTCTTTTCTTTTTTTGGAGTTTACGCCTTAAAAATCGATTCTCATATGAAGTCCTCGGTATGGAAATTGTATGCGGAGTGAAAAATTTGTACAAACGTTACATCTTTCTGCACATGCATATACTTGTATGCAGCCCACTAAGCAGAAAGAAGAACCAGAAGGGGAAATAATTTCGGCATTTTCGACGTTTTTAAAATTGCAATCTAATGTTTTGTATCGAAATCAGACAAAAAATAATCACAGAATCGGAAAGATAATTTATTTCGTCACGATATGTCATAATTTTTTTTGTTTTACAAAATAACGATATTTTGTAATTCTTACGATTTTTTCAAAAATGAGTCTATTGATACATTTTTATGAACAGAATTTTTCAATCGTTCTTTATGGATTTCTTATCACGGTAATGAATCAACACTCTGTACTAAAAAAGTTCATACTTCGCTCTTTTAGAATCAGTGATTTAAAAAATGAAATGTGCCGAAAACTTTTTTTTTAAAGATTTTTAAAAAATACTCAAAATTCTAATTAAACGTTTAATAACTCCCTCGAATTTTTTCCCGTGTCCAATCGTTCTTATCCGTGTTCTGTTCAGAGATTGAAAAAGTTGCTTAAATATTACTGATTTTAGAAAAGTTTGTGTTTTTCGTCTCTAATACTCTTTTTACAAAAATTCATTCACGCATTCCCCCCCCCCCCCCATTTTCGTTTAAAAACTACCGTTGTTTGTTATCGGTCGTGTGAAATTTGGAAAGTATAGGTCAAAATTTTGGCCCTCAAAAAGAAAAAAACAATTTAAACTTTAAACGTTTACTGGTGTCTAAAACCGGTTTTCGAGCCAAACGACCTTTCATGCCTTAGGTTTTTTTACTTTAAAGCTGAAACGGAATTTTATAAAATTGCTTTAAAATAATTATGGAATTTTGTAAATTTTCATTCGAGTATTTAAAGAACGGCAATCTTCTGAAAAATGGCATAATTGTTTTAATCTTTTTTTATTTAACGTGGTTGGGTCCATACACACACACACACACACACAACAGGGATATCTTATTTATCACTGAAGAATATTCATGCGTCCAGCACGTCATTGATTACATCAATAAGACTAACAGAGGACCAAGCATTAATCGCGTGGGGTAGGCATCTATCAAATAACATAACATATAACATATACATAAACATATAACATAATAATAACACATAAGTTCATTAGCAATCATGATGCTTGCGTGAGAAGATCGTTAATCAAACTAAATATAATTTGGGAGAGCCGCAAGATGCACTTTGCCTAACCCACTTTAGATTTCAGATTTCAATAAAGTTGTAGGAGAGATTAAGATTAGTAGAGTTTTTAAAATCAGGAGCTTAATTTGTATTTTGTTTCTGGTGGAACACTGGGGACGACTAGGTATGGTACAACCATTAATGCGATATTTTCAAGATTCGTAAATCACGTATCTATCGACACATTCACGTATCATACTTTAGTTACCACAAGCCTCTTGTTAAAGTGATTAATAATGGCGAGAGTATTACTGGAATTAATACTCAAAGTAGGGGGGGGGCGTAGCTACCGTCGTATCAATGATACGGGGCCCCACCATGTGTAACTACAGTCAACTAACAGTGCTCCAATATCTAAAAATGGGGCCCTGAAGGAATTTTGATACAGGGCCCCTTCAAAGCCAGCTACGCTAGTGACTCAAAAAAATATTAATAGTGAAGTAAATCAATCTTCTTAACAATGAACTCATGTACTATGAGTAACTCTGTCGAACTCGGATACTTGATCAAAAGCTGATCGCTGTTTTCTACGAGACATAACTGATCGTTTTTTGAAAAAACCACAAGAAAAACACAATTGCCGAACTTGAAATCGTCGAAATCTCCAAGCCTTAAATAGCGCTTTGAGGTGGCGCCACAGGCGTGCGTGATGTTTGTCTGCGCTCAAATTCTAATCATTTGCATATCTCACCTCCGCTAATGCATGCTGTAAATTTCATGTTATTTGCATGTTTCCTTCAGGGTGTTGCATTTACGGTGGCCACCAGTGTTTTTTTTTTTTTTTTTCTTTTTTTTCTTTCTTTTTTTTTTGGAGTTTGGTAACCGCGCTGAAAATCCTCACTGAGAAAAGCAATTAAAAACTTTCTCAAGATATTCCATAATTCGGGATAAATAATAGAAATACCTTTCTAAAGCCAAAAATGCTGACATCAGTTTTTAAACTTTACTTCAAGATCTTCGTTCGTGTCTATTCCTATCAGTTCATTTCGTAATCTGACATTCTTTTTTCGATGCAACCATATAAATTCATTGCCTACTGTGGTATCCCAAATCTAGCATTCTCAAATCTAGTTTCAAAATCTGAATAAAGGGCATTTAAATGTTGAACGTAGGCTAAAACGCCATTTTTCAGGCAGATTGTAACAAATTGAGAAACTGGGAAATTTTGCGACGTGCAATATACTTCTTTAGCTTAATTCTGGCAAGAAGCGCTGGTCCTCGTTTTAATAAAATTTAAGTAACTTAAATTTAGAACTTCGAATTAACCTCATTAAATTTAGTAAATATATCTGTTAATTAAGTAAACCTGGTTTCCACTTGATTAAACTTTATTTTAAAATTAAAGCCATGATTTGTTTTAATGCGAGCCACTATCGTAGACCACCATTTATACTTCATAGACCCCCAAATTATCTTCCGCTGACGTTGACCCCTTGCAAGTCGTCATAGACCCCTGGGGGTCGATATAAACCACTTTGGGAATCACTGTTTTAAAGTATCAACGTGATGTTTCCAACTTCTATGGACAGAGAACTAATGACAAGCTCAAACAGTTTGCAGCCAAAACAATCCATAGTTTTTTGTAATGGAATAGATTAACGATTTATGCATAACCATTTTTTAAATTTCTGTCTAATAATGTGTTCGACCGGTATTGTCATAAAGAAAACTAATATCTATTGGCGTCTGATAGAATAGCTGGCCAGGTTTCTGGATATTAACTAAATATCATTATCAGAGTATTGCGATTTTTGAATTTTCTTGGAGGAGTTCCAACAAGAGCAGTGCCACTATCTGTTATGTTTATTTGATATGCCTTATCAAGAAAGTCTAAATCCGATTCAAATTCTATACCGTTTTCCTTTTTTCTAGTGTTTTGTCAGTCAACTTGCAGACTGTTTTTTAAAATGGGCTCGTTTTCTTTTATATTGGGCACCTGATATGCCCTCCCTCGGATATTGGTAAATTTTCAACATATTAAGTAGGAAAGTAATTGATAGATAGTTTGGATTTCATACAAAAAAATTTCAAAAATTGACCCATTGAATTAAAAACCGATAGGTTGGAGATTTTCCAAAATCTTATTGTAAAGTTAAAACAGGGAATAAAAAGTCTTTCTACTTTATTTTCATTGAAACACTGTTTTTATCTATGTTTAATACATTTAGGATTGGTAACTACATGGTAAGACATTCTAATGAAGTAGATTTTTCAAAATTAAAACGATGAAATTTCAATTTATTCCTCCCCCCCCACAAGCCCACATATACATTTGTATATAGCACGCACAGAAAATAGAAGGGATTGACATAAATTTTAATCTAAAAAAATAAAGTTCTACTTATACTGGTCCCACAGGAAAAAATATATACTTTCCGTTTATCTTATTAGTATAACACTAGAAATTTATAATCATAATAAATACTAAAATTAACCTTAATAAAAAATACTCAGAAAGACAACAATATTTAAAATAATAATAAAAAAATACATTATATTTCTCAGTCGAATAAAGTTCTGCCTTTCAGCTTCTGCAAAAAATGTCATTTCGAAATATTTTTACAAACATTTAAATCTTAACACATCCAATCTCATTTGAAAATAAATTTATAATAATAAAATAATAGTACTAAATTTCTCTCTTTATGTTTAAAAAAGAAGTAAATATTGAAATAACTCACCTATTGTTGACCTAATTCCCAAATTTGAAATATTCCGAAAGAATTTTTAAGAAATGCCTTTTCGATATTTCTATCAGCAATAACAGAATTACTTGCATACAAAATATACCTGTAATTACAAAATAATTTCTCTTGATGTATAAAAAATCCATCTAAAAACATGTTATATAGATGATTCATGATTATATAATGATTGAGAAGGGAAAAAAATCAAAATTTACAATAAACAAGACAAATGAAGCACAATTTTTTTAATAATGAGAACAGTAATGAAGATTGTGCAATGTCCCGTTCCGAAAGTGGAAGATCTCTTACGAAAAAAATTTCGCGTTAACAATATTATTTCTATTTAATCCAAATATAAAATTTTACAATCTCTCTCCATATATTCTTAACTATAACTATTTCATAACATAAACTAGTTTTCTTTTAACTCAGCAAACTTTTTAGTTTAAATCATTATTAACTTATGTGAATTTATTTATTACGCAAGTTATATATATAAACCAAAAGAGATTTTATTAAACTAAATATATTTTTATAATCCCCTTTTTCATAAAAGCAAATATAATAAAATATTTTTAAACACTTTATCTTAATAAAATAAAAATATAATAGTTCCTCAAAATAAGGAACCTGGCACAATATGTCCTAATTCCAGAAATTTCAACCCATCAAACCAGACATTGTGTATTTTATCCTTTAATGCTAAAAAAAATTAGTTTAATTAGAAATTTAGGTTATATTATTCTTTAAATAAATGATATACGAGTAAGTACATTAATCATAGGGCTTTTTAAAGTCTGAAGTCTATGAAAAGTTAAAATTGTAAATTGAAAAAGTTTAATTAATGTATGAATGTTTGAAATGAACAATAGGATCTTGTACTTACAGAAATGTAATGAAAGTATTCCTTTTGAAAGCCTGTGCCTGTCCACCTAAGCCCTAGCATTTTTATTTCTTATGTCAACCCAAAGGAAAGGAGTTGCACTCCCTTTATTATCTATAAATCGAAAAGCCGAACAGGCCAGTGTTACACTTTTTTCTCTCTCTTTCTGTTGAATTTATTAAGACACAGCACTATATTTAATTTATTTAAAGAGAAACACAAACTTGTCTTTGAAAGCTTTAAGTCTTACAAAAAAGAAACTTTTTTTAGTGTCACTTAAATAGAATGTCCCTTAATAAGAGGTAAATACGTAAGGTCCATATTCAGAGAGACCAGCGGCAACATTAATTGTGCCTTATTTGGAGGTGTACCTTACAGGAGGTACTTCTGAATTTGAAAATTATTTTAAGTCTTAAAAAATACAAAATAATTCGAAATTAAAAATTTAATTACCTGTTGCTATTTCAAACGAGCTAAATGTAAAAGATTGAACTGTGCCAATTTCAGCAAGCCAATTTTTTCGAAAACGAGTCTGTTGATGGTAGAAATAACAAGCATTTATTGGAACTTCAAGTAACTTCACTCGAGAGTAAAATAAAACATCTCCTGTAGCTCTCTATCTTCTAAAAATTCTTAATGCCTCTGTCCCCTTTAAGTTAGCTGACACCGGACATCCTGCGAGTGGAAGGAATGTCTGTTGTGACCCGCACGGGATGGGGATAAAGTTACACAAGAAAATAAGAGACAAAATACCAAATTTAAATGATTTAACGTACACACTAGCCTCGAACCCTTTAAGGTTCAATACATAAGAAAATTAATATTAAACATATATAATGAAATACCAGATTCACAATACTAAATACAAATATATAACTGGAAATCGCAAAAAAGATAAATCAAATACATATTTAACCATAAATTCTGTCAGTAAGCCAGTCAAATATTTAAATGTGCATGTAAAATGCAAGTAATTTTTCCCCCCAAGAAACATTTATAAATTAGAAAGGGCGAACAATAACTTTTTGGTAGATATAATTTTTAATTATACATAAAAGCAGAATATTGAAGAGCTGCAATTTGCCGAACGCTAAACTAAACGAAATACTCTGTCATCCTTAAAGTATCATAAGCAAAACAAGATAATCACAGTTTTTCCATTTGTATTAGGGCAGTGAAAACCCTGCCAAGATTTTCAGGCAAGACCGAGTGCCTTGTATACTTCCTACAACAAATCGCCCCGCAGAGCAATTTTACAAAAGATATCGTCATTTTTACAATAGATATAGTCTATACAAATTTTATTAGCAGCAGTCGGTATATTTCAGATCAGTCTAAAATAAATAATTCTGTTCCAGGTTTCCAAAGTATAAATAATATTTCAGAAAATATTTTTCTTACAAGTTTTATCGAAAAATAAAAAAGTACTTTTCAAATTCGGTCCATATGCCGCCCTAGACATGGGTATAGTTTTTCCAGCCCGAGAGTCACCCTTGCTGCTAACATATAGTGAACACGGTAACTGACTAAGTGGATTAGGTGATATGAAATTACTCTTCAACTAGGAGATGGAGAATACATTTAAATAGACAGATATATATAGATCATGATTAGCTTTAAGAAACGCTTTTTTGAATACCTGTTTTTAGTGCCATGTCGTAAATCTCTTAATTAGCCTAAATTCGCAATATTTTTTAAATATAGTACTAAGGTACCTACAACATAGAATAAAATTAAAAAAATTTCGCTAACATTAATATTATGTCATTATTGAAGTTTTTTCAAACAGCCTTTGTAATAAAAATCATTTAATCAAAAGAAGCTGCAAGATTTTTTTCTCATATAACTTGATACCAAACAAAGCTATGAGAAACTGTCTTTTAATAGAGGTTTAACACTTACACTAAAAAAAAAAAAAAAAAGGCATTGTTTATAATTGTTGTAAAACCATAGAGACACAATTCATTTGTTCCAACTATTTTGTTTTTCTAAATTGTAAAGCTATCATTAAATTAAAAACTTTTAATTTCCCCAAATGCATATTGAACTTAAACACTCCTGTGTCTTAGATAATATTAACCATATTAGATATTTTGAAAAGTAACTTTCACAAAAGTCATTTTTGAAATGCCATCGTTAAACATCGATCCAATGCGCCACTAGTAGCGCTGATAAGCAAAAGATCCTTTTCCATTGGGAATTTTGTTATCAAATGAAGGATGTGTTTAAAGTGCAGACATTAATGGAGAATGGACCGACACACTGTACACAAACATTCTATTTTTCTTAAACTATGCTATGCTATTGGGACTTATTTTGATTTTCAATAACTATTTAAAATTCAGCATATTTAATAGACTTATTGTAAGTTTTATTTTGAGAAATTCATAAAAAATTTTGCTTGATCGACAAAATTGTATGCGGCCTGCGACCGCCCGCGCTGAACACCTGTTAGGATCGGGCCCGACTAGACGGATCTATTAGAGAGAAAAATTATTTGTGGAGATCAAATTCCTCCACAGTTTTAGTGATCTGACTTTGAAACAAAATAAAAATGGATTATTGCAATTTTAATAACAGTGAATGGAAAAACAAAAAGTTACCGTTAAAGGGAAAAAAAAGAATTAATCACAAGATACTTAAATGGTTCCTTTAATTTAGACAAAATCTCCAAAAACTAGAAAACGACAAAATCAAAAATCGTTCGGACCAGAAAAAACACGAGCCAAAATTTCATTGCATTTCATCAGAGTTCTGTCAAATAACTTCCTATAACACGATCATATATTGCTATAAAATGAGTCAAAGACGTTCTCCTTGACAGCCACCAAACTTCTGTGTGTGCTAAAGTAACATAAAATCTTCATTGTTATTCTGGCAAGGCCATGGAAACATTCCATCACTTTTTGCATTGGATTTGATATTGCTTATGGTTTGAATATTTTAGTTAATGGTGACTGCAAACACTTGTACTTAAATGCTTTCCGAAAACACAATGCATGAAAAACCTGGAACTTCTTCCTTCAAATAAGTAAGGATTCCCTGATAGCTATCTACCATTTATGGTACTCCATCAGTAACCCATGCAACATTATTCAAATCAGTTTTCAAGAATACTCATCTGAAGAAGTCCCCCGCCCCAATACTAACTGCAATCTCTTCAATTTGTCACTTTACTGAATCACTTAAAATAGTACCGCTTTTAAAAATTTGAGGTATATCATGACGCACCTTTGTTATTGCTCAGTTTCTCCAATACTGTGTAGCTTTTATCCCTTTTTGTAATAAATTGTGAAATCCAAAAAGTGGTAATTAATTCATCTTCATTTGCTGCATGTTTTTCTTAATGGTGCAACAAATTGTTGAAGAATTATGAAGTGTTTATATATTTTTTAAAAGTATTCAAAGGGCCTGTACTTAGCATTTGGATGCTTTCCAAGAAAATGTTTTCAAAATTGGTTAGACATCATTGCCTCATTAGATAATGTTTTGACAATGAACAAATTGGATGTTGCAACAGATCCTATGAAACCTATCTTCAGATACTTTAGCAGATAGCCATGAGCATATTTCTTTCTTTTCTTGAGACAAGGGTATGCAGCATTTCACATCTTATTCGAAGCTGAGCCTAATCGCACAAACCTAACACCGAACCAGAGATAAATTACTGACTACAGCCAATCTAATGTTAGGTGGTGGTAGTGACATAATGGGACAAATACTCATAGCCCATACTGCTTGGTTGCTTCGCTTTTATATCATTCATGATAGCAGTTTCATAATGATGATGCATCTACCCCTACACAACACAAAATTGTATTATCATGCATTTTAATTTATGACTTAAAAAATATTAATGAATTTCAGGAAAATATAATGAAAAAGGTTTTCAAATAATGTTATGAAAACTTTTTAAACAATACTTTAACAATTTTTTAAAAGGAAAGAGTATTAATATTGTACATTTTAGTAATGGACAAAACCTCTGCAACCTACCATGGAATCTGGAATGCCCAATAAAGAGTGGTAAGAACCAGGTTGACTACCACTGCTCTAACTCTACTAATTGGCAAACAAATATCAACATAACTGTAAAAATGTGCCTGAAATAAATAATTAAAACAAAAATAATGACAAAAAGTAGAGCTCTGAATTTTTTCATTCAAAATTTTTTTTATTAACATGCAATATCAAATTTTACATACAGAAAATACAATTTGCTTCAGACAACATGTATAGGTCTATACATCTCCAAAAATTACCCAAGAATACAGATGCTTTGAGTATTTTGATACTTCAGAATCAGAGTTATTTCTAATACAAAATTATGCAGCAAAGATACTCATGCAATTTAATCCAAGGAATTGTGAATAAAAGATCCTTTACAAAATAGTTTCCATTGTAAAATTTCATTTCATAGCAATATATAAAAATATTTACAATTTAATAAACATAAAAACACATCAAACATTTTTAATTGAATGATAAATTCTATAATAACTAAAAAATCTCAGTAATAAAACTTTCAATATTTGTTATAAAAATTTATTTTTATAACAATACAGACAAATAAAAGCAAAATATAATTGTACAATAAATACACAGGCATAAAAAATATTTGTTTCCAAAAAATAAATTCTGAATTTAAATATATTGTGAGATTGCTAAAAAGTCTTATAATACATTTCTCAGGATTGAATATTATGTATCATAGATTCTTAAAAAGTATATTTGAAAAAATAAAAATATTGTTTATAGTCAAAAATGAAAAAAGTTCTTTTACTTAGTAAAAGATAAGTACCAAAATTTATGAAACTTTCCTACATTTAACACTTGTAATTTTTTATACAAACAATTTTGCTAATGTTTGTAAAATAGCAAATAAAAAAATATTTAGAAAATAAGACACACTTAAAAAAGTTGAAATATTTATATAAAACTTTAAAAATGCATCACTTTAAAATTAATTGTATAACAAAACAAAACAAAGTTTGTCAATTTCAAGCAATATTATAGCTAACTAGTGTTATAAAATAAAATATCTTTTATTAACACATATTTCTTATGACTTAACATGATAAACATACATAAACACACACACAACTAAATAATGCTATACAGAACCCATGATTAAAAAAACTCAATAAAAGAGAACTAAAATAAATTTACTAATATTTTCACATAAAATTATATAAAAGTTCATAAATACTTTGCATAGTACATATTTCTACTCAGTCATAAAAAATTTATAACAAAATTAACAAACAAAATAAGCAGTAGCGAAAACATATTATTTATGCCCCATAAATTAAGGGTATAATCTCAGTAAATTTTAATTTCTTCTACTGACACACACATATTACATATCCTATAATTAAACTTATTTATTTATTTACAAACTATTCATACACATTTCTCTATGCATAAGTAAAATCATGAATTTCCTGATCAATTTTCGGTTCTATTATGCAACAAGAAAAAACTATTCCTGTATATGTTGAGGAAAAAACTTGTAGTGTTAGAGAAGTAAACAAGTAAAAGAGAAAATTAAAAAAAAAAAAAAAAACACAGCAAATGAAAGAGATAAATAAACTAAACACAACTGTTCTAGTACAGCATCTCTCAAATGTGGGGTGCGCCCACCCGAGGGGGCATGACAACTCTATGTGGGTGGGTCAAGCACATTAAAAAGTTGAAAACAAAGGATTTTTTAAAAAATATTAATTTACTGAAAGTAAACAAACAAAATACATTCTGACATAATAAAAAAAAAATACACACATACACTGATATAATACACATATAAATGTATCAGTACTGCACAATGTATTTTATAATTAATTTAGCAATACTAAATTAACAACAAGTTTAATAATTACTAGTGACCCCATGGGCTTGAAATATATAAAACTATATACAAAAATTAACACACAGTTGTCTTGATAATTTGTACAATTTATAATTAATCCCTTAACTACCCATTAAAAGTTATGCGATTCGCACCCTAATGCCACCATTTTCCACATAGGAGCTCAAATGTGGTGTATTGAGGGGAGGGAAAGAAAAGGAATTTCTAAGCAGGTCCTCTGAAATAAGGAAATCCTTCACAAGCACTGTCAAGGTCCTATTATTATATTCCAAAGCCTTCGAAATAATTCTATGGACAGTAGTGCACAGAAAAAAATCGTACTTTGGAAAGACATATATATACATCTGAGGCAATTGACACTTGGGCTGAGCAAGACGTTTATATATGCCAGTGGCACTTAAAAGGTTAAAGTAGTATTGCAGCCTCAGCGTTCAAAACTTAGCATCATTGAACTCAATGCATTGTTATTGAATGGTGGGAAAGGGGGGGGGGGGCGATGAAAACTATGATTGAATATTGGGTCTCAAATATTGAAAGTTTGAGAAGCATTATTCTAGTGGTATTTATACCCCATCTGTAAAGTTCATAAAAACACATTAATATTTCTTATTAATATTTCACAATCCCGATTAATTATTTTGGACAATTTCTATGTGAATAACAATAAAAAAACCCTCACAAGAACTAATTGAGCAGAAACATTTTTAAATAATTGAAATTATATGGCAAAATATTTAAAATGTTGTTGTGACTAATGCCACCTGCCTGACGAAGTCAGATCGAGGCTCGCGAAATTTATCGCGGCTAAGGGCTAGAATTTTTACGCCTGTCGTTAGTCTTAGCTTTGAGCACCATGCAGGTGACAGTACAATTTTGCTCAGTTCCACCCCAATTTAGAGGGAGAAAAACCTGGAGGAGACCAGGGGCCTCCCACCTCTCTTCCCCTTCTACTAACCACATGAGAAGACTTGCGGCTCTACGGCTATTTAGAGTACCCCATTCCAGTAAGGCACTATACATTTACAAACATCCATGTCTTCTCCGGGATTCAAACCCAGTCCCTACGGCACTGCAGTCAGCGTCGCTAACCACTATACCGGTTGGGCGACATATTTTAAATTATATTCCATGTAATAGTGGTACGTAACAAAGGATACTAAATAGAATAACACTAATAGTGTTGTCTCCAAACTTCTTTTGAGTATCCCTGAAACAAAAAATATAGATACCCCCATATATATATCACAAGCTTATTTCTTTTGCATACCCCCTCCCAAATATCACTCTACATATGCCCTAGGTTCACAATTCCATTTTGGAGACCACAGATATACACCATTAAAAATATGCATACTTTTTATTGTCATTAATAATTTCCTTTATGCTAAATTCCTGAAAAAACTACGAAAGCACCATATACAATTAAAAATGTTAGAAGATAAGCTCCTAAATTTCTATTGGAGAAGATCATTATCATCTTACTTTTTTTGCAATTACATCCCAGTATAGGCCAAGCCCATAACTTTGAAATTCTAACATTTAGAGTATTTCTATGTATTTATAAAACCAGATTCCTTATTTAAATTTCAGAACAAAAATCTTTAATAGTAAAATTTAAAAAAAAAAAAATAAACTTTCTAAAGATATTTATTATATGGTATCATTACTTATGATAAATTACAGACATAAGTAATATAGAATAAGATTTTAAAACATAGAAAATACAACATGTTTTGTATAATTTTTTATGTAAAGAAAGCTTATTTTAGAGTTGGTTTACTTTTCGTATTTTAATTTACTTTAATACAAAAAATTGCAGCATTTTAACATTTATTTGTTTTTGTTGCAAACAGAAACAAAGAGAGAGGAACTCTTAAAATATTACTAACTCCATGAAACATTTTTCTGCTATAGTTTTGTGATACAGTTCTGTTTTATATATAATACTGGATTTACATTCAAAAACTATGCACGATAAAACTGTATGTAAACTCCCCTGTTGTGATGCCATTCATTCATTTGTGAACAGGTCTCCGATCATGCATGTGACATCATAACTATGACGTAAGGACAGTGCCGGTTTAAGCTCATTTCAGGCCCTGGGCGCAGTAGATCTACAGGCCCCCTTGGCAGTAACAGATCCAAGAAAAATCTTGTTAATTCATGCTTATCTGGACCCCTGGGCACCCACCCTAAGCACCAGTGTTGATTTAAGCTCATTTTGAGCCCTGGGCACAGAAGATCTGCAGGCCCCCTTGGTACTGGAGGATCAAAATTTACAACCAGAAAGTCTGGTTAAGTCCAGCTTATCCCGGTCCCTGCCCCAAGCACCCAATGGATAAACTGGCCCTGCAGAGGATTTAACGAGATGTCATGAGCACCAGTTACGGATTGTTTCGAGATTGCATCACTAAATAATGTCAGATGGTAGAATTTGATTTAAAAATCTTTGTCACATAGTTCTGAGTTAGAATACATGCCTCTGTATGGTGCTTTTATAATTGTTATATATAATAAAGTTATTGTCCAATAAACGTTACATAAGATATTTGAAGAGCCTGTCTAATAGAGTAGTAACATTTGGTGTCTGTGACAGGACATGTTATTGGAAATAGATTTAGACATTGATCTTAAAGCACAAAAGGCACTGAGGCGTGTACTTAGGACTGTATTTACCATAAGCACAAATAAGATAGAAAGTAAACTTAAGAATGATGTAGCAGATTTAAAGAAGATTTTGTTGCTCGACAAGTGCAATTGAAAGATAAATATTTGAGATCAGAAGCTGCCCAAGAAGCAATATCTGGAGCTTTGCTACAGCTAGAAAATAACGAAAGAGAATTCGAGACCAGTTTCACTGATGCAGAAGGCTACCGTGAAAGATATTTAGAGTACAACTCTCATCGATAAGAAGTTGGAAGAGACCGTTATTTCATAAGTGCCAGGCACACGAAGAAAGCTCACGGTACTAAAACTCAAACTGAAAAATTTCGACGGAAACCTGAAGAAGTTCATTTTGTTTTGGAGCCAGTTTCAAATAATCATAATGACCGGAACCTCCCAGATAAAGACAAGATGCAGTATCTTGTAATTTCACAGTCGAACCCAAATCAAAAGCTGAAAGATTGGTTCTTAGTTTTCCGGCTACTACAACTAATTATCCTAAAGCAGTGGTTCAATTGAAAGAGCGGTTTGGAAGAGAAGATCTGCTTGTTCAAATTTATGTTCGGGATTTTCTAACAATGGTTATGAAGAGTGTTGTGTCCAGTAGAGTCAAAACACACCTTTAACCCTTTACTACCAACGGTACTTGTAAGTACCATTCACTTTCAAATAACATAGAATAACCATTTTCACGAATATTCTGCCGATACTTAGCAGGAATATTCTTTTAAATACACTCTTCCAAGATATATAGCAGCACGGGTTCTGTGATGAGTATTTTAGCAGGGAAGGCAAATAGTTTTATAGCAGAAGTTGCATTTTCAGTGAATTGCAAAGATTGTCATTTTTGCTCTGAAAAAATAGTTAATGTCAAAAGGTAAGTGTCTTATTTTTTTGTATGTTGATGAAGACCTTAGAAAACAATTTGACTATTTATTGTAAGTGAACAGTGTGAATATATTTAATTTTACAGTTGAATATTTTTAATTAATTAATTAGCTCTAACTAATTAAATTTCCCAAAGATGAGTATTTTGTTTATGTACATCCCTTAATTTTTAATGTAGTGATGAAAAAAAAGATGTTGCAAGAAAAAAACTGCAGTAAATCATAATGCGGCAGATAAAGGGTTAAAAAGACTCTATGACGAGTTAGAGGGAAAGCTGAGAGCCTAGAACGAGCACAGGAAAAGTTCGGCAATTTTCTAGACCCCCTGGTTGAGAGCTGTCTACCTGAATTATGATGTGGGAACGCAACAGAAATAAGCACGAACTTCATTACTTTTCTCCATCAAGAAATGCAGGATGAAGAGATGGTTGTGTTATCAAGAACTGGATTTGCAGTGAATCAAATTACCCATGAAAAAGAACATGCTCCTGCCCCTCTAAACGAGATTAATGGAGATCCGGCCTGGTAAGCTTAAATTCCACAGGCAATAAAGTTGTTAACATTTTTTGTGATAACATAAAACCAGCCACATAAATGTCTTTCTGCAAAAAAAAAGTCTTTAGATTAAAGGTTAAAAATATTGTTTTAAAAGGGAGCTTGTTATTCATGTTTAACTAAATCAAATTATATCAGTAGGCAGTGTGACTTAAAATCTAAACCAGTGCAGGTTTATCCATTGGGCGCTTGGGGAGGGCACCCAGGAGCCCAGATAAGCTGGACTTAACTGGATCCAAGCACTCCTTGGATCTGCCAGTGTCAAGGAAGCCCATAGATCTTTTGCGCTCAGGGCCTGAAATGAGCTTAAACCAGCACTGATCTAAACTGAAGTGTAATTTCTGACCTTTATCTCATTATGATTTTATGTGTAGTAAAAAACCGGATAAATCTTTGTGTTAAAAATTCTTCTTCCACTATTACCTCTTCTAACTAATGCAGCAGAAATCGAATGGTTTATTTGCAAACTCTCTGTGTAATATCCCGAGATCAAGGTCGAGAAAAGCTTATAAGGATTCTTTTACATTCAGATAGCCAGTATTCCTACGAGAGTAAAAATTTAATTGTGCAATTGGGATTAATACCGCATAGATATGAAGACATAATTCACTCCTCGTTTGGAGGAATGCAAACAAAGTCTAAACAACAAGTTTATTCCATTAAGTTTTGAATGGAGATTACTCTTGTTGTTTTGAAGTAATCTTGGAGGAAAAGATATGCAACAGTGTCTTTTAAGTAACAGACAAGCGTATTCTAAATAATCTAAAAGATTGGAACATATATTTTTCAGATTCATTCAGCGAAAATTTAGAAATTGATTTGTTAATGGGTTCAAGTGTGTCATGTCACATTTTAATGAAGAAATCTTGTGAATTAGATCCCGGTTTAACTGTGGTCTAGACAAAAACTAGGAAATAAAATTATAGGAAAGCAGGATGATGCATGTCATATTGATAGAAATTTTTATGAAAACACTTGCAATGTATGCAAGAAATATTAAATTAACTGATCTCTGGCATCTCAAAAATTTAGGCATTTCACATCCAACACTAGAGGAAAGCAAACAAAATTCTTATGAACTTTAAATGATTTTCAGCATAAGTTAACAATTCTTCCTAACAGAAGATATGAGTTACAGCTTCCGTGGAAACACGATAGAGCTAATTTACCTTATAATAAAGGTTTAACTTGGTTTAGACTCTATCCTATAGAATTAAGTGCAGATATAGAGAAAGCTTTTTTAACCCCTTCACGATGGGCAGTGCAAATGTGCATTTTACAAAGGTGTTGTGGTGTGCCAGGCGGTGCAAATGTGACTTTTCAGCTGGAACATTTTTTGATGACCGCTAGATGGCACCCTATGTCCATTATACTGAAATCGAACGTAGCTAGAGTAACCTGACCTTCAGTTAGTTTATATTCTGCCTGGATTTGATATTTTGAACATTAGCTCAGTCGGAGGGCCGCGCGTATTTCGACATCTAAGATTAATGAAAATAAATTGACTAGTGATGAAGTCATAAAAAATAAAGTCACTAGATCAGGTAGATTAGTTAAGATACCTGAAAGATATGGATTGTTTATGAGGTTTTACAGGGGCTTTTGAGTGATAGCAATGAACTCATAAGAGTGGGAGGATGCTGCAACACCATTGATTCATTCCTCAACAGGTCCCTGACCACATGTGTGACATCATAACTATGACATTCGGATTTAAAAGCGATGTCATGCACGCAAGTCATGGATTGGTTCATTATTGCACTACTAAATGATGTCAGATGGTAGAATTTGATTTAAAAATTGCAGTTGCATAGCTTTGAATTAAGATGAAAATGTTTCTGTGCTGTGCTTTTATACTTGTTGTAATAAAGCTATTGTCTAATAAACATTGCATAAGATATTTACAGGTCCTGTTTAATAAAGTTAGTTGAAATATTTCCCTTCCCTTTAAAAATATTAAATTAAACATTTCTTATTCAAGCACTAGGCATATACTTTATGACACTTACAGTATTTCCTAATTCCTTATTTAATGTTTCACAATTCTGAGCCAAAAATTCTAAATAGTAAATTCCGTAGAAATGTAAAAGTTAATATATATAAAACACTTTTTTCAGACTTCTGTCTAACTTTGTGACAATTGCTATAATAAAATTGAGCATTTTTATGAGTTTTCAGATTTATGACTTTAGTGAATAAGCAAAGTAAAAACTAATTATTTAACAATACATGAGTGTCCCTTTAGTGATGAAAAAAAATCCTTAGCAATTTCAGTAAAAAATAACTCATACTTTTCTAAAGGATAACTTATGTAACATACCACAAGGTAA
This sequence comes from Trichonephila inaurata madagascariensis, assembly GCA_019973955.1. Lineage (NCBI taxonomy): Eukaryota > Metazoa > Arthropoda > Arachnida > Araneae > Nephilidae > Trichonephila > Trichonephila inaurata. The sequence continues at coordinate 257,146 of BMAV01025413.1, forward strand.
AAAAAAAAAAATCTAATATGGTTTTAGATCAGGGGCCAGCAAATTCCTAGCTGTGGTGAGCCATACCAGTCTACCAATATGATTGAGAATGATGCACAGTAGAATATTTGAAACAATTCGATTACAGCGGCAATGCATGCAAAGTTAGGGAACAGAGGTCAAGAATACCAAATTAGATTTTTATTATATATTAATTATGCATCACATAAATAAAAATATTTATTAATATAAAAATAAACAACATAAAATGGAAGTCTAGGAAATTTTAGCCTTGACAGCTACACAATGAGCAATTACAAAACTGCATTCGGTCACTTCAGATTTGCTTCCAATTGTTTCACAAAAAAATTTAACTTGTTTATTATATACAGTAATTGCTCTATTTTAATTTTACACTGCTCACACATCAAAATTTTTAAATGTGGACTGATGTTCACTTTGAAAATTTTGTACACTTCTTTGAAGATGACACATGATGCTTTTGTGACACACAACACATGATCTTTTTGCTGTACGAATTCATATTGAAACTGTCCAAGCGTCGTGAAAAATATGATCAAACTTATTTTTAGTGGCTGTTTGTTTCCCCCATGTGGTAACCGGGTGTGAAAGAATAGTCCCAACATAGCCCATGGGTGCACTAAAATGGCATGGATCCTCCAGGTTCGGGGGTTGGGCGTAGGGCTAACAACCCTACTCCTTAAAAAAACCATTGTTACGAAATCTCAAGAAGAAAATTTATCCAGGCTGATTTCTAGGAAATGACTTGGAAAGGGTTTAAAGGACTTGAGAATTGGATTTTGGAATGTTTGGTCTTTGTACGGAAATAAAGGACTGCAAATGCTAATAAAGCAGATGAACAATTATCGGATAGATATTCTAGCCATACAGGAAATTAGATGGATAGGAGGGGGAATTATAGAAAAGAAAAATCACACAATTGTTTATAGCTGTGACAAAAACAAGCACATATTCGGCACTGATTTTATTTTGAGTAAGCGTCTGAGACCATTTTTAATTGATTTTGTGGCAAAGTCACCTAGGCTATGTAAAATAAGAATAAGAGGAACCTTTTTTACTTACAGTTTTATTAACATCCACACTGCAACTGAAAACAAAGATAATGTGGAAAAAGATTTATTTTATGAGAAACTACATGCACTTTATGCATCATGTGCAAAAAACGATGCTAAAATTATACTAGGGGATTCAAATGGAAAATTTGGTACGAAGAAGGAATTTAGGCAAATTGTTGAAAAAGGTAGTCTTCATGATTTATCAAATGATAAACAGCTAATTGATTTTGCAGCTGATCATAATATGGTTGTTCCAAGTACAATGTTCCCACATAAAAATATTCATAAAATTACTTGGAGATCTCCTGATGGAAGCACATGCAATCAAATTGACCATCATCTGGTTGATTCTAGACACAAGTCAGATATATTGGATGTCAGAACTTATCGTGGAGCTAACCTAGATTCATATCATTTTCTGGTTATAGCAAGAGTTAAAGCAAGAATTTCTAATTTCTGAAAGAGTCATGGAAAATGTTTGGAAAATTTTGACTGCAGACAGTTTAAAGATAAGGCATTGAAGCTAAAATTCCAGGAACAGCTTGAAAATAAATACAAAGAAATTAACAACATTTTTATTGATGAGGATAGTGTAGACAAAAAAAGGAATACACTAAAGGGAACAATCATCGAAACAGTAACCAATCATGTAACCAAGTTGTGGAAAACATTAAAAAAAAGAGTAAAAAGGACTGGTTTGACAATGATTGTTTCATGGCTACAAAGAGGAAGAATGAGGCATATAGTAAAATGCTGAGTAAGAGACATTCAAGAAGCTCAGTGATTGCATACAAAGATGCAAGAAGAGAGGAGAAAAGAATTCATAAGGCGAAAAAAAGGATATTTTTTGAGGATCTTTTTAAAAATGTTGAACATTGGAGGGGATCCAACGAAAACAGAGCTTTCTTTTGAGAAATAAACCTTGGACGCAAAGAATTTAAGCCAAGAACAACCTCTTGTAGTAATAGGGAAGTAATTATTTTGAGTGATAAAACTGAAGTATTAAGGAGATGGAATGAACATTTTGACAACTTAACAGTGATAATGGTGACTAAGAAGCACTTAAAGAAAGCATGGAAACTCAGAGCCAAGGTGTAGTTGAACCACCATCATTGGAGGAAGTCATTGAAGCCATAAATAAACTAAAAGACAACAAGGCACCCGGCCCTGACACTATTCCATCTGAGCTACTGAAACATGGAGGAAAAGAGACTTCTAAGAAAGTTTACGACTTAATTCGAGCAATTTGGGCGCAGGAGGTAATCCCTAAGGAATGGAAAATGAGTATAACTTGTGTAAAACATAAAAAAGGAAATATACTCGAGTGTTCAAATTATAGAGGAATCAGTCTGGTCTGTACAAGTTATAAAAGTTACTCTTAAATATTCTATTTAACAGACTTTCTCTACTAGTGGAAAATACAGTTGGAGACTACCAAAATGGATTTTGGAAAGGCAGATCCACTACATAGCAGATATTCACCATTCGTCAGGATTTGGAGAAAACAAGGGAATTTGGAATTGACACGCATCACCTTTTTATTGATTTTACAACTGCTTATGATAGCATCAACAGAAAGGCTCTTATTGCAGCAATGAAAGAGTTTAAAATCCCTGACAAATTATTAAGGCTGATAAGCCTGACGTTAAGTGAGACAAAGATCGTAGTCAAGGTGCAGAATGATCTTTAGGACCCATTGGAAATAAAAAATGGCATTCGTCATGGAGATGCACTGGCATGTCTTCTATTTAATATTGCATTAGAAAAAGTGGTAAGAGATTCCAATATCAATACCAGAGGAAATATTTTTAATAAATCGATACAGTTGTTGGCTTTTGCTGATGACATTGATATCATTGCACGAATAGCCACACACTAAGCCACATCTTCAGAGAAAGAACCCCTCAGGATGGGACTGAAAATCAATGAGAATAAGACAAAGTACGTGCCTTGCACTAAATCATGTTTTAACAATTCCCATTTTAATATTGAAAAGTACAGTTTTGAAGTTGTTGACAGCTTCACTTATTTAGGTTCAGAAATTAACAATAGAAACGATTGTACTACTGAAATCCAAAAGAGAATTACAATGGCTAATATATGTCTTAATGGAATACGAAAATATATGAATCAAATTTAATCAAAAGAAAAACAAAGGTTTTATTGTATAAAAATCTTTTAAGATCAGTATTAACTTATGCATGTGAAACTTGGTTCATGTCTCGAACAGATGAGAACAGGATAAGTATCTACGAAAGGAAGATTTTAAGATTTATTTTTGGAGGAATTCAGGAAAATGGAATATGGCGAAGAAGATCAAATTTACAGCTCTATCGATCATATAAAGGATCTGACATTGTTAACTTCATCAAAATACAATGAATTAAATGGGCAGGTCACATTATCAGAATGAATGAAGACCGCACTACTAAAAAATTCTTCAATGCTCAACCAATTGGTACACGAAGAAAGGGCAGGCCAAATCTCAGATGGATTGATGGCCTAGAAAAAGATTTCCTAGTTTTAAGAAATAGGAATAGGAGAACACTGGCACGAAGAAGGCTGGCCTGGAAAAGGCTTCTTGAGAAGGCCAAGGTCCACTCTAGGCTGTCGTGCCACTGAGGAAGGAAGGCTGTTTGATCAAATTGACACAAATTTTGAATTTGTCACAAAAAAATAAACAAATAAAATATAAGTTTCACAGTAAAATTAACAACGTAAAGTGGTTAAAATTAACCTATTGCATACAAATGAACCAATTCAACCGAATTCTAATTTCAGCTAAAATCATACTCGATACACGTGTATTGGCGCAATGAGCCGAGCGGAAAGAGAGAAAATACGTAAGGTGAAGTGAGGAGAGAGAAACAGGGCAATTAAGCTTAATCTGATAACTTTGTAAAATGCCACCGAAAGTTGCACTGTGCACCACAGGTTGACGACGCCTGTTCTAGATCATCACAGTGATAATATGAATAAGCTCATGTTTAATTGTATAAAATTACATATTTATAAGCAGTTTAGTTTTTGTTTTAAAACCTAGTTGGACTTAAGAAATTAGTTATCAAAGATTTCACATGAATTCCAATGGGAAATGTGAACATAAAAAGTAGTACAATATAAGTAATTTTTTTCATAGATATTTCTGTTGTGAAACATGACCAGGTAGTCTGAGTGGGTGGAGCGAAACTGTCACCACGCTCAGATACCATGTGGTCTATCTCGACAAAAACCATAGTAAATAGATTCTGCCACAGTCTTGATCTTGCCTTTGGCGTAACCAGGTGCAGTTGTTTACTAGGATTTTTCTCTCGAATATTTCAGTCTAATATTTTAGCTTAGTAATTTCATTTGTTAAAGTATATTAAGTTTATTGTTTTATTTAAGTTTATTGTATTACCAATAAATCCAGGAAAAGACAAATATGAACTCCAGAATTATTTGAATAACACAACACACCTGCATCAGTACTTATTACTTCCACCGATTATTAATAAAAAGGTTTAAGCAATTCATTCAGAAAATGTTTCCAAAATCACTTTTAAATGTATAGAAAAAGTAGAAATACTAAATAATTCCAACATTTTTAACAATCAGCACACTTGATATAGAAAGAAGGTGGTGGGGGTGGGGGGGGAGAAATAAATGATGAGTGCACACACTATTTTTTGCACATTTCACTTGAAATAGAGTAAATAGCTTTTATTCTTCAATTATCAATCAGTAATTTGCAAGAACAAATTACTGTTCGATAACTATCAAAATTTTATTTAAAAAAGAAAACTAATTTCTTAACTTATTAAAGCATTCTCTTTATATAGATGAATACTTTTAAAAATGCAAGTCAATATGAAACATTATGAAAATAACAAATAATTCAAAATTCCAGTACTTTAGTTCGTTTAAAACCAAATACACTTTTAGTAAATTAACACATAAATTTGATCATTGTTATATAGGTCATTAATTCATCTAACTTTTTTTCATCATTTTTTGCAGTCTAATTTTAAAATAATCTATGAAAAATAATTTTTAGCAGAAAAAAAAATGAATGCCTAATAAAAAAATTACGAGACCCCAGCAAGTTCAATAGAGCAAACATTCTAACAAGAATTATTTTAAAGATTCCTACATCACAGTATCACATAAGAAATAAGCTCTGAACATTTAACAGTATTAAAAATTTTTAACAAAGCCCTTGAATGATAAGGTAAACAAAATTATACCATTAAAATCTACAATTTAAAATCAAACAATTATATAATCAAAGAAAAGAAAATTTGTTTAAATCTATACATATCTAAAGAATCATCTTATGCAAAATTAATAAGTATTTAAATACTGACATACAACTTTAATTAAAAAAGCTGCAAGCAAAATATTGTACTCATTAATTACATACTCAAAAATTATAAAGGATACAATTTATTAATTCACAAATGTTTTAATAACAGTATTTACTTTTAACAGTGATTGATTGATTTCATCAACACCTGGGGGCATTTCTAAAGGAAAAACTGCAATTCTGTTAGACAATTCAGGAATGCCAAATGCAGCTTCGATATCTTTCGGTGAGGCTGCATCTTGTAAATCCTGAAATTATATTTTAAGTATTATTAAATAAAACTTTAATTCCCAAATGTTACAAAAAGAAACACATTTTTTCAAATTTGCTGAAGCAATTAAATTGAAAAAAAAGAAACGGTAGAAAGAAAAATCAGTTTTTCCAAAACTATGTTGCAGAGAAAATTATAAGTTAAAAATTTGAAGAGAATGAAGTGCTAAAAACAAGTGCAACAATTCTATGAAAAGAAGAAAAGTAATGCATCTTAGTATAACACAAAATTATTCTTTAGATATGCATAAGCCTATATATAGCATAGCATTTTAAGTTCTTGTATATTTTTTGTAATAAAATTTCATTTAAAAACAGTTTTAAAATACATTGCTCCTGTGGATATAAACAGAGTGGAATCAATCCAAAAGCCAATCCATAATTCATCCAAATTAAATACACAACTTAGTATATAGTATAGTAAGCAAATATATATACACAGTTACGTAGATCAGGGTTCGAGGATTTTACGCAATCAGTTGCAAAGAGCTGGGCAGTTTCTTCAGGAGCGATGGAAATTTATTGTCGAAATACAATCCTTGAAATACACGATAAAATAGTCAAATTTGCTTAATAAATCTCAGAAGGCCTTCCTCCGCTCTACGGCGCTCGGACACAACTATCAGTGTCCAAAATACAAGTATGTTAAAAGATTATTTGCAAGCACTAGCTCATCCTATTCAACAGCCGAAGTAATAACTAATCACTGGTCGACTCTTCACCATCAAATTAATACTATTCAACGGTCGAAACGAGACTAATTCAGTTTCCGCGAGCGACTCCCTATTTATAGGCCTTTTGAATTTTTCTTCAAAAATCCACCATCATCAGAGATCGTGATATTAGTAGATTTCTCTCGTATTTTCCAGAAGATCCAAAGGGTCCCGAACTCACCAAAAATGGTCACCAAAAATGCCAACTTAGCTCCATCACTAAGATTTTGCCAAGTTTCCATTGAATCACCATTATAATATAAGGAAGGGCAGGGCGTTGCTTGCGGATATTACAATTTTAACATGAAATAAATACAATACAGAGTAATATAAACGTATTACACATCCAGATATAAATTATTTAGACTATTTTAAACTTTCATTATAGAAAATTCATAACAATACAGTTACTTCCCCTTAATTTTTGGTCATCTGCAATTAAAGAGATAACAGAATGAAAAACTATAAATTTTTTTTAAAATGTAAATCAGTCCATCTATGTTATGTTAACACTGAATTGTATTTTTCCTCTTGTAGTTGACAAATTAAAATTAGTTCTAGTTCAAAGCCTATATCTACAACAAAATAATCTGAAATCATAAAAAATAATTAAACATTTTTGCACTTTAGAAGATCTTTTAAAAGAAATCTAATAGCAGGTTTTAAAATATGTTTAAATAATTTATTGAAAAATTATTTAATAATGTATAGTATAATTCGAATATATTCTATTCTTTCTTTAATATATATATCATTCAGTATAAATAAAAAAATCTACAAAGACAAAAATCACCTTATTGCAATTACGATTTTTACTATTAGTACAACATGAATAAAAATGAAAAATTTGATAAAATAACTACTTTAAAGAGATAGTAATCAAAAATGATTAAGTGTTAAAGGATTTTTTTTTATGTTTCCAGATAAAAAAAGCCCACTCGTATTTTTTGTCATAAGAAAGATACTCTATAAAAAATATTTTACACTTTCAAGATCATAATCCACTCATTCAGTTCTTTTTCCTATATGAAAATGATAGCTAACTCATTTGGGAAAAGCATTACAATGTAACAAGTTTTAATTCGGAATGGCTATTAAAAATAGTTATATGATTTTTTAAAAAAAATATAATGAAATATATCTCAATGCGAGCACTAATTTCTGTTAATTCTGAATCATAACGATAAAACTACACTTACCTGCTTATTAGCCAGAATGATTATGGGGAGACTTTGTAGTTTATCGCAGGCTGTCACTATTCGAAGCTCTTTAACTGACTCAGCAAGTCTATGTTCATCAGTGGAATCAACAAGATAAATCAAAAGATCAGTATCTTGAAGGAGGCTTGACCAATATATTCGAATACTTTCAGAGCCTGCCACTGTAAAAGGACAAGTTGAAAGACTTGACACACTGAATATACATTGAAGAGCAATTAAATTTAAAAATAGCAAACTTCCAACAAACCATTTATTTGTAAGCGGCTATATAAATTAAACAGAAATCATTTAAGCAGTAATTTCAAATTATACGGAATGAAGTGACAGGAATTACTATTATTTGGGCAAAATAAGGTGAGAGCTCTGTAAAGTCTTTATTACTTTCTTAATTACTTCTCAAATCAATCAATACAAACATAATTAAATCAACTCAAACAATTATCTCGATTGGTATAATTCTCGATTAAATACTACAATCAAAAAATGTCCATGGTGCTAAAACAGTCCCAAGAGACTATATCTTCTTTTTTCTTACACCAGACCACGCCTGTGCGTCAGTCTCTCACCAAAGGAATTCCATTTCCTTCGGCCCAAAACAATTCAGCGCTTCCCCCTTTCAAAACACAAGGGGCTTTTTCTTCCCTCGACCGTACTCTCCGGGGTAAAAAACCCTCTCCCCAAAACACATTAACCCTACCCCTGCATGTGGGAGAGCACCGCCAACTCTTAAAGAATCTACCATCAAACAGTACACTAACAGTAGTCAGACACTACATGTCGCCGCCAAGATTATGGTTAATTGCAAATTAAGCATAAATCTGAAATACCAAAACTGACTACTGTGCAGATCTTTCCTAAATTACCCAACTATATGCATAGACACAAATATACACTAAAGTACAATCACTGGTAAATAACAAATACAGATTACACTACACTAAAAACCATATAAGTAAACAAAAAAAAATCAACACATTCACATAAAAGGTATTACCATCCTAATAAAATGTTAATCACTTAAGAAAATATAGTTTACATACAAAGAAATACACATACGAAAATTCACCAAATCTAAGTAAACAAAATAGCTTAGAAAAGAGAGAGAGAGAGAATCAAGATCCATAATACAAGCAATACTCTCTTAATTTTCCCTCACTCTCTATATTCAGATAGTAAATAACAAACTAAAATTATCTCACTATAAATATCAAGCTTCTCAAATAACATTCTCGAACTAATTCTAAGAGTATACATGTAAACAGCATTCTAAATACATAAATAAGTCCATATTAGACGGTTTCCTAGCAAACTATGAAAATTCCACTTTTAACTGAATATGAAGGTTACCATATAAGCATATACAACATTAACACACACACAAAAAAAAAATAAGAATAAGGATACATTATGCTCCATCCATGTCCAACCTAAAAAAAGGATTAACTTTACCTCCATACAAAGTCCAATTTTAAAATGTCCACTTGGGGGAAAGAAGCAAATGTCAAGTCCCCGAAAGTATTCTCCACCTGCGCTCGGTCAAAGACCTCAGCGGTTCTCCTGCAGTTTCCAAGAAAGTTTTCATATTCCACTTTTATCCTGCGAGTATTTACGTTTAAAACTAAAGTGCTGGGGTACAAATACAATGTTGCTTGAAGCTTTTAAATTCACTTTTTGCTGTAATTTGGCAACTGTCATTCTGCTAATTTTTTGAGTTTTCTCTTAGGCAATTTTGGCTTTTCTTCTTCAATTTCATCATCATCTAAGTCCACTCGCTCTTTACTAAGGATTACGCATGATTAATATCTCCTTTAGCTTTATCTTTTCTCGCATCTACTGGTGTTTCTTCTTTTTCTTCATACGTCTCATCCTCAGCAGAAATTAGTGGTACATTAGATGAGTCTCTATCCTAGTCTAGTCTTCAAGTCCAGATGCTTAATGCGGATCCAGATGCTATAGCACAACCTGTCGCTGTTGAGGAAGAAAAGAGTTTATCTACTTTTCTTCCTCAACAGCGACAGGTTGTGCTATAGCATCTGGATCCGCATTAAGCATCTGGACACTTGTTCACTTTTAAACACAAGAACCTTCTCGATTGCTTGTGGTACTTCCATGTCTTCATCTGACTTTTCCTGCTCTTTACTTAACAATTGATTTTACTCATTCATTCTTTTAAATCTTTCTTCTGGTAAGCACTTCTGTTCTTCTGTTTTCATGCTCATTTTATGTTTCTCTTGAACATGTCACATCTGCTCTTCCACAAACCACACATCTTTCCTTCTTCAATCTCATTTCTTCTTCCAAAGCTATTCTTTCGTTCATTCTTCTCTCTCCTTCAATCTTCCGTTTTTCCTCCACTGCTTTGGCTTCCTCCCCAGCCTTGAGTCTGGCCTGCTCTCCAGCCTTGAGTCTGGTCTCCTCCTGAGCCTTGAGTCTAGCCTCCATCTCTTCTTTATGCCTTACTTTTCTTATTCTAGTCTCGTTCTCTGTTTTCCCGTCTTGCTTCTATTCTGACTAGTTCCAATTCTTGCTTTCGCTCTAAGCGGCGTTCTTCAGCTCTCTTTCTTGTAGCCTTCTATTTCCTTTCTATACTCTTCTTCTTTCTATATTCTTCTTCTCTCTTCCTAAGCTCTTCTTTTTCCATTCTGTCCTCTATCATAGTATCTAAGAAATCACAGACGAATTCTTCATCTTCAAAGTATGCATTACTTTGGATCAATTTTTGTTTTAAGTCCACCAGATTCATACCAGGGTCTACTATTTCTCCCATCTCAACCAAAACCGTTACGAGATCTTTTTTAACGTTTCTGAACATTTTCGTCTTTTTCTCTGATTCACGAGAGAGAGAGCATGATGCAAAGTCTTACTTACTTCTCAAATCAATCAATACAAGCATAATTAAATCAACTCAAACAATTATCTCGATTGATATAATTCTCGATTAAATACTACAATAAAAAAATGTCCGTAGTGCTAAAACAGTCCCAAGAGACTATCTCTTCTTTTTTCTTACACCAGACCACACCTGTGCATCAGTCTCTCACCAAAGGAATTCCATTTCCTTCGGCCCAAAACAATTCAGTGCTTCCCCCTTTCAAAACACAAGGGGCTTTTTCTTCCCTCGACTGTTCTCTCTGGGGTCAAAAAACCCTCTCCCCCAAAACACATTAATCCTACCCCTGCATGTGGGGGAGCATCGCTAACTCTTAAAGAATCTACCGCCAAACAGTACGATAACAGTAGTCAGACACTACAAGCTTTAAGTGCATTTGCTCATCAGGAAATTGATGCGGTTTGATGAATGGGTTATTCCATCTTGGAAGTGGTGCAGGGGCTAGTATTTTTTGTGAGCCACTATGTTATGTACTATGATTATGTGCAGATTCCAGTAAAACTAAGTAACTCAACCATGGTATGGATAAACTGCTATATAAGAGTGGGACCATCACAAACTAGCTCACGTACTAGCAGCAGATATAAGTCCTACAGTTCAGGAGAACATTTGCCAATTTAATGTTGACTCAAAAAAAAGCTAGCCGCGAAACCATTCAGGATTATCATGCAACATTCTATAGAAGTTATGGTCCCAAAATAGCATATGATGATCAGATATTACAAGGAACAAATATTAGAATGGCTAGCCCAGGAATGTTGCTATCAGACTCCGAAACATGTTGAAAAATATTAACAGAACTATGAGCTCAGAATTACATTAGCATATGCCAATGGAAGTACAGTGGACTCCAAATGAAGAAATGTGGATTCTACTTCTTTAGCAGGGTTGCTCTTCAAGTTAAAGGCAATTGCATTCTTGTCTTAGGACTATTTACATGGACTGAAACGACATGTATGACATCACATGAATCAGGATGTCTCACAAGTCAACATTACCAAGATTTGCCTGAAGGTCATGAACTTTCATTTCTGTGTCTTGAACATCCTACTGAGACTTCATCCTTGAACAAAAAAATGCATGGTGCAATTGCTCCATAATTGAGAGAGAGAGAGAATTTGAACAATTCAATAAACATTGCACAGACATGAGCTTGATTCACTGGCATCTAGGTCATTTGATCTCAACCACCATGCCATAAAGATAGATGATCCCCCCTTTGACTCTGCTCAATAAAATCTTCATGAACTGTGGATGATTGTGCAGAGGTTGTGGATCCAAATGTTTTCGGTGTTTTGTCGAGTCCGAGCCAAAATGAAATGTACTGCCACCAGGGCAAAAGATAGTGCCACTAGATGTTAGATAGGAATATCTCTCACTCAATTGCTTTTCAATGTATATACTATGTAATTTAAAAACTGATATAGAACAAAAATATTCATGTAATTATGAATCAGAATCTACCAAAAAAATTTTCATGCAAAACAAACACAGATAACATTTTTATAAAAAATGGGGAATGTAAAGTAGTAAATTTTATTTACTGAATATACAGTCGGACCTCTATTTAACGAAATCGCTAAATCCTGAAAAAAAAGTTTGTTATATGGAAAATTCGTTAAATAGAGGTTCACCTTTCAATAAACTTTATAAACCACATAAAACAAATTTTGAATTCATAAGCACTATTTATTAAAAAATGTATTTATTCACACCTTTTTGTAAGTTAATAATTGTTTACTTTATATATCTTACTTATTAAAAAAAAAAAAAAAAAACTGCAAGGAAAATTTGAAAAAAAAGGCCAAGGAATACACTATATTTCAACATTAAAAAAATATTTTATTAAAATTAATGAATTTTAAGGATATTTTCTAATTTAAAGCATACAAGTAATTTTAAACATACATTACTACATGCGTCCTTAAATTTCATTACTCATAAATGAATGTTAATTTTGCTTCAGCTTTTTGTTTGAGAAAAAGCACCTCAAATCTTTGCAGTGAACTAAAATTCCTTTCAGGTGTATTTTCTTCACACTGTAATCCACGAAGAATGAATTTATTATTTCATCATACGAAGGTTTATTGACTTCTGAATTATCATCGTTTTCATCTTCATTGCTGTATTATTTTTATTTTTAATCTTGTTAAAAATATTCAATTCAATTAGTGATTCAGAGAATCAAGGGAAAGAAAAGCACATCATCATCCATAATTTCTTGCTTTTCCTTTAGCTGTATTCTTTTTCATTTCACACTTCATTTCTTTCTTCTAATTTTCATTTCTTCTGTGCTTGCCAAACTCTCCCAGCTGACAAAGAATCCAGTTTTGGCAAAACTGTTGTGAATAGTACGATCTGTGACATCATAGTTCCATGCTTTCGAAATTTCTGAAATACTTTCCCGTAAGTTGATATTTGGCATGGATTGATTGTTTTCAAGAGCAGTGATAACTTTTGGCCATATCCTCTTGTGATAGTGTACTTTAAAATTTTTCATCACCCCTTGATCAATTGGCTGCAGTTTTGATGTGTTTGGTGGCAAGTAAAAAACTAACATTTTTCAATTTTTGGTTGATTTCCTTTGGATGTGGGAGGGAATTATCTGAAAGGAGAGCAATTTTGCCACCCTTTTTAACCCTACATTTGTCCAACTTTTTATTCCAATTTTCGCAAGCTTCTGACATCATCCAAGATTTTTTGTTATTCATAATCAACTTCTAAAGATTTTGAGCCTTTGAGATATCTCAGAGTTTTGCTTCTTCCTATAAAAATAGGTTTTAATTTCTGATGTCCAGTCATATTTGCTCCTAATATAACAGTTATTCTTGCTTTACTATATTTTCCTCCAAAGCATTTTTCGTATTTAAATGTTAATGTTTTTTGAGGCAAACATTGAAAAAATAAAGCAATCTCGTCTGCATTAAAGATGTTTTCTGGCTTATAGTCTTTTAAAATTTTACTCAGTGTCTCTGTTATCCAATTTTTAATATCAGTATCATCAACATCTTTACTTTCCCCAGATAATACTTTTGCTACAATTCCGTCTCTTCTTAAATTTTTCAAGTCATCCATTGCTACCTAGAGATTGGTCGTATCCAATGCCTTCGCAAATTGAAGAGCTTAATTAGGAAAGGTCTAGACATCAGAAGATTTTTATCTCGCATTGTGTGCATCCACTTCAAAAATACCTCATCCACATCTTCATAGACACATGTTCTTGAAAGTTTTGAACAAGAATTCAATGAATCATAATTTTGTAGCTTATCTCACGATGTGTTACAATAGTTAGTAAGCTTTTTGGAGGAATACCAAATTTAAAAATACCTTTTTCTTGACGACTGTATCAATTTATTGAAAAATTAATTTTTTTCTTTAATACTCAAGCACTCACGTTTTGACATTTTTGAGTTACAAGAAACAGTTACCAGCACGATTGTTCAGCACTACAAATGAACGAGAGACTAGTTCAAAGACACAAGATATCTCCACTGAGGGGATATCGAAGATATTTATAGACAATGGGGCTTAAAGGTTGTACTTCTTGGATTGAACGCACAGAATTTTATTGCTTTCGGCGAGTTAGGCACCTAATAAAACGAGTTCAAGGTTTATGACCACCATAAAACATGTTAAAAGAGAGAATAACTTGAAATGTCCAGAAATACTCGCTATTTTTAAATACTAATTTATGCTACTACGCTATTTTTACAAATTTCTTGCTATTTTTAAAATAGCGAGAAAAAAAATTGAACCACAAGGGAAAAGTTCGTTATATAGAAAATGCTCTTCGCTATTGCAAGGTTATTTTATGAAGAAAATAGTGAAACGTTCTTGGTTCCGGAAAAAAGTTCGCAATATAGAAATTCGTAATATGGAGGCTCTACTATAATATGATTTAAATTTTTAAGAAAACAATCTTCAAAAAGGGAGCATTAGTAAAGTCAAGAAATATTTTACACATTCAATTTAACAATGAAATTCATAGCATGTTAAGGAATGGATACATTTTAGGGAACTTGCCAATTTACAGAAAAATACAAGTAACAAAGAAAACATACATAAGAAAACATGCGCTTAGGTAAGGTGATCAATTTTTTTGAAAATGAAAAGGAGGACGAAAAATATAAGAAAAAATTATAACGTAAATATATGAAACATTTTATTAATTCAAATAAAAATACACTAATTACGCTCTTTTTTTTTTATTGAATGAATTTTTTTTGTCAATATATCACTTTCTATTACATCGGAAATTTCAGAGCAAGAAATCTCCTTCATATTGAACTTTACAGCAAGTGCTACATCTATAGTACCAACATTCAATCTTCATTTTTCACTTGTCCAAAAATCATTACCAATTGAAAAAAATTTTCAACTGCAGCAATAGTTCCAGGGCAACACATTGTAAATCCAACAAGAATAACAAAATTTTCCTATGGAATGTAATCATTTTTGGAATGGTTAAATATTTCCACCCATTTTTTATCAATTTCAACATGTGCGGATTTTCCTATTGTTATAATTTATCAGAATTTAAATATACATAGTCTTCAAACAAACATCATCAATCTTATTATTAGGCATTTCTTTAAAAAAAAACTCAACACAATTTTCTACATCTACCTCAACTTATTTGAGATGAAGTCAAAAAACACCATTCTTTTATTTCCTGTGATATTTGTTTCACAGCATTCTTCGGCATATTGGAAACATATTTGGTAAAAATTCAGCACTTTTGTTATGTCCAGATTTGATTCTTCTAAATTTGACAAATTTCTTTTTAATATTAAAGGAATAAATTTTTCTTCAAATCATGATTTTTATTCAAGGGCAAAATCCTTCAAAATAAGACTAATTTCTGTTGCAGAAATATGTTCAACATCAATCTTTTGAATCGTTTTGTGGAAAATAGAAGTCTGATTATGTGCAAATGAGGGTTTTAGCATCAGTCTCAGCCTTACTTGAACTTCTGCTCATGTACCTCAGTGCCCAATGTCACAAAAATTGAGGTGTAGGCCTTGGCCTTCATGGGCTGTTGCACCACTGAGTTTAGATTATGTAGAAAATACATTAATATCTCCGATAATTCACACCATATTGGCATATGATGCATAACAGTTCAACCCAGCATCTCTGAATATAGAGATTAACAGATTAGTTTTAAAATATTGAAAAGGACTGTCCTCCCTAAAGGAGAAGGATTGTCTTAGGAGAACAGCAATTATAAACGGATTTAATACATTAAAACCCTTTCAGGGTCAAACAATCCCTCCCCCCCTCAAAAAAAAAGAAAAGAAAACCCATTACCTTTTCTAGATGATTCTTGTCGACTTCAGTTTTGATTATAGGTCCTTGTGAATTTAGGAAATGTTAAAATTTTGGAGAACTTCGTAGTTTCATCTAATTCATGTGAGTTTTTCCATCAAATGACAAAATTTATTATAAAAAGCAATAAATTGCTTTGTCTTAAATGAGAAAAACATTTATGACATATATCCATCCCCATCACAAGTTATGCTTTTTAAACTATACGGGATGCAAGTTATGGCATAATATTTCCATCCAACTGGTTTTAACAAGTAAATGTCTGCTCAAAATGTATTCAAACAAATTAATAAACAATTTCAAACAATGACATTTTTAGAGAAACAATAAAATGTTTCTAGTAGCACCAAATATCCATTAAGCAACAAATAAATTTTTGATAAAATTCGAAAACACAAGTAATTTTACAATTCTAAAATGACTAAGGATCATAGAATCTACAGTCACACTGTTAATAAGCAATTGAATGATAGCTGACAATATTATTCTCAAGATGGTATATTCTCATTTCAATTGTGATCTAATTTTGTAAAAGAACTGTAAGAGAAATTATATTGCAGAAACTAGTCAACGTTGCACAAAAAAAAGGCGGTGATTGGATTAACAATTATTTATTGCATTCAGTTTATTTACTGCCAACAAAATGGCAACAAGTGGAAACATTTCCAATTTTTTAGTAAACTCTTTATTACTACAGAAATTTATAAATGTTCAACTATAATATTAGGCACTTTAATAAGGAAACAATATATCTGGTATAAATATAACAAGAGAAACATGGACAAATATATTACGAATATTATCTTTTTAAATTAAACATATTGATTTTTCACTAAAAACGATTTTCTATATATAACTTCAGTAGGTAATGTAAAGATCAAAATTTGAGCATCAACCATTTAAAATGGAGTTCAACAGATAAGAAAGCATAACTTTTATTTAAGTTAGGATAGTTAGTTCCCCTGGTTTGGAGATTTTTCAAAGATTCCCATATAAATGCTTGAAAATTCCCCTATCTTGTCAAAAATATTAATTTGTCACACATGATTTCTTTCATAAACCCTTAAATAAAAATGTTGAAACAGGATTACTTTTGAAAAATTATGCGTGTGAACCATATATTTTCTACCGGAATAAAATTATAATAGTGATAATACAAGACAAAACTAAATCTAGTTCACAAACATTTCAAAACCATAGAGGGAAAATGAAGTTGCATTTTCTGTAAAATTATTTACTAATTAGAAAAAAGAAATTGTAAACAGTATTTTATGGATAAGAAAACAATTTTAAAGGTTTAAATTTAAAAATCTTGCCAGTTACTTCATTCAGTCTCAAATACGAAAATAATTCCAGAATATAATTTCAATTGGACATAACTCGTTGCTCTCTTTTTAAGTCCCATCAGGATGTATGTTTTTTCTCAAAATGTAGATTATCCCTTATTACAAATGAGTTGATCCTAGACAGAGGACCAAGAATTTTAGAAATTAAGTCTGATACAGTACTTTCTTATTGGTCTGCATTAAAAAAATAGTAAAAAGAATTATCAGATGCTTAATCTGTAGAAAGTTCCTTAAACACTGGTATAGGCAGATTACAGATAAATATGCCTGTATCTGAAATAAAACTATTAATTTTTTTTATCCCAGTAATTTAATCAGTTCATAATATATAACAATTGCAAATAGTAAAATAAATGTTATAACTATGAGTTATAAGAATGCAACTGAAGGCTGAAAAAGTAGATGTTCCAATTCTGTGTTGCAAATTCCTTAAAAATAAGGTCACCAATTTTTTTTTACAAGGAAAAAGAGGACAAAAATATGTAAGAAAATTTACAACGTAAATATAATAAACATTTTATTAACTCAAACAAAAATACACTAATTATGCTTACACCCCTTTTAATTATTTACTTAAGCAAGTAATTTTCCATTGAATACATCATTTTCTAATATATTGGAAATTTCGAAACATAAAATATCCTAAAGTGCTACAGCTATACTATCAAAATTCAATCTTGATTTTCACTTGAAAAAACTTTTTCAACTGCAGCAATAGTTCCAGGGCAGCACAACGTAAATTCAACAAGAATAACTAAATTTTTGTATGGAATGTGTTCATTTTTGAAATGGTTAAATATTTTCACCCATCTTTAACATGTGGATTTTCCTATTGTTATAATTTATCAAAATTTAAATATACATTATCTTCAAACAGACAATTGTCACTAATTTTAATATCAAGCATTTCTTTCGATAAAAATTCAACACAATTTTCTATATCTGCCAAATTTACTTGCGCTGAAGTCGAAAAAACACCATTGAAAACCCTTATTTAATATGATATTAGTTTTAGACCAGGGGTGTCCAACCCAAATGACCGTGTGGGCCAATTCGGAAAAACATAATCTAGCGGGTCGCAAATAAAAAAAAATATGTACCTTTTTTGTAAATTTGATACATATGTAAAAAATATGTATCAAATTTGGAAAAAAAAAACATTTATTGGAGTGAAAATTTAAAACAGAATAAATTATTATTATTGTTTTCATTATTTTTCATGTATAGATAATATAATAATGCAATGATCAAAAATAATGTTTAAAATATTACAGTTGAAATTTTCTTGAAAATTACAGTGTGTTCCTATTGAATTGATCTTTCGTTACTCATTATTGAATTTGATAGTGCTGTCATTCGCAAGCAATTAAGTATACATTGTCCTTTATCTTAACCGTTCTGAATATTTTTTTTTAAACTTTAAAAAACATCTCTGACTACCTCTTGCATTTTGGGCACTCCAAACAGAAAAGGAGGAGGAGAAACGAAAGTCGCACACAGAGAATCATGTACCATCCATAGTAAAGGATATGCATAATGCAATTCGAAATTTATTAAAAAAGTAATTTACTATAGTAAAATCAAATGTAACTGTTAAAATATAAATCTATTTTAATCTAAAGGACATTTCTATTATCAAAAAGGATTTATTTTAAAACAAGAACAGGTAGCAGGCAAATAGGTAGTTTATTAAAAAAGTAATTTACTATAGTAAAATCAAATGTAACTGTTTGATAAAATATAAATCTATTTTAATCTAAAGGACATTTCTATCAAAAAGGATTTATTTTAAAACAAGAACAGGTAGCAGGTATATATATATATAAATTTCCCCTCAAATAAATTACAAAATGAAAAAACTTTAAAAATCTGGTATTTAAAAATTTTTAAGAAAAGAGTCGGCGGGCGACAACTTACGTACTGGCGGGCTACATGCGGCCCAAGCGTGTTGGACACTCCTGTTTTAGACCATTCTTCAACATACTGGAAACATGTTTGGTAAAAATTCTGTACTTCTTTGGTAAATTTCTCCTTTATGCCCAGATTTGATTCTGCTAAGTTTGACAATTTTCTTTATTATTAAAGAAATACATTTTTCTTCAAATCATGATTTTTATTGAAGGACAAAATCGTTCAAAATAAGACTAACTTCAGTACAGCTGAAATATGTTTAACATCAACCTTTTGTAGAAAGTAGATCAATCTTTTGTAGAATGTAGTTTGTATTATGTACAAAATACATTAATATTTCTGATAATTCATACTGTAACGGCAAATGACTTTTAACAGTTCGGCCTGGCATCTCTGGATACAGAGATTAACAGATTAGTTTTAAAATATTGAAAAGTAGGACAAATATATATATATGAGGACACTTTTTGAGGAAGGACTATCCTCCCTAAAGGAGAACGATTGATCTCCTTATTAAAAAATACATAAAAATTTATATACAATACATGAATGACTACATTGTAGTCACTTATGCATCAATAAATGTGCACAGTAGAGATTTTTTTTTTATTTAAAAACTATTCTAATTTTGTTAAGGAATTGATTTTGGAATTTTCTATAAGCAATTTATAGTCTTATGTTCCAGTTCAATTAGAAATAAATAAGTGTAAACAATAACACCTGTACTTACGGTCAATATTTCCGTTTTTTGTTAAAATTGGCAACATTTGTTATGCATACACTACCAGATAGTGTAAATGCAACACTAAAAAGAAATAATGCCAAAAAAGATGCAAAGTGTTGAGTAAACATAGCCCAATGAGTTATGTAAATGATCAAAAATGTTCACTAGGTGAATATGATATAAGGGAAGGTTGATTGGTTTAAATTTTTGGCACAGTGTTGTCTTTTGGAACATATTATACCAAACATATGGTTAAAATATTATTCAATTAATAAATTAAAATTATTTAAAACTTATAACTTTTTACACTTTTGAGAAAATTATTTTATCAATGATTAGATGCATGGGAGGGAGGTACAACGACATACGAGAAATGAAAAAATTGCGATTTAGAAATTTTTCCTTTAACAGGTCCATATTACAATGTAAAATTTAAAAATTACAATGAATAGACAAAAAAATAATTGCACATGACATCTTCTCTTATAAAAAGATCTTCATATGTAAATCTCATATGATCGATTCATAAGCATGTTAAGATAACGTCATGTTTCCTAGATGTCCATGACTATCAATGAGAAATGGTGGGCTTTTATGAAACACTGTCTGTGGATTTCACAATCGCATTGATCTTGCCAAAGAATATTTATAATTTTTTAATACAGGAATAAAGAATAATAGGGGAGATGACACTCGATATTATTTTAGCAGCAATGACAACCATTTTGTTACCCTTGATCCTGATATGGGAAGATACCCAACAAAACATTAGCTATAGATTTTTTAAGATTTTTAAGCATTCTTCAAGTTTAAAGGATGAGATGAGCAACTGGGATAATGCAATGACTCCAGGACACTCAAAAAACCTGTGAAGACAAGAAAATTTTCAATTTTTTGACATGAAACACATTCTAGTGCTCGCTTGATAGCAGATATCTCAGTGGTAAAAATAAAACATGTGGGAAGAAGCTGAAAGGCAGCAAAAGACTGGTCTATCAGATGAGCGGTATCAACATGATTCTCGATGACTTGAAACAGTCACTGCAAATATGAATAAAATCTGAAAATTGGTAAATTAAATAAATAAAAAGCTGTTTGTAAATATTACCTGCAATGTATCTGCTTTACTTAAATTTCAAAAGGATTTTCAAATATGTGTTCAAGCCAATGTGGAAAACTTCAGTTCGTTTCAACATTGTAGTATTGATATATTTATTCCAAAGCTGTGGCAAGATAAGTAACTTTCCTGTGAAAAAGTAATGGTTGATTTTTTTGATTTGACAGCCTTTTTAAAAATAAACTTGTTCAGGTGTACGATAAGATAATTGATGATGGCATTCTAAAAAAATACTGAAGGTATATATATATATAAAGACGGTTGTACACAATCTACAAACAAATTATGGATAGGAGACATTCGAAATGCATCTGAACAAAGACATTATGCAGAATGGAGCAGGGGAACACAGATTTTATGAGTGTATCACACAACACACTCCCATAATCTAATTGTGATCAAATGTACAAATGCATGATCAGAGTTTCATGATGTATGTGATGAAACTTTTTAAATGGTCATTATCTTTTCACAATATTTACGAAGTTATGAAATATGAGATTGAAACACATGTTTTCATCAGAGATTAATTATTAGATTTGGTCATCTAAATATTAGATTTGGTCAACTATGTTAATTAAAATATTGTTGCAATAAATTTAAGGAAGTTCTTTGTCTGCAAAAATACATACATG
The DNA here is from genome assembly GCA_019973955.1 of Trichonephila inaurata madagascariensis. Lineage (NCBI taxonomy): Eukaryota > Metazoa > Arthropoda > Arachnida > Araneae > Nephilidae > Trichonephila > Trichonephila inaurata. The sequence goes on from BMAV01025413.1 coordinate 278,721, forward strand.
TAATGTTTACCACAGAGAATTATGTCATTTTTATTTTTGTCCAGTTTATTTTATTTAAACCCTCTTGAAATTCTTTCAATAATATTCATTTTCTCATGCATGAAATTTGTAGGCCAACATACTCATGTATGAGAGCTTTTACTTATAATGGGAGATACAAAATGAGGTAACTTTTATAACAAAGAATGATACTCAGAACACTTCCCAGTGGCATTCTTTATTAATGGATAAATGCATCACATAAGATCGACTAAACATTCACTCTAAATTATCAATGTTTTAAAAAATTTATGTTAAAAATTGGCAGAAGTACCCCCTTATATAAATCAAATTAGCAAATATAAGTATACCAATACCTCTATGTTTGATCATAAGCTTTTTCAATACTAAAAACAGAGACAAGGTGTTTATTTTTACTGAAATCCAAAAGAGAATTACTATGGCTAACAGATGTCTTAATGGAATACAAAAATATATGAAATCAAATTTAATCAAAAGAAAACCAAAGGTTCTATTGTATAAAAGTCATTTAAGATCAGTATTAAATTATGCATGTGAAACTTGGTCCATGTCTTGAACAGATGAGAACATGATAAGTATCTACGAAAGGAAGATTTTAAGATTCATTTTTGGAGGAATTCAGGAAAATGGAACACGGGAAGAAGATCAAATTTAGAGCTCTATCAATCATATATTGTTAACTTCATCAAATTACAATGAATTAAATAGGCAGGTCATGGGGGAGGGGGTTATCAGAATGAATGAAGACTGCATCACTAAAAAAGTCTTCAATGCTCAACCAAGTGGCATATGAAGAAAGGGATGATGGTCTAGAAAAAGATCTCCTAGTTTTGAGAACTAGGAACTGGAGAACACTAGCAGGAAGAAGGCTGGCCTGAAATAGGCTTCTTGAAAAGGCCCACCCAGGACTGTCATGCCACTGAGGAAGGTGTTTATTTTGCCAGAAGGTATCTCTTACTAGTCTCTACAGCAAATTATGAACAGTAGACCTGTTTCTCAAAAGCTACTATAAAAAGACGAAACACATTTTTTTCCTAAGACATACATTCATCTTGCATTCACCATCTTCTCAAGTATTTTGCATAAACTAGTTAACACAATAGATCGATAATAAGTATGACTTGCAAAATCTTTACTTGATTTTATAATAGCAACAATGATAATTTTCATGAATGAGGTAACATTTTTTATTTCCAGATTACTTATGATTAGAGATGATTTACTTAGATAAGTGGGAGCATTTTCTAATTCACTGAATGTAAAATCAGTATTGTTTTACAAATTGTTTCATGAAATTTCTTTACCCAGCTGTGGTCTTGGTTTTTCTAAAACTTTAAAAGTGTAATATTGGTTGAACTAGAAGTACTCAATACAAATAAAGAATAATATTACAAATTTCCTTTGGAGATAAAGTCTGACTGTGCATTCCAGAATTGAAATTTGTCTATAATTATTAATTCTGGAAATACATTTCATTGTATCCCACATTTGTTTAAAAGTGTAATGTGGTACAGTTAGTATTATTTATAAATCTATAGTCCAGGAATTCATTCAACCATTTCTAGAATTTTCAAAAGAGTGCTTTGAAATGTTTGTGAGAGATAAAATATTTTAGTGTCTGAAATTTTTAAAAATATTCCATGGACACCTTAGTTTCTAATCAACATCACTGCAATCCTTAACTTAAAAAACAGCTTTGTTCATTTTCTCAGTTCATTAGAGGATATTTTTATGCATACATTAGCACTTTCAATGAATACATATGTTTTGATTTCTGTTACTCCACCAATATTATCAAAATGAGTCACATCATTCCATGGAAACAATTATCTGTTTTATATATATATATATTGCAAATTGGATGACTCTATTAATTTCAGTTTGTATAAATAGGAAAGTGATAATTACCATATAAATATGGACTTTTAAAACAGTATAACTTGATTGACTGTTTATTAACACCACATTATGAAATAACATGAGGGATATTGGTGACAGACCTTGTTTTTTTAACCAAAGTCAAGTGACACTTAAGTTGGCACTCCACTATCCAAGCTCCACACCACACCAATGAGAGGACATTGTACCTTGATACATTTAACATGCATCATCTCTAAATAGGGAGTCTTTAGTGGAACCAGCACTCAAACCTATGACTCAACAGAAAAAATGCTACCCATGAGTTTGCAACCACGACTACTCGGTTACATGAATATACCTGAAATGCTCAGAAAATTTTATTGTTCAAAGGCAATGCGTACACAAGGATGGGGTTTGGGGGGTTAAAACTCTTTCGAAAAACCAACAGACTTTTAATTTTTAGCATAAAGATTACATCTCAGTGCTTTACACTATGTTTTTTTTAAAAATATAACTCCTTCCAGTACGGCACTGGGCAAAGGTTTTTATCAGAAAATTATATTTTCCATTTGCCTGCCTCTTGGAGTATAATTTTTTTCATTTTCACAAAGAATGCTATGGCCATTTAAATCTCAAACAATACAAAAAGCTCAGGATTTTATTTTTCATGAATGTCACTTTGAACCTCAGTCAAGCTGAAACCTGAGCTGCCCCCTCTCCCTCCAAATTTCAAATGACCCAGGAAGTTGGTGATGCAGGTTATTGATGTTTGCAATGTTGATGGGTTCATTTGATGTGCAGACTATTATTTTAAAATGATTTCTGACACAGCAACAGCTTGATGAAGTTTGTAAATAAAATTGAATAGCCGAAAAATTAAGAAGTCAACAAAACAACACTACCCTCACCAAGGGTTTTCTTTGAATATCTTTTCTGAATGTACTGTAATGGTAGATTCTAGTAACATTATCAGTTAAAAATATTTCTTGGAGGGTAACTGCCATTGGATAGTATTTAAGATAATATTCAATTCAGCAATATTTATATACCCTTAACAATTCCAAAAAATTAAGACGATGGTAAATATGTAAAAAAATAGGACCCTCCTTTCCTCTATTTCAAAGATGTGTTAACTGACAATGATTCATACATATCATCATCAGTTAACATTTTGTGTCATCTGATAAATATACTTTCAAAAGCATCATCAATTAGCTCTATTTTGTTTGTTGTTATTTTTCTTTGTCTGTGTAGCCATAGGATTCTTTTTGTTAAGTGAGCTCTTAATTTTTTTTCTTCTTTTTTTGATGATGGAAATTTCCATTATAACATTTAGGAAACCAAAGATTGTACTCAAAACAGGTGTACTGTAAACTGTTTGTTGCTGACAACTTTTTGGCATATAATAAGAAACGCAGCTGTAAAAAAGAAAATCAAATATCACAATCATTAAAGTGAGTTTTAACTTGTCATTCTGCTGTTTGTTGTGGTTGGAAGAAATGTGCAATTTCTTGAATATATTTTTGTTAAGAAAAATGATAATGAGTAGAAAAAGGTTTGTTTTTTGTGTTTCTATTATTTTCTGTACAATTTTTATCGAACACCCCAAATAATCTTCCCAAAACCATATGACAAAAATTTACATCACTGTGCAGTTGTTTCACTTCTAATGTATGAAAAAAATGTTTTTTACTAAATGTTTATTTTTGTAGAGAATAGGAGAGAGGGACATCAAAGATTACTTGGATGTTAGAAGGTGGTAGGCTATCAGAAGATGGCCCTGATGTCGAAAATTCTGATGATGAGTACTGTGATGCAGATGGAATTAGAGTAATAATAATTGTTGTTTTTTTTCACTATCATCAGGAATAAAAATGATACAAAGAGATATTTTTAAAAATTTATTTTGTACTGAGCTTAACAGGTAAATTTGCATAATGATGGATATTTTGATCTTATACTGTTTTTAATTATTTTATTACATATTTATACAAGGGTTTTTTAAAACATTTTTCTTTTAATCTAGAGCATAAATTATATCACCCTGATTTAATTTACAAAAAAAAGAAGAAAGAAAGAAAAAATCATGCAAAGAAAGGTCACAAGAAAAAAAAAAAAAATCAGAGAAATTAAAAGGTACCCAAATAATTATGATTTTGAAACAATTGTCTTATTTTGAAATACAATTGTCTTATTTTAAATTAATATTGAATGGCATTTTTATATAAATTTGAACCATAAATACTGTGTGTGTGTGTGAACACAAATTTTCTCATTCTAATTATTTTCATTTAAATACCTGAAATATAACATTTTCAACTTGAATTATTACCAAGAAGCATTCAACCTTCAGTATGAAGAGAGTATCAGAGTTAGGCAAGGCAGTCTTACAGATAGAAGCAAGTTGAAATTATATGTTAACTAAAGTTTATGTTTCCTGCTACAATATATTTCTTATTTTGCACAAAACTTCATTTCACATTTCTTTATTAAAATAACTAATAAGATTTTTGTTGCTAAATATGAATAACTTTTAATTTCAAACATAAGGCACAGTATTTGATTTACTCATTGAAATATTTCAGTAAAGACAAGAATATTTTATTTTTCTTGCTGACATTTTTTTAGGTATATTTCATATAACAATGTATTTTCAAATGATACATTAAGACAGTGTTCCCCCAACCGTTTTATCACCGCGGACTGGTCAACGTTTGTTAATTTTAATTTAATTGTATTTAATCGTGACTTCAGAATAAAATATAGCTACACCAAAAAATGAATATAAAGTGATTTAACAAGGAATATACAGAAATTTTCATAAAATGTAGCTCAAACCCAAGAAAAATATACAACAGTAAATAAAAGAGAAATAATTTAATGTTTTTTGTGCGGACCGGTAGTATTTGATCCACACACTGAGGGTTGGAGACCACTGCATTAAGGTATATCAATGATTCCCAAAGTGGTCTATATAGAACCCAGAGGTCTACGACGACCTGCAAGGGGTCTACGTCAGCAAAAAAATAATTTGGGCTGTGATATTGGCTCTCCTTAAACTAGATTGGGACTTTAATTTTAAAAGAAAATTTAATCAAGTGGAAACCAAATTTTACTTATTTAGCAGATTTATTTACTAAATTTAATGAGGTTAATTTGCCCTTACAAGGTGACAGCATAAATTTTTTTAAAACAGGAAAACCATTTCAGCATTTCTTTCCAGAGTTAAAAGAAGTATAATACTAGAGGTCCGGAATTTTCTCAAATTAACCTAGACAATCTGTCAGCACGTTTTAACCTACGTTCAACATTTAACTGCCTTTTATTCAGATTTTGAAACCAGGTTTGAGAATGCTTTGACTATGGTGATACCACAATAGGCAGTGAATTTATATGGTCATATTGAAAAAAAAAATGTCACATGACAACAGGAACTGATCGTAATATGCACCAATGAAGATTTTAAAGTTTAGAAACGGATGCCAGGAATTTTGGCTTTGAAAAGGCAAACCTGTTATTTGTCCTAAATTATGGAATATCCTGAGGAAATTTTTAATTATTTTTCCTAGTAAGAAGGAGTTTCAGCACAGTTGCTAATCTCCAAAAGAAAAAAAGAAACTGGACACTACTAACAGAGGAGATTTAAGGTTAAACCTGACAAGATTGATACCAAATGTTGAAAATTTGTTATTGTAGTGCCAGATTCATCCCTCCCATTAAAATCAATTGTGTGTTGCTTGGTTATTTTATATATTAACTTTTAATTTAATTAATTAACATATGCTTTTTAAACTTTTAACTCTATGCTTCATTAGTTATAAATTTAATTCTTTTAAAGTAGTAGTAGTAATATTACTAGCTGTCAAAAAGACATTTAAGTTAATAAATTTGCAAAAATTCAATATTAATTAAGCAGGGGTTACCCCAAACCGAAAAACATGGCAAGGGGTCTACGAGACAAAAAAGTTTGGGAACCTCTGAGATCTTTAAGTCTTTAAAGATCTAAGTTTCATTAACCCGCAAGAACTCAAGCTTAATTCCGTTACAGGAGAACTCATGCATGAGGCTTTCTCTTCCACTCATTAAATTTTGTTTAAAACAATGGCAAACAAAAGGATGGGATTAAGGGCTCAAACTCCACTTATAGACCAACATATTTTATTTTCTAAGTGATTGAAAATCTATTATAACAGCTTAGAATTAATGCAAAAACATACAAATTTAAAATATTTATTAAAAATTACATGTTTTAAACAATCTATTCTTGATCACATCTAAATTAGTAGATTTTTCAAATATATATGATGTGATTAGGACAGATAGACTTGTTACATTTTACACACATTATTTTTTCTTCATGAGCAATAATAACAAAATTTCAGTTATATTTCACCTGATCAAGTTTCCTTACTGTCTTATTCTTTTACAAGCCATTTTATTTTTTTGCTCCCCTCTTCAACTGGAATTGTATGAATCTGAGATTTGGCATATAAATGACATTTCATTAGGTCTAGAGCCATCAGTAATAACCTTTATTCTTCTATAATTTCCGTGTTTAGCCTGGATAAAATTTAACAATCTATGCCTCTAATATTTATCAGAGAAAGAAACTGTCAAAAGGCCATTAACAACCTTGAATAATAAGTGGAATAATAGTCAGAATAAGTAGCTTTCATTTCATCAGAAATATCTACACCCAATGCCGATTTAAGCTCATTTCGGGCCCAGGGCACAGAACTACAGGCCCCCTTGGCACAGTCAGATCAAAATTTATAACCAGAGAATCTAGTTAGCTCATCCGCAGCCCTTCCCACAGAAGCTGTAAAACTTCCCCCTTTTACTATGAGTTTAGTTCTTAACATTCATAAAACTTTGGCACAGTTCCTTCCTATTTTTTCGAATAATTTCTACTACTTCTCTTAAAAAATTTTAAACAAAAAGTTCCAAAACCAGTGGAGCTAAGGTAAAATAGTTGTACATTGCTATTTTTTCTCCTGGGTTTAGGATTGGTTTTGCTAAGCATATTAGAATACTTGCAGTATTTTCTTCTTTAAATTCCTGTCAGGTTGTTTCCCATAGTAAATTTCAAGTCTTTTAATGGTGTACAATTTTGTTATAAGTCACTACATATAGCTGACAAATATAGAGGTGAAATACTAATTAGAAATATTCAACAAGCCTTAAACATAAATCAAAAGGTCAGAACTCATACGAGAAAAATTCTCACTCTGAACACAAAATTGCAGACTACTACCAAATTACAAAGGTCCTTAATCTCACAGTCAAAGTATCTAACACTAAGAAAAAGTTACAAAATTCAGCTAGAGAAAGCAGCTCTCATCTATCATTATAATGAACAAATTAATTATGCATTTATCTTAAGCATGAAAAAAAGTCTCATAGCGTGAATTCTTGTAGGTTAAATTAATCTGATTCTTTCCTTTAAAACACAAATTTAATTCAGTAAATATCTTACAATACAAGACTACTTAAGGTTACTTGGAATATAAAGTGAAGATTTTTCTACCATTATTTAAATGAACATGAAATACATGAAAAATTTAAAGTTTGATTTTAAGTAGCACATTTACAAACTAACTTACTCTCTGCAAAATTCAAGATAATGCCTCTTTTACATTGCACTGATAGAACACTTAAACCATTAATCTTGCTATGTCTCAGTATTTTATTATTTGCAGTCTTTGACAACTGAGACATAAATGTACTTTTGCCTGCACCTTTTAATCCAAGGACAACAATCTTCTTTACTGACTCATCTGTAATCTATAAAAAGACCATAATTAGCTAGTGTACACAAAACTAACACTTCATTTCAAATTCTACTGAGAACATATAATTGATTATTAATTAACATCAAACTAAAAAGCTATACACGAGCTATAAATTTCAAAATTTTCACAAGAAAATCAAAAGTCTAAAAATAAGTAAAATACGATGTGAAAAATTACATACCCAAATAAAAGCGAATAAATATATTTTGAAAGAATTACATACATTTTGAAATCAATATATTTAATTCTTTATCACATCATGAAAGATTTTCTTTCCAATGTACAAAATATATACTTTAATACATCTCTGTTGAAAAGTTAAAAACTTCAAAACATAAGATATAAATTTGATTTTTTGATTAAGAGAAGATTAAAGTAACCATTGGATCTGATGAAGTTTCTTGGGTATTGTACTTCATAGTGAGATAACAATTTCATTCTGGCGAACTCTATTTTGGTAATCCTGATGCATTGAAATGTGGAATTATCTTGATAATTCTCATATTTTATTCTTTTAATCACAATTTGTTACCTATAATAAACAATGTTTTTGTTGAAAAATTTTAAGATTTCAGCTTCAATATTCATTTCATTTTTTATTGTTTGGAGTGTGTGTTTGGTTAATTTTCCGGAACAGTATGAATGAGAAGTATAATTTACATTATTTTGTTATTTTTGAAGAACAAAGGGAAAATACCTGTTACTTAATGATGCATACATAAAAGTTTATATTCACACATCAGATGTTTTCTTTGCAAAAAAGCAACATGCATTTCAACTGTTGAATTTATTCAAGAATGATGCAAGAGAGATGAATAATGCGCATTGTATTAGAAGGTCCATAAGAAATAACCGTTGGTTTTAAAGAAACAAAAAAATTCAATATTGTTCAGATTTTAATGAGGACAAATATGTGAGCACATAAAGTCAACTAAACTGTACCCCACTTTAAAATTTTTGGGGAAAAAAAATTATATGGATATTACAAAGAATCAATATTGGAAAAAGTACATATTTTCAATGTTTAAAATCAAATGTACCTAATGCTCTACTACGAATGAATACTCATTACTTACAGTTTTGCATTGCTAAATAAAAACAGTATAAAGTTATATCTTTCAATACTTAAATAAACTTACAATGGTCATTTTGATGCTTTTAATTAACTCAACAAAAAAAAAAAAAAAACCCAAAGAAATTTATATATAACTTTTATTTTCTAGAACTAATAATAAAAGAAACAGTTTTTCATCTTAAGTTATAATATATATACTGTCTGCCTTTTGTGACACATATTCCTCTCAACCTACCTGCAGCAGCCAAGTATTGTGCTTCTGAGGTACCTTTCTTAAAAACATGTCCAGACCCTAAGATTCATGAATGCTAGAGTGAAGATATAAAAGCACCACTGATGAATAATTTTAAAAGAATTCAAGCTTCAATCAAAGAGCAGTGTACCTAACTCAGTAACTATCTATTATATTTGGGTTCAAGATCCTTTCTGTATAGTCTATAAATACTTTAGAGATGTTAAGATATTATTTCCAAATTAGCTAAGCTTGGTCCGAGGAAACAAGTGTGTCTCCAGTGGATACCGTCGCATGTGGGTGTGCCTGGGAATGAGGTAGCTGATGAGCTGGCTGGTAGGAGTTGTGATCACCCTAACCCCAGTTCCTCTGTCTCTTGAGCCATTCTGAGATTCATTCCTTCCACAAAGCTAAAATGAATCTCACTTGGCAAAACCCTCCTGCTCACTCCCAGTCCTGGTCTGTCTCTACAGTGTAGGAGATCCAGGGCTCTTAAGACCTTGGCGCACTTTAGAAGCCATCACCTGCTTGGTATGACCTTTGTGCAGGGGGTTAAGTCTTTCTTTACCTGTCCCTGCTTCTCCAGCTCATTTTCTGGATTGCTGGGGCATTTCCCTGGAACAGTTGTTTGGAGATCAAGATCTAGTTTGTGACATTCTTATATGGAAAGGTCAAATTGACTTGGTGTATGCTTTCCTACTCCAGGGGGATTTGAAATGGCAACAACAGAGATGTAAATTTAACTATATACAGTTGGCCCCAATTTAATGAATTTATCAGAAACAACCATTTTGTCCATTAAATCAGGATTATTTGTTATATCATGGTGCAAACAAAATGCAAATTTTTTGCATTTACCTTTTGAAAATTCTATACTAAGCAACTACATAAAAATATCTACTGTATGAAATAACACACTTTTTATTCAACAGCTAAAAATACTAAAAATGAATTATTACGCACCAGTCAATTGGAAATTTTAAAATACTGATGAATAGATGTTTAAAAATCGTTTTGATTCCTGACATGAAAAGTTCTTTTTTTTTTTTACTTTATACAGAGAAGAAAATGCTGCGACATTTACATCTTGCTTCAGTATGTTTTCACAGTTTCCAACCAATGTAAAAAATTAGAAAAATGTAACAGATAACAAGAGTTTCATTATCAATTTCTGCATCAGAATTGCTATTCATTGGCTGCGACAAATCAACTATTTACTTAACTTCATTTCCAGAGGTAAGCAGTCCATCAACAAATGTAATGTTTTTGTTAAAATCTTAAAATATCCCCCGTGTTGTGGAGTGGGACGAGATGAGAAAGGAGAACCCTGTCAACTAACTCAATTGTACCTGTATTATCTAATGACGTTCTGCACCCTTTTCCATCAAAATCGGCAACTTTCAAGAAAAATCTCGTTTTGTTCAGGTTAAAAAGGACATTTGAAAAAAAAAATTCCAATTTTTTCTAATAAAAAATATTAATTAATGAAAAAATCACAAGTTAATAAAAAAAAATTTCAGCAGTTGAAAAAATTTGTTAATTTGGGGTTTACTATTCATTAAATGGGGTTTTTTGCCTTCATTTTAATCGGGGGAAAAGAAAAATGCATTAAATCACGAAATTTATTAAATAGGGTTTCATTTAATTGGGGTCCAACTGTATATATACTTGGCATTCTCTCTCTCTTTTCAAAATATTTTAAACATAAAAAAAAATTTCATTACTAATTTTATTAAATTCACGTCAATATTTTTTATTGAAAATCATCACATTAGTACAACATTAAAAATATTCCTTTACAATAAACAATAAAAAAGGCTGCAAGTTTTGCTTTTGTAAATCAAATTATAACACTTTTATAACACATTTTGCCTCTTTACATAAATACCTTGGCCCTTTTTAGACATAAAAAGATTTTAGAGCTAAAAGATACAAATACAGTATAGTAATTTTTGAAACTATGCTGAGAAAACCTGCAGACAATGGGAGGGAGCAAAAAACAACAGCATTATGTAACCAATTAAAAACTGCCAACATTTTTTTAAAAAGCCTCAACAGAATTTCATGCCAAAATTAAAAATAATATATTTTATTTAAAAAAGTTTAAAATCAAACTTCAGTTCAATAATTTCCAGTAATATTTTCATGATTACAGATTGCCAAATTATAAATTACAATTGTTTACAGCAATGGTTCTCAAACTTTTCTTCCAAGCCCATCTCCTAAGTGTTAACTATCATTCAATGTACCCTCAAAACAGAATTTTCTCAAGGAGTCACATTTTGAAAGTGATATTTTATGTTAAGAAATTTCAATGTTGCCAAAATTACAAATTGAACAAGGATGGAAACATCAAATTAATGAAGATTGTATACAAAAATTGACTTAGTTTTGAGAGAAAAAGAAAATATTTATAAACAGAACTGTATTGGTTTCACTGTATTAAACCTGTTAGCTTTCACACTGAAATGTTTTTTATAAAAAAATCAGTGTTTATGTAGTATATAAATGCTATGCAATATAAATAAATAAAAATCCTGTAAAATTCCACACTTATGTTTTTAAAAAAAATACTACACATTTTCTAAGGATAAATAAATGCAGACTGGAAGGAAAAGTTAGATAGGTCTTATTTAAAGGCTCAATCATTAGTGTTGGTGGGTAACTTCAAATTGCTCTAGAAAAAATTTAAATAAAGATTAAGATTCTAAATGCCATCAAAAAATACCAAATTACCTTATCCTGAAGCCCATTAACCCCCCCCCCCCCCCCACACACAAGAACAGTTCTGGCTCCATGCTTCACTGTTCCAACAACAATTTTGGAGATTTCTCATTTCTTCTTCTCAAAACTTTGAAGTGCCCATTGGAACTAAAAATGTTGAATTTGCTAACATCCAAATCATTTTGTGTTTTTTAAAACTTATTTACAAGAATTTAGTTGGAAGAGTCAAGTATGGAGATGAGGCTGTTCTTGTATGGGGGTGTAAATCGGCTTCAGGATTAGGTAATTGGTATTTTTTTTTTATGGTATTTAGAATCCTGAGCTTTATTTAAAGAACAATTTGAAATTACCCACCCAAAATTTAGGCATTGTGGAAGTTATCCCATTTTTAAAAAGATAATGATCCCAAGCACACTGCTCTCAACGTATACCACTGGTGTCTCTAAGTGTCCCCAATTTCTGAAACACCTCCTAAACCACCTGATTTAAGACCAGTAGAACATATTTGGTGAGAATTTGAATTTAAAATAAGAAAACATGGCTTATAAAAACAAAATGTGAAGTAGAGACAATTTTAACAAAAGAATGGAGGAACATCAATGCAGAAATTATTTAAAAAATGATGAAATCTATATCAAGGTGTTTAAAAGTGGTTGTGGACACCAAAAGATTTCCTATTAAGTACTAAATTAAGAAAGGCATACAATATTTAAAGCTATATTGAGATTTTTAAGTGCACAAAGACTTTTGCTGAATAATTTTTGGGTATTATAATTAATTTTTTTAAAAATAATAAGTTTTACTATGCTTTAAAAATTGATTACATTATTTAAATAAGAACAAATTACAGATTTTTTTTATAAATTATAATATATTAATTTTTAACAGTGGAAAACATTAAATTTTATAGAAAATTGTAAGTGTACGAATACTTTTGAGGGCCACTGCTTTTGCATTGGGGTGAAATTCAGCAGGCATAGACTGGTATCTAATGGTTGCAAAGATAGTTAGATATGTTTGCAAATAATCGGTTAAAAACAGACTGCCATTAACTATTTCCAGAGCTTCAAATATTAATATTCCTTTATTTTGTCACACTACTTACAGGTACTTCTTCAAAACCTTCATCTATCAGTCGATTTCTGTTTTGATAATATGAAAAAAATTTATAAGCAGATAATCCTAAAACAGCACATCCACCGACAACTAAACATGCCTTCGACCAGTAATTTTGAACAGCACTTTGTAAAATTGACATGATAAAAGAATGACAGTAATGAATAGTTGGTCAAAATTTTAGGTATGACAAGAATGCCGAAAACAGAATACTGAAATGGTTAATGAGAGTGCAATTGCTCTAAAAGAGGAGAGAAGAAAGTAAAACAGAATTCTGCAGGGTTACATATAGGGATTACAATACCGGTATTTTGAGCCATTTGTACAATTTTGGAATACCGGTATTCACAAGTTTAAATACCGTTTTTTCGGCATTTACTAGAAATTTTTAAACTGTCTCCACTGTATGTTCAGGGATTGCCAACATAGCAAAATAAATTGAAAGCTTGACATCTTTGGGAAATGGAACGAGAAACGTTCCTCCCTCCCATATCGAAATGTTTTTGGGCGTTGAAGTGGAGAGGCCTCGATTGAGAAGGAACTTCCTGATTGGTGGACTGGAAGGAGAAAGGGAGTGTGTCTCAGAGACATCCGATGTGCTGGAAATTTTTTCAGCGGACGAGAGACTCGAAACAATCAGTTAGTTAACACTCTATTCGCTGCCTTGAAGTTATGGAACAGAAATTGACTGGGAAAAAGTGCTTGCCTGTGTGGGTTGCAGATTGAGAATAATTTTAAAAAAGAAAGGAAACATGATAGTAGAAAGAATAATTAGAAAATGGTCATTCGCCACGAGCGGAATGAGGCAATTAATTACTAAGGGAGGGGGGGGGCGCCGAATTATATGAGTCCAGAAGGATTCTTCTGGGCCTCTTAGTATTGACATTGGGAGTGTAATTTTCAAGATTTAAGACATTAAAGTTGTTAGAATTTGGTAGATTATCACAAAATTTAATTGCCATTTTTTGAATATATTTTTTAAAAAGATAAATGTTAATAGCTTTGTAAATATCTCTATTTTTAGTGTATCTATACAAGTCTTAGTTACCAGGGTGCTTTATCACTCTATGTCATGTCGTGTGGTAGCTTGCATCCAAGCTAGAGGAGGGTCAACTCCTTATTGAGCTCGTTAGGTAACGGTTATACATTTACGTGGAACCTTAGAGAAAGCTCTATTATCCACTCATCATAATAAATTGAACAGAGAAGATTTTGTTAAAGTTACATATAAAAATAAAAAGCAGTCCACATTAAATGCAGCGCAACAGCGCTGGTGGAGGGGTGGGTGGGAAACCATTCTCCCAGTTGATTTAGTTTCCGTTTCGCTTTCATTGAAAACGAAGAGAAAATGACGTCACATCTCCATGACAGCAAAGCCCGTCTTTCAACAATCGGCCGCATCTCGACGGGACGAGGAGAGAGGAGATATATTTCTTTAATAAAGGTTTAAGAGAATAATATTTTTAAGTCCGATACACGATACCTCTAAGATAAGGTTATTGAAGGGAAGTTTTAAATAACCACTTGGAAGAAAGTAAAAAAAGGTAGAGGAGTTTGAAATAAGATCATGAGGGGTGAAGTTGCCGCACGAAACGCGATCAAAAACTTACATGGCGTGAAAACAGTGAGTGAAGTCTTGCAAAAGAAGACAACTAGTGTAACAATAAAGCTCATAATTTTTTAATTCGTATCAAGACATTCTCATCCTTTTCAGAGCTGGGAAGTGTTGATACGAGTGATTAAGAGCTGCTCTAGGTCTCTTAGAACAGTGATGCGCAACCCCCGGTCCTTGGATCAAATGGTGCCGGGCCGCCTAAAGAACATTAAACTATTGCCATTTTATTTAAAGTGGTGCATTTCTCTCGGATTTGGGCAACTTTCCACGGAAATCACTTTTATTCATTTTTGGTGTAACTATATTTTATTCTGAAGGCATATTTAAATGTAACTAAATTACACCTAAAATGAATAAAATTGATTTAACGTGGAATATGAAGTGATTTCCGTGGAAAGTTACGTAAATCCGAGAGAAATGCACCCCTTTAAATAAAATGGCAATAGATTAATGTTCTTCAGGCGGCCCGGCACCATTTGATCCGCGGACCGGGGGTTGCGGATCACTGTCTTAGAAGAGTTAGGAATAGAATTGTCGTAAGCCGGGATTTCCCTGATAGATTCATTTGAAATCTGTGGTAACCGATTGAAGAAATTTTCTGATTGTTTTTTGATGAAATCAAGAAGCGGCGGAACATTAAGATCTTTATGCAAGACTTCGTTCCTGACAAACCAAGGTGCGTTTGCTGCTCAACGCAGCTGAATGTTTTGAAAAGTGTGCAATCTTTTCAGGTGAGTAACTGCGGGCCCTGCCCAGATGGGAGAAGCGTACAACATGATGGGGGTGAAGAATGGCTTTATATAATAGAACCTTGTGCCTTAATGCGAGCTTGCTCTTGGGAGAAATCAAGCGATTTAGAGTGCTTCTCATTCCAGCCGCCTTTTGGTAGGCGGAACGGATGTGTTTAGCAAAGTTTAATTTAGTGTCAAGTATTAAAACTAGGTACTTATATTTAGTAACCCAGGGGACAGGCTGATTAAAAATGTTGACATGCGGGAGGTTTCCGATGCACCGCTGTCTCGTAAAGAGGAGGCATGCGCTTTTAGATGCATTAACCTTTATTTTCCAGTCGTTAAGCCAGGTTTCGAGTCGAATGACATAATTTTGTAGCCGCTCAATGATATTGCGGTTATAAATGTTTTGGGTAAAAATGGCAGTGTCGTCCGCGTACATAGCTAAGTGGACTTCGCCAGCCTTGGGAATGTCATTGATGTATAGATTAAAGAGCTTGGGCCCTAATAAAGATCCTTGTGGTACCCCACTGAGAATTGGATGCGGGGTGGAGAGACTGCTTATTTAAGCTCGTTACTTTGTTACTATGTAACTCTAAAAAAATCATTCAATTTTTCTGAAATTTTAATCGTTTATTATTTTATACGTAATCTTTCTAGCCACCAATTTTTATCTCAGTCGGACAAGTCGTTCTTGGTGCTTCATTTTTTTTTGTTTTAGAGTGTATATAGAGTTAATAATAAACTAGATTTACTATGGAACGTTCGAGAGGTCAATCCTTTATCCCTGCAAATCTAGGTCGCGTGGATGAAGAGATGATACCCCCGGGCAGGGGGTATCACAATGTGTGTCTTGGAAAAAAACAGAAGACATCAACAAGCCAACTCATTGAGACGACATAAAGCCGACTCCTTCCGATCTAGATGTGTCTTGAAAAAGCAGGGGATTGAGACGACCATCAACTCAACTTCCACTATACTTTTAACAGGCGAGTCCAATTTTTATGTATTATTTGAATGCCAGTTTTAAAGAAGATGCATCCCAATCTTGGTGTTTTACTTGACTCGAAAAAAGGGCGACCGAGTCGACACATGACTCGATCCCCCAATTTTCGGGTTTGAAGACTTTGACTAAAAATATTTACCAATAAGACAGCCAGAATCTGAGAATATTTCAAATCACTCCAAATCCTGACAGTCTTAAGGCCAACGGCTATATTTTCAAAAACTACCTTTATCCAACAGATGGCGTTGTTTGCAACTCGGATGACGTCAAAGCGATAATGTTTGTAAAAAGATAACCCGTCGTTACTATAGCAATGGGGTGTAGTTAAGAAATGATTGACAGATATAGTCGGTTTCAGAACGCATGCACAGTTGCAGTAAAATAAACAAACTATTCAAAACCATAATCAAATGGTGAGGACAACGGGGTAGTGCAGCGTTGGTTGAAGGGGTGGAAAAGGTAAAAGAAGAAAGTTTTGTAAGTGCTGTCTTTTAGAATTGCCGCGGAAATGGGTGAGCAGTCATTTTTTTTTAAATCCGTGCAAATATTTTGGGATATCCACAAGTGAATGAACAAGTAAGTTTGTGACGGCTCACGCGTCCTTTCTGTAACATAACCTCTGGGTTCTTTGACGGCCAAGACTAATGGCAAATCTTTTCCAACCCATATCCAAGAAGAGAAATGAAAGTATAGATGCAAATAAGATAGCCTTTAAAAGGACAGAAGTTTTAGTAAGCGGGATGGCAATTTAGAGAAAGCTCTGTTTGGAAAAGGTAGAAGTGTAATTTGATGGCCTACCAAGGAATCAGTGATATATTGCCATTACTAC
>BMAV01025414.1:0-71333 GCA_019973955.1 Trichonephila inaurata madagascariensis
ACTTGAAGAGTTACTTCTTTGTCAAGAATTATATAGTAAAACAAAAAACCAAAAAATACTAGGAAAATATATCTTATAACGTTTTTGATCTAAATAATCATTGAAAATAAGAACTTTATTCTGTTAAGGTATCCAACTACCCTAAAATCATGATTTTTTAAAAAATTGACAATTTTTATGGTTTTATTTTGTAGGTTAATTTATTAAATTTATAAAAATATCAAGTTTTTTTATTTTCCATTCAATAGAACAAAAACTACAAGTGTTTTAGTAAAAGCATATGCCATGACTTTTCATAAGATTTTCCATCTTTAAAATGCATTTTACTCGAAATGTGTTTTCTTTCGAAAAGCCCAAACGGGGACAGCAAATTCTCAAAAGTTTTTTAAATAAATTTCCGAAACTTTTTGTGTTTGTTCTGTATAACAGTAGAAGAGTTATTTAACCTTCAGATTTATCAATCATTTTTTTTACAAAATTTACAGTCCTTTATGTGAATATAATCACTGTTTTTTAAGCAATTTCAAATAATAACTAGATAAAGTGCTGTAGCTTTTTGTAAAAATTAAAATATTTCTTATTCTGAAGATTATTTCAAAAGGGAATAGCAAAGTAATACATTAAAATTGAAAAATTGAGAATTGGTTTTTTTCTGTTTGACAAAGGTAATTTATGTATTTTTGTAAATTTTTTTACCATTTTTTTTTTAATATTTAATAATTTATTTTTTTCTTCTTAATTTTAGCCTTTTTTTATGCAAATAATAAAATGAATTATTTATTTCCCAGGTAATACGGGACCTTGCACCATGGTGTGTGTACTTCATTCATGAATACTGTTTCTCAAGAAGATATACTCTGCTTCATCAGGAGGTGAGAATTTATTATTTTTATTAGTCATAAATAATTTGAAAAATATATTGAAACGCTTTACACAGTACCCAAAATAATAGTGCTAAAATATAGTTATTATTTTTTTTTTTTTGAAGAATGCGTCTACAATTTAAAAAATCCATGCAAAATAAATTCATAAAAAACAAAATACCTTTACAAAAACCTTTTCTTCAAAAGCAAATTTTAATTCCTATATTTATCAGCTTTTGTGCCAAACTTAATTTGTTTGCTTATCTAGCATCTATCAACGTAATGGTATATATTTTTATGCATCTATAAGTACTTCTTTTGTTGGATTTGTTATGACGTTCAAAATTAAATTCGAATCAATGCCATAAATTTTGTTAATTAGATTTGCATGTTTTAATATAATTATTGCGATTTTCACAATGATTTTGAGAATACTTTTAAGTTTTATGGGTAATAAATTAAAACAAAAGAAACAAACCATAATAAATTTTGTAACTTTTGAAGCGTTTTAAACTCGATTACTGTTTCCCCTAAAATTACTTATTTATATATTAAAGAGATGCAAATCCCTTTCAAAATAAAATTAATTAAACAGAAAATATTTTATAAAGTTGTTTTTTTAATTTAATAATTCAGCTTAAATTTATTAATTCCTTATTAATTATGAAATATTGAAATGAAATTAAGAGGGGATTTCGTTTAAGTTTCTGAGCACCATTTTCAGTTAATTAATTTATTCCATTTTAAATGATTTACATTTACAATGATAAACATTTTACAATTGCAGTAAGATATCTCAAAAAATTGTACAAAAAACAATGAAAAGTATTTTCGAATTTAAAAAACGAACATTTAAAAACTTTAAATAAAATAAAACAATTATATCAAATACATTTATTTACTATTTCAATGATTTTTATTTAGTTAATAATCCCTTTTGCTTATCGAAAAAATTATAAAGTGCGTATTTCTTTTATTTTAAATCATGTTATTTTTTTTAATGAATTAAAA
Source organism: Trichonephila inaurata madagascariensis (assembly GCA_019973955.1). NCBI lineage: Eukaryota > Metazoa > Arthropoda > Arachnida > Araneae > Nephilidae > Trichonephila > Trichonephila inaurata. The sequence goes on from BMAV01025414.1 coordinate 1,875, forward strand.
TTGTCTCTTAACAGCGCCCCAAGATTCCATCTCCCAGATGATTCGAGCTCCCCTCTCATAATGATAGGTGCTGGCAGTGGCATCGCTCCTTTCAGAAGTTTCTGGCACGAAAGAGAAGCCATCTACGAGAACCAGAAGAAAGACTCTTCCAAAAAAACTCTCGGACCAATGTACCTATTCTTCGGTTGTAGACAGTCCAAACTGGATGATATCTACAAATCAGAGACAGCTCCCCTTGTGAAAAAGGGCGTTATCACAAAGGTTTTACAGCCTTATCCAGAGAACCAGGCATGCAGAAAGTGAGCATTTTTTAGTAACTTTGTCATAAAACTCTTCATCTTCTTCTTCAATAGCTCGACAGCCCTGGGTGGGCCCTGGCCTTCTCCAAAAGTTTTCGCCATTCATCTCTACTTTTGGCAACTGTTTTCCAGATTTTGACCTTTAAAATATTTAGGTCTTTTTCTACACAGTCAATCCAACTTAACGGGGGGTCGGCCCCGAGGTCTATTTCCCATGGGTTTTACTAGAAATATTTCCTTGCAGCAACGATCTTCATTCATTCTAGCCAGATGACCAGTTCATTTAAGTCTCTGTAATTTGACTAATCTTACAATATCAGGTTGTTTGTAAATGTTGTAGAGTTCTAAATTAGATGTCGTAAACTCTAACTTTTAAAAATATATAATTCTATTTAAGAGTATTAAAATTTAGAATAATATATATCTGAGATTATAAAACCTGTGTTACTTTTAACCCTTTATCTACCGCATTATAATTTACAGCATTTTTTTTCATGCAATATTTTTTTGGAATCACTACATTGAAAATTAAGGGATATATATAAACAAAATACTCAACTTTGGGAAATTTATTCCGTTAGAGCTAATTAATAAATTAAAGATATTCCACTTTAAAATTAATTATATACACTGTTCTCTTAAAATAAAGAGTCAAATCGTTTTCTAAGGTCCTCATTAACAAATAAAAAAAATAAGACACTTACATTTTTGACATTAACTATTTTTCGGGACAAAAATGATAATCTTTGCAATCCGTTGAAAACGCAGCCAGCTGAAACGCAATTTCTGCTATAAAACTATTCGCCTTCCCCACTAAAATACTCGTCATAAAACCCGTACTGCCATACATCTTGGAAGAGTGGATTTCAAAGCATATTCCTGCTATAAGTATTGTCAGAATATTCGTAAAATTGGTTATTCTATGTTATTTTAAAGTGAGTGGTACTTATAAGTACCAAATCGGTAGATAAAGGGTTCACGGGGGTCTGCTCCGAGGTCTATTTTCCATGGTGTTTACCGGAAATATTTTCTTGCATCAACGATCTTCATTCATTCTAGCCAGATGACCAGCCCATTTAAGTCACTGTAATTTGACAAATTTGACAATATCATGTTGTTTGTAAATTTTGTAAATGTCGTAAACTCTAACTTTTGAAAATACATAACGATATTTATGAGCATTATAAAATTTAGAATAATATATATCTGAGATTATAAAACCTGTATTACTTTTAAGTACAATTGCAAATTAAGATGCAAATTTTTTAGTTAACTTGTCAAAGGCCAATATTTTAGGGATTGATGTGAGAAATATATTTTGCAAAATACAAATGAAAAGAAAACATAGGAGCGTGGTCATGACCACTAGTCTATCACAGTTCTCTTGTTTATTTGAGATATTAATAAATTAAATGTTTCAGAAATCATTTCAAAGCATATCATTACATATTTCTTTCAATTCCTACTATTAGTTCACTATCTCCCTGTATCTTGTTCAAATTTTCAATCGTTAATAAAATACAATTTAAAACGCTCAATGAAACTGAAAATTTATATACACGAATATTTTGGATGGCAATATAGTAATTTTTATAATTAATAAAAATTAATTGATTAAAACTAAAACTAACTATTCAAAGCATTACAGATACAGCCACGTTGGCATCATTTTTGGCGCCTTGTGTCAAAACTTTAAAAGGTTTTTCTCACATTTTAAAGCGCTCATTTGAGCTGAAATTTCCTACACACGATTGTTTTGGGTGACAATACGATAATTAATTCATAATTAATTAAAATTAATTGACTGAAAGTAATTATTTAAGGAATTACAGATAGTCACGTTGGCTTCATTTTTAGTGACTTGGGTCAAAACTTTGAAAGAATTTTTTTCCCCTCACGTTTTAAAACATTCAGTTGAACTGAAATTTTATATACACGATTGTTTTGGATGACAATAAGATACTTTAATAATAAGTTAAAAAATTTAATTGCCACTTGATATTGTGGTTTTGTCCTATGTATAAACATATTTATATTAATTAATACTGTTTAATAAAAAGCAACTAAAATAAAAATTTTCTATGTTGACCTAAGTAGGAATTGACTAATTTTTTTTATATTACTCGTTTTACTTATGATTTTACAATCCCCCCCCCACTTGGAATCCTTTAGCTTCAATCCGATTGAATGGATGTAAAGAGATTATCTAGATGCTCAGATCATTTTAAATTATGGACAAGAGCACACGAATATTACTTTTCTCCCCAGACTTACACAAAAAGAAACTTGAGAATTAAAGTCAGTCAAAAATATTTAACTGCAATACTTAATATTCTGTATGACAAACCTTATAGTTAAAGTTCGAGCTTATGATCCATGAGCACGAAGTTTGCTTCTACGTAACCGGGCTTTCATAGCTCACGTACTTTATCGTATAATTGTCAAACCAATCACGTGCCGGTTGTATTTCAAAATCACGTTCCAAAACAGCCTTATTTCTAAACAACGATGTTCCAACTACGGTTGAAAGAGCCACGTTGGCGGAACAACCATTTTCAAAAACGTCCACTTTTTTTTAAAAGTATTTCAAAACTAAAGTTTCGTAATATTCTTAATTTCTCCGAATTCATGTTTCAAAACTAACGGTTTTGTTATGCGTGTTTTTTACAGACTTTAGAGATCTTAAAGATGTCATTTAATAAAGCATTTACTATTTAAAACGAACTACATTTAACTACTATTTTCGGTACCTTCTCAAATTGCCGTATAATCCGGCGTATAGCGTGCTCTTTAAACACAAAAAATAAGAACGAAACTTACGGGTACGCGTTATACTACGAATATAAAAATGAGAGCTTTAAAAATAAAAATAAAAAGTGGGCATAGAAAAAATTAAAATTCTACATAAATCAAGAAATACTGTTTATTTACAAGAAAAGATATTCCTTATGAACTGGAAGGGTTGTAGCTTTAGAAGTTTACTATCATTTTCCAACGCTTGAAATAATATCTCGAATAAATGACTTCAAAACTTTAGAACTTCCTAAAAGAGGGTGTGAGCGCCATACGGTGAATATGCCTAAAAATTAAAAATTGCAGGTTGAAAGTACAGATGCGCATTATACGCCGGATTTTACGGTATGTGAAAGCAAAACCAACTTATTGTGCCATGAAATACAATGATAAAGCTATAATATATTCCTTATGTTCTTTCAGGAATACGTACAACACCGACTCGAGAAGGAATCGGAGGTGGTGTTGAATGTCCTGGACAACGGAGGACACATTTACGTTTGTGGCGATGCTGTCATGGCAACAGATGTGAGATCCACGATTGAAAGAATCCTCAGCAATGCCAACAAGAACATTGAAATTGACGATCTTGTGGTAAGTATTTATGTGTATAAAGAGTGAATCACACAGAAATTAACCCTTTAACTGCCGTGGAAAAGTTACAAAATTCATCCTCCAGTGCACTGTTTTTCTTAAAGGCGCGCGTTGTTGAGCGGTTTGTTGAGGGAAAAGAAAAGGAGTGTTTTTCCTCCCAAAAAATGCAAAGGATCGTACTTCGGAAAGGCGTATATATACGCTGGCGGCAGTTAAAGGGTTAACATAGAAAGCGTCTTATATGAGCAGCAGGGTTGCTGAGATGGTATTTTTATGTTGTTAAATTTCCTCTTTTCTTAAAGGAGCATAATTTTACTTTTTTTGACTTCCCAGAAAGTACGATATTGGGTGAAGCCTTTTTATCATACACGAATACACTCACTCTCAGGAGATTATGCAAAATGATGCTTGGGGATTCTCCAAAGGAGAAGACTCCCGACCACTTGCGAATACTTAACCGTGTATCACGTGGGGTTCTCTCATGGGTCGTTATGTCTGGTTTCAATAGCATCTGGGAGCTCAGGATCATAAATTCACTAGTTTATTTAAAGCACATGCGCTCGAATACTTGGAAAGTTAAGTCTTTTGAGGCAAGAAGTGAGAAATAATAGATAATATTGAACGTTTATGAAGAAATCTCTTCGCATTGCTTGCGTTTAATTCTAATTCAAAGTGTAAATTTGTTAATTTAATTTAAATGTATAAGTGAATTGTTTTAACATTGCATTCTAACGCGATGCAAGATTTATTGGCACGGACCTCGTAATTTGGACTGCAGTCATGCGAAAACAATGACAGTGTGGGAGCTGGTGTCTCACTTTCCAAGCTTACACACCACGACTGCGTGAGGACTTTAAACCATGATAGATTTAGCGCATATCAGAGAGGTTTTAAATGGCACCCGAATTCAAACTCTCGACTCGCCGACCATGGTTCTTGACAATGACCACTTGTCTACCGTGGCCTTTAAATATATGTTTATCGTTTTAAAATATACCCGTTCTTCGCACGGGTGAATTAAAAAATTAAACAATACAGATTGAAGGACAAAGAAGTTTTTAATGAGTTAATTTTACTTGAATTGCAAATTAAATAAAAAAAAGCTTTTTGCATATCTCAGTTGAACAAAAAACCCTTATTTGTTAAATTTTAAGTCTGTAGATCTAAGCTGACAAAAAGGATTTTTTTTTAATTTATAATGCCCCGTAACTTTCTTGTGGGTCGATTTCTAAAAACACCTTCCTAAGCTGATCTCTGCTCAGCAAAAGTAACACATTGTTGTACATTTTGTGTAATGAAGGCTTAAAATAGTGTAAATAGTTCATATCTGGATATGTATTTATTTTATGTTAAATTTGTAATATTCGCAAACAACGCCGTTCCTTACATTATAATGGCGATTCAATAAAAACATAGCGAAATGTTGGCGATAGAACCAAGGTGACATCATTTTTGGTGACCTTGTTGGCAATTTGGCGATTGATAGAATGGTCCTGCAACAAAGAGGTCATCGGTTGAATTGTTTTGGAGTGGTGCGATTTCGCATATACAAACATCCATTTTTATATATATAGATAATTTATTTTTTACTACACTCACACTTACGCACACACATAACGCGCATACACTTACATAAATAAGGGGTACAACTTGAAATTATATCCGTTTTAGGGGTACGCGATCAAAAATGTTTGGAAATCGTAGATTTATAAGAATGAAATGAAGCAACCACAATAAAATGCGAATACTTAAGATAACATTTAGATGGTATTTATTTTTTCTGAACACGAGATTTTCTGCTATTAAATATAATGAATTATAACATAGTATAGACTGCAATATATTGGTGGTATTTCATAAAGAAAGGGATTTTTAATATTTTTCTTAATAAAATTCATGAAGACAGATTTTTTTGATTGAAGCAAATTTAGTAAAATGAAAAGTAAAGATCACAAAATTAAATATGCGTTTCATTAACATAAGACCTTTCTACGTTTCATTTTATGGATTGTGGTTAGTTTCCTTTTCTAAATTGTCTTTGGGAAGAAGTAATTAGGGGCGTGATAACTCTACGAGGGGGGCGCGAGTGTATTGAAAAGTCGAAAACAGAAGATTATTTTCAAAAAAATTATTAATTTACTAAAGGAAGCGAAATAAAATGCGTCCTGACATAATAAAAAATGAAATACACATTTACACTGATATAATACTCTTATAAATGTATCAGTATAGGGCACAATGTATTTATAATTAATTTAACAATACTAAGTTAATAACAACATTAATAATTACCAATCCCCCCATGGGTTTGGAATGTATAAAATTATACACACAAATTAAAATTTATCACTTATCTTCATAATTATATATAATACGGTTCATAATTAATCCCTTAACTACCGATTAAAAGTTACGCGATTCGCTCTCCAATGCCTCCGTTTTCCACTTAGGCACGCTTGTGTGATGTATTAGAGGGAGGGGGAGAAAAGGAATAAAATAAGCAAATCTTCTGAAATAAGTAAATCATTCGTAAGCCCTCTTAATGTCTTTTTATTGCATTCCCAAGCCTTTGGAATAATTTAATGGATAGCAGTGCACATAAGAGATCGTACTTCGGAAAGACGTATATATACGTCCGTAGCAATTAACTCTGTGGCTAAGCGAAACGTTTATATACGGCAGTGTTACTTAAGAGGTTGAAGTCGTAATGTAGTTTTAGTGTCAAAGTATAGTATTATTGAATTACCATAAAATCCGGCGCATAACGCGCACTTTGAACACAAAAAAATGAGATCAAAATATTAGGGTGCGCATTATACGCCGAGTATAAAAACGATAGCTTTAAAAATAACAAAAGAGATGAGCATAAAAAAAAAATTACTTCTACACATGGAAATACAGTTTATTTAAAAGAACTGACACATCTATGAGCTAAAAGAGTTCTATTTCTAGAAATTTACTATTATTTCAAAAGTCTGGGGAATAATATTTCGAACAAATGACTTCGAAACATAAGAACATTGTATTCTATCATTTCAGATTTCTTCGTAAAAAACGGGGTGCGCGTTATACGGTGAACATACCTAAAAATTAAAAAATGCAGCTAGAAATTATAGGTGGGCGTTATACGCCGGATTTTACGGTAAATTGTTATTTGTATGGAGAGAGAGGTGCGATGAAAATGATGATTGTGAATGTTGGGTCGCAAATATTGAAACTTTGAGAAACACTGAATTACCCAGGATTTTTAAAAATGACTTGATAACGAAATTCATGCAAATCTGTTATCGACAGTTTATTTTACGTAAAACGAAGTACGCATTAACATTCAACTACTGCGGAGAATATTTTTTTGTGATAAAATTAAAAAAGCAAATACATGCAATTCATTTATTGCAACTTTTTATAAATACATTTTGTTGAATAACTACTTTATTTCTCCTATTGGATAAATACGTTCCTCACCTTTGATTTTTTTTTATTTCGTAAAAACTTGTTTTATCTTTCAATCCTTTAAAATTTAATTTTTATTTTATTTATAGGATAATGGACATTACCATGAAGACGTCTTCGGTGTTTTGCACAAAAAATGAACTTTTATGATGCAGAAACAAATGCAAATGTAAACAAATGCAGATCCAGCAATGCAGTTGTAAAACAAATGCAAATCCAACAATGCAAATGCAAAACAAATGCAATTACAATTTTAATACTTTGTGGCAATCGATTACATTTACTATGTTTTGTATTGAATGTATCTATTATTGTACTGATATTTTTGGTCGGTTTCAGCTTTTATGTGATTTTATAAAAAAGTTTTTTATTTTCTCTATGTTTTTGTTTTTCTTTTTTTAAAAAAAATAAAGTGATATTTTAGCGCAATATCAAAAAATATTCAGCTGAATTAATTTTTAAAACTGATACACTCTTCTTTATTTAAAAAAAAAACTTGAGGTTTTACTTCTAATTTTGAATAACACTGAATTTGTTCATCCTCGATAACCATATGATTTAAATTTTGCCTTATTTTTGTAAAGTATTATTAAAAATTAAAAATTTTCTTATTTTCAATTTTTTTTAAAAAAAAATTGAGGCTCTGAAATAATTTCTGATTTTATTTAATCTAAGTTCCCATTATCACCAAAAATTGAATTGTGAATTTAAAAATAAATTTTATGGGAAACTCAATAGCCTACATGGTTTAAAAAAACTAATGATAACCTACAGAACTATTCATTTTTTAGCTCTCTAAATCATTATAGAATCTGAAAAACCATTTTTTTTCGCCAGATGAATTAATTCTTTAAGTATAATGTCATGTTATAAAGCAATGTATTGTAACATGACATTGTAATACAGCCTAAATATCGAAATCTTTTTAAATAAATTAGATTATTTTTTGTACATTTTTATTCATAGTTCGTCACATATTAGCTCAATATGAAAAAATTTTAAAAAAGAAAACGAACAGTAATTTTTTAAATAATTATATTTCAAAGTATAATGCATCCATTCGACTTAGTCTTAAAAAACTTTCCAGTCCGCCAATGTATTATAATCACTTTCTAAGCATATTGAATAACAGACAAAAATGAGTTCCATTTGACGTAATATCTGCCTCTCCAGACGCATACAAACTAAAGTAAAACTCAAACTCATATCCATTTAAATAAAGTACAAGCTTCATGCGTTTTTGCAATGATTCCATTGGATAACAGGTTCCTGATTTACGAATTAGATGTCTTTGGAATGTGCAATAGTTTTTTGCTTCGAAGAATATATGCATATTGTATTAAAGTTAAGAAAGGATTGCTTATATAACACATCGCAAGAATAGAATAAGCAGTATCTAATTTTAATATATAATGTTACAAATGAAACACGGAAAGGAGAAAATATGAGTAGCTTACTAAGTATACGAATGTGTGTTGAAATTGTAATAACAGTCAAAATAAAACTTTTATAATCTTGCGTAAGTTCTTTTAGGAAATCATAAAATTCTGCTGTTTTTCATCACTAAGTACGAAGTTTGAGAAAAATATTTTTTCTAATATTTCATTCGTCTGGAGCAGGATACATTTTTTTTTCAATTCAATGTGATGTACACATACAGACGCAGAATTTATTCATAATATTTTATACAGTTAATTTTTTAAAAAATACTTATAACTTTCTAGGTTTTTTACAATAATCTTTTTATGTAATCAATATGTATATAGAATTTATAATATTTATTGGGTTCATTTTTAAATTAGTGCTATTCTTCATTACCAGAATTTTTTTTTATTCAGTATAAGCACTACTGTTTGCAGCGTTGCATCCAAAATTAAAGGTAGCCGTATTAAATTAATTTTTAATATAGTTTCTAAATTAATCTCAAAAAGCATGATTCAGCTTAATTTTTTTTAAAAGAAAATAATTTATTTTATTAATACTTAAATATAAAAAAATACATTAATTAATATAATAATTGTCGGGACACTTAACCCCAATTTGCTCTAACTTCTTTCAGTGCAGTTTAGATGGCTCTGATAATTATTCCGATAGCTCAAAAAGATATTTGGTAAAAATTTAACTTATGTATTTAATAGTATACTCTTTGAATAGTAGGTTTACATTAAAGTTTAATTTTTAAAAGCTTAATAAAAACAAAAGAAGAGTTGTAAAAAGTTATCTAGGTTATGGGCGTGCAAGCCTAGTAAATCCAAAAGCAGAAAAACATCCAAAAATTAATAAAATATTGATTAAAAATAACATACTTGTGCTGATAGGAAATATCGCGATTGGATGTGAAAAAAGACACTAAAATATTCTTTTGAAATTTTGCGATAAAGAGAAAGAAATTGGATTATGAAAAATTTTGAGTTTAAATAAATAATGCCACAAAAAATTGTGGAACTAAAAAGTGGTGGTTTACTTGAATTCAGGATCAATTAAAATTTGTTGTGTTCTATGGAAATTTAATGTAGAATTATCAACTTTACAGACAAATTTGTCGAGTTATTGATTTTATTAAACAATCTTTTGCTTGTTTTCCAATGACTTGTCTGACAATTTTAATTTTAATCGTGGCACGATGATCAAAGTTTTTCATAAATCTTCGAGCATTGAGAATGTCTTAAAATGAAGTTTTGCACTTTTTTTAAAAAATCATTTAAGGGATTTTTTGTCCCCAAATGGGAGAGACGTAGGCCAGAGGGACTGGTCAGAGGATCAAAGTGTAAATCAAGGGTCGTCTGTGACGTGCCAAACCAATCTACCAAAATGATTTAGCGTGCCACACAGTAAAGCTGCATTCACACCAAGGCTTCCAGCGTTGAGCGTCTAGCCAATCAGAGACTTTATCTCTCCCGAGATGAAGTGTGTGATTGGCTAGACGCTCAATGTTCGAGGCTGACTTCCTTGGTGCGAATGCGGCGTAAGACATATTCAAAAGAATTCGATTCCCTCAATAATGCATGAAGAGCTAGAAAACAGAAGTCAGCAATATAGATTTACAGTTTTATTGTACAGGGTTATCAGAATTGAGTGACCAGACAAAAATTTACAAAATTTAATGATCCCCAGATAAATAAACAGAAAATGATCATTAATATGTCATTGTGAAGATAAAAAAAGGAAATTTTGTGTTTGTAACATTGTTTGTTGTAATTGAGAACAGACGTGGAAATAATGTTGCAGCGCGGGAAGTCATTTTGTGTGCTCTCGTTTGCAAAAAGTCTGTCAGCAATCACGGTTCAGCATGAATTTTGGAGAAAATACCATAGAAATGCACCGCCACCTAAGAGTATAAAAATATGGTATAAACAGTTCTAGGAAACTGGATGCCTGTATAAAGGCAAAAGTCCAAAACGACCAGATTTGCAATGATATTATACGGGTAACTAAAGGAAGTCACACATTGAACACACATTTGTGAAAACAAATTTTACTTTACGTCAAGAAACGTTACGTACGAAAAATTTTCATATTTTATCTTAATTATCATTTTCTGTTTATTCATCTATGAATTATTAATTTTTGTAATAAGGTCATTCGTTTCTGATAACCCTGTATATTGATTTTTCATCATTTAAAAGTTATTTATTAACAAAAAATAAGCAACATAAAATATTGTTCCTTCAGCATAAATTTTTAAAAGTTAAAATTATTCATATATTATGCATGTTTTAAACATATTTATTAAAATAGGAAATAAACAGCATAAAACATAAGCATTCCCCTTCGACATTGTTAAATAAAAAGAAGTCATGTTTTAATGTGAAACTTGTTTTTGCGGCGCTCTACTTCATGCCACAGTATCAAGGGTATAAATTGTGACTTACATTTTCACACGATTCTGAACATTCAGTTGTTAAACAGTTTCTTTGCGAACTCAAAATACTCTTCATAAGGGAAAAGAATTTTTACTTAGATATGTAGAACCCAAAGCGGAAAGCAGAGTACATGAAATATTTTCTCTCTTCAAACAATTAAATCTTTCTAGAAATGACATTCGGTAATTTACAAAATAACCGTAAATTTATCTCTTAGGTTCATTCGTAATTCCTTAAAATGTCCATAATTCTGAAAATGTTTGTCAAATAAGGTTCATTACAAATTTATCCTACTCGCATCCCTTCAAAAATTGACAAATTTGTTGAGTAACGTAGAGTGCCACTAAGAATTGTACCACGTGTCAAATGTGGTAAGTGTGCCTTAATTTGCCGAACCCTGGTATAGATATATGCTATTAATTAAGTCTGAATGCAGATCTAGATTAATCAAGGGGTATAATATATAAACAATATGTTTAAATTTATTTTTTAAAATGTCTAACGTGTGTCGTCCGAAAGTGTATAACACTGCCAATAATCAAAATATTCATAGCCATATATTTAGGAATACATTTTCAGCTAATTTATCAAATCTGGACTTTCATTTGTACTCCAGGATTCATATGAAAAGTATTATGACATGACTGATTAAAAATCAAAATACAAACAAATACAGTACAGACATAAGCAGTCAAATATATTAGCCCTTTTTAAATGTTTTTAAATGCTTTTATATTCTAGATTTATTCAAAAAATCGAACGAAAGTCTAAAAGAATTAGTTAATACATTTATTAACGCTTCATTTATATGCAAGTTTTTAAGCAAACACATGAAATGACTGGCTGTTTTTCTTTTAATCGTTTGCAATGCGTTAGTTTCTTGCTAAATAATGGTTTTATTGGTTACAGTTATACAAAGTTTTGTTATGTATCCACATCAGAACTCGTTTCACTTTTCATTTGTTGTCTTTTGCAGTTCTAAGACCTCTTCATTGATATTTCTTATGGTCAAAAATTTTCTGGTATTTTTAGAAGGAGGAGCTTTGTTTTCCGAATCCGAAGGCAGGGACTCATCAGTACTTCTAGAACTCAGCGAACTTGGAACATCTAAAATAACACTGGAAATAGTTGGAGGCTTCCAATTTTCGTCAGTCTCAAATAACTCTCTTGCACTTTTGGATCTCTCTTGTACTTTAGAACTAGGAACTTTATCGTCCGTTGTTGACTTCTCGGTGCTAATTTTTTTAGGAATATCTAACAATTTAATGTCTTCTTTGACAGCTTTCTTGAACTCCCTAATAGCTTGTAGTACATCTAAAAGCATTTCTCTCGTTATGTCTTGTGGATTTTCGCTCAAAACATTCTGAAAGTTTTCTAATTCTTTCCATTTAGTAAAGTTCTGTGAAGAAAAAAAAGAGTGAAGTCACCGATATTTTAATTACTTCTTAAAACACAATTTAGTAACAATCTTAATTTATTCATTAGAAAGAGTTCATATTTAGGAGTAAAGCTTGACTTTTTTTTTTCGGACGAATTTTTCACCTAAAATTTTCTGAGTGTTGGTAATAATTTTAACTTTATGAAGGAATTCTTAAATATGTTTATTTGCTCATGAACTGAAGCTGCTCCAACTTATTTAATTACTTTTTATTTGCCACGCTGTCTATCCGTGTCAAATATCTGACAACAGGGTTTTTTGTTTTTGTTTTTTTATTATTCGTTATATGTTCTTATTCGAAGGGAATCATAGAATAAAGTTATGTTTGTGAAAACTTTGTTCTTGTGTGAAAAAGTGTTAAAACTCTTATTCTGACGAAATTCTATTCTTAAAGGGGTTCACCATGTTTTTAAGCATTTTTAGGGCATTTTTTTTTTTTTTGATGACCAGTAAGAAGATAGTACTTTAAGTTTTTTATCATTTATTTATATGTATTTTAAGAATATGTATATAAAGGATTAGCCCGAAATATCCAATAGAACGTAAGTTATAGCGCTCTGAACACATCAGCCTCGAAAAAATGGACGTTCACTTCCGCCACAATTCCGACTGATTGGCTTATCTGAAATAAAAAAAAATTAACGGTATTTTAATTTATCAGCTTAAATGCATAGAATGGACTATACTCAATTGAAAATGTCAAAAATTGGACTTTTGGTAGACTTCTGATGAAAAAGTTTCGAATTTCATGGGGGGTTTTTTTGTTATGCTTCCGTTATAAAAAATAAAAATATTTTGAATTTTGCAATGCTCGTAGTCCATTTGATGCGTATATATTTGCTGAGTCTACCCTATAAATTTGAAATAATTCGGGCAAACCTTTCTTGAGATATGATGGAGGAAAGTTTGAAAAACACAGTTTTGAGAAAAACGCGTTTAAATTTTCAAGTCCGATTAAAACAATGAAAATCTTAACTTACTCTCAACCGGCAATGCCTAAAACAAGTTCGACGAAATGTTTAATAACTATAGATATATTTCCTTTTAAACCTCTACAAACTTGTGTATACTTGTATGAACGTATATTTGCATAAAAGTGTCAATTGTATCAAGCCGACTGTACACAATAGACCCAGCCTTCGATTGCCAACTCAGTGCTCCGAACAGCTGCTCTTCGAACACTTGATTCTTTATAACGACTTTGAATTTTAAAAAAAAATAGCTTTACCCCCCTTATTCTAGACACATGTTAAGGGAGTAGTTTATGAAAAAAAAAATTTTTTTTAACTTATTACATGGGTGAACCTTTTGAATGATCCATTCTAAACTATTCATTCCAGCTCTTAAAATCATTAGATTATTATTTTTATTTTGATTTAAAATGTACAGTTAGCTAATTATATTTAAATTAGAATCTGTATCCACAATGCTACGTCATAAAATGCAGCTCTAAGATTTAAAACGGTTTTAATTTTTATATTAATTGCAACACATTATTACATGAAATTAAATAAGTATTTAACCTAAAATAATGGAGGGGGGGACATTCAAATTCATCTAAGCAATATCTTATAGAAAATGTCCTGACATCCATAAAATTCAGATTCACACTTTAAATTGTTTATTATTAAAAAATATATTCTTGTTTATTCTAATGCTACCTGTCTGACGATGTCATATCCAGGCCCACGAAATTCATAGACGCTAAGAGCTAGATGTACGCCAGCCGTTATCCGTAGCTTTGAGCACCATACAGGTTAAATTACGATTTAGCTCAGTTCCTCCCCAATTTTGAAGGAGAACACCCTTGGAGGGGTCAAGGTCCTCCCATCTCTCTTCCCCTTCCATCAATCTTACTAGAGGCCTTGCGACTCGACGGCTATTTAGAGAACACATCCACTTCCACTCATGCCGCAAAGACACTATACATTTATAAACATCCCTGCCTTCTCCGGGATTTGAACCCAGGCCCTACGGAACAGAAGTCAGCGTCACTAATCAATATAACGGATGGGTGGCAATGCACGTTGTAAACGGATTTACTGAATTTAAATCTGCAACGGATTGTACATTATATATTTCTTTCCTAGGTCCAAAAGAATCAGACACTTAAGGCTACTTACAGGCAAAAGTTGTCTTAAGGTATCCGACTACGTTCGGAACCATGATTTTAAAAAAGCGCATAAACGGATAATTTTCATGATATTTAGTGTTACTTACATTAGACTACAAGTATAAAATTGTTTTAAGCACATTTTGACAAAAAAAAATTATTTAAATCCAATATTTCGGCAAAAAATTAACTTAGAATAATTTTTTCCAAATGTTCTCCTATTGTGAAAAATGCTTCTATTATAATAATATTTTGCCTGTATATAGCTCAGACCTCTGTACTAGAGGCTCAACTAGAATTTTTGAAATATATAACTTAGAAGTGGGTTTATCCATATTTTACGACAACAGAGGGAGCAATTTTAAGAAAAACGCCAATAATTATTTAAATTGGTGGTAACTCTGAAAATAATGTGAATTTTTCAAAATTCTAGTTGAGCCTCTGTAGAGAGGTCTGAGCTATATACAGGCAAAATATTATTATAATAGAAGCATTTTTCACAAAAGGAGAACATTTGGAAAAATTATTCTAAGTTAATTTTTGCCGAAATATTGTATTTAAATAATTTGTTTTTGTCAAAATGTCCTTAAAACAATTTTATACATGTATTCTAATCTAAGTGACACTAAATATCATGACAATTATCCATTTATACGCTTTTTTAAAGTCACGGTTCTGAACGTAGTCGGATACCTTAACCTGTTAGAAATTGAATAATTAAAAAAACTGAGTTCATACGTTCGGTTTCTCCTTTGTTAATTGCCAGTTCAGTTCGTTCGTATATTTAAAAATCTCCGATATTCCTTTTCTGGCAGAATATCGTTGTCGGCATTTGCTATCCAACATATCCAGTATTTGAATTCCAAGGATGTAGGATAATAAATTCAGTGACGTCGTAACAAATGCCACTCCAAAAAGTATCCATATGATCAATAGAAACATCAGAAACGGGTTAAAGTAATATCTTGTTCCTGTACCTGCGACAAATTCATAAGTTATGTTAAATTATGAAGTTGACTGGAGTTGATAAAAAACCTCATAAAAAATATACAAAATAATCTTACATGAAAATTAATTAAATAAATCAATACAACAAAATATTTTATTTAATAAAATTAATATCAGAAATTCCCCTCAACTTTCCAATAGCCTTATCCATATGATACTGTGTGTGTGTGATGCAATAGCCAAACATAAACTCACCTAACATACAGTTAAGGTATCCGACTACGTTCGGAACCATGATTTTAAAACAGAGTATATTTTCGTGATATTTAGTGTCAATTAGATTAGAATACATATATAAAAAATTTTTAAGGACACTTTGACAAACAAAATTTAATTAAATATAATATTTTGGCAAAAAATTAAATTAGAATAACATTTTTTTTTAAAATGTTCTTTTATAAAAAAAAATGCTTCTACAATGATAATATTTTGTGTGTGCTTATATAAAGTAAAGACTTCTCCCGAGAGTCTAGCCTATTTTTTTAAAAAATTCACATTATTTTCAGAGTTACAACCAATTGAAATAATTATCGGCGTTTTTTTCTTAAAATTTGTCCCCTCTGTTGTGTCGCAAAACATGAATAAACTCACTTCTAAGCTATATATTTCAAAAATTCTAGCTGAGCCTTTGTACAGAGGTCTGAGCTATATACAGGTAAAATATTATTATAATAGAAGCGTTCTTTACAAAAGGGGAATAGTTTGAAAATGGGTCATTCTATGTTCATTTTTTGTCAAAATATTGTACTCAAATAATTTTTATTGTAATACTATTCTTAAAACAATTTTATATACATTTGCTAATCTAAGTGATCCTAAATATCATAAATATTATCCATTTATACGCTTTTGCAAAATCACGGTTCCGAACCTTAAGAAGCATTTCATTCCAGATTTTAATTGTAACTTCGTAATTTCAACTACCATAATATCCAGACTAAACACAAAACACTTTAAAGGGATGAAAATATCCCCTGATGATAAAAGAAGTTATAATACTTCTCACTGTCCCGACATTCAACTTTCTCCTAACCGTATTTTTAATTGTCCTTTACTTGCTAAACTCCTCAAGACAGATGTAAAGCCCAAGGATCATCAACTGCTTTATTCGCCAAATGTCATCGACATTGCACTGGCCGTTTTGGACACCTTCGGCGCCATTTAATTTCACTGCATGAACAAGACAACAACAGTAACAACATCTGATAGAAGCTACTTATAAAATAAATTGTGGGCTTCAGAGAACAGTAAAAACAATGCTGTGAAAATTGAGTAATGTTTCTAAAGATAGTTTGTTTTTTTATTTATAATATTGGTACTTCCTGAAAATCAAGTGATTCTGTTTATGATATGCGTATAGTTTTCTTAAGATAAAAGCCAATTAAACGAAACGTTAAAAAATGCATAATTTTACTTACAAGGTAATTTTTTTTAACTGACATTATTCAGAGACACTTGTAGCTTAATCTTACAATCGCACTGGTACCCAACTTGGTATGGAGACTAACGTTGACATGAAAAGTAAAATTCCTCGAAAGAAATTTAGTTCCAAAATCGCTGATTGGGATATCAATGGCAATATTGTAACTAATCAAAATGAAAATCAGCTTAAAACACGGGTATGAAAGCAAAATAAAAATTCATGCTTTCATATACGACAATCACACCAGTAATTTAGGTTATAAAAATATGTAGACAGCTCCGAAAAATATGCTTAGTTGAAGGGAGCCAACTTAAATGAATATGCAAATCACATTACCAGAACGTGAATAATAGGCTCAATTCATGACGGTCACATGATAATGATAAACACGTGTTCTTCACTGAGTTCAAAACAAATATTTAATTAATTGTGCTTGTTATTCTACTTGTAAAACTTGGATAAAATATCAAACTTCATCACTGTTTATTTTCAAATGTTATTAAAAAAAATTCTTCAAAACCAATTTTAAACATTTTTTTAGAAAAAAATTATTTTATGCATGTAATTTTTTCAACAAAATTTATTTTGTATACCTATGTGCATTATTCTTGTTGACAAATATTTACTTTTTTTAAGGAAAGTTTTTTTGTAAAGAGTAAAAGTTGGCAACAACGAAACGCATGAACTAATTAGCTGGATACACGTGATTGAGTTTATCAGGTAACTATGACGTCACATGAATTTTTTGAGCAGATTGGCTAGAAATACGTGGTTGTCCTTATCATGTGACTATGACGTCATATGAATTGAGCCCATTGGTAAAGCTGAAGTATCTTAATCATCCACTGTGCTCCTCGTAAGTTTAGAACCCGACAGAAATTACGTAAAGGGGTTTTATCGCTTAATGTTTTGAAAGGAGTAATTAAGAGGTTAGAAGAAACACTCACAGATAAAAGACGTAAACCTGTTTCAAAAGAGGTGATAACAGACGTTACAACTTTAAAAGATATTACCAGAGCTAAAGTGCTAATGGTAAGATCTTTTTAGTGGGTACCATAGTACGTGAATGTCTGCGGGATTGAGATTACAGATGGTTTGGCTCGACAGGGCAGCCATAAAGATTCTACACGTGGTGGCTACCTTACTTTTTCAGAAATTGCTCCCCGGGTCAAACAAGATATTAGTTCCCCCCAGAGGCAGGCCCCCGAACATAAGTGGGATGAAGGAAACCATCCTGGTGCTTCTTTGCTTTGGACAAGCAGTAGGCAAGATGAATTTACTCCTACTAGGCTTCGCAGTGGACATACTCGAGCTCAACGGCATGTGGCGGTTCTTAAAATTTACCGTCCTTGTCAGAATTGCAATGTGATTCAAACCACTCATGTCCACATCTTGGCTTGTATTGGTTGTCTTAAGAGCCAGCTGCTATCAAACCTGCTACAGTTCTTCATTGTTTAAAAAGGCACGTGTTCATGGACTTGATTTAGATGTTTCTGTCGATCAAGTGGGATAAGAAACAACAACACAACTATAGTTGTTGACGAATCACAGGAAACCATTTTTGGTTTACATTTCACAGATAGTGTGGTATATTCTTTGTGACATCTTGCGTATAGCCGTAGTAAATATTGTTCAGAGAATGTCTTCGGGTTAGTCTTTGAGAATTGTCATCTTGCTGAA
Source organism: Trichonephila inaurata madagascariensis (assembly GCA_019973955.1). NCBI lineage: Eukaryota > Metazoa > Arthropoda > Arachnida > Araneae > Nephilidae > Trichonephila > Trichonephila inaurata. The sequence continues at coordinate 20,539 of BMAV01025414.1, forward strand.
TGTGGTTTCAGTCCTCGAAGGGGTTTAAAAGCTGAGTCGATGTAAAAAACTTATTTAATGTTTATATTCGTTCCAAAATAGTATGTGTGTGGATCTTAAGTTCTATTCAAAAAATACTTTAAAAAACATCTCAGTTTATTTTCATTATTTTTAAGGTATCGCTTCCTATACAGAACAACACAACACACTTACGTGCTACAAAAAATACTTACTTGCTACATAGTCCCCAAATCCAATGGTGGAGAGGGTGACAAAACTGTAATACATCGCTTCATTGTAAGTCCAATTTTCCGTTACACTAAAGGCGAAAGCGGGAAGGAAAACAAAAAAAGTTGTGAAAAAGACTAAATAAACAAAAATTGACATGATAGAGAAAAACTTTGAGTATACTAATTGATCGGACATCTTCACCAATTTCCTCAGCACAGTTCTAAGCTGGATACCAATTAAACGATTTAAGGTTAGGTTGAGTGGTACGCCAACCAAAATATATACGATGCAAAATAATTTACCCCATGGAGTAAGAGGTGTCACGTTTCCGTATCCTGAAAGAATTAAAAATGTAAATATGAGAACTATGAAGCGAAATCGTATGAATAAGTATCTTCGATCCATTAATACAATTAATACAATCAAACTTTCCAAATACACTCTATAACAAAACAAACTACGCACCAAGAAGGAATTACCCGATTGTAATGAAATTTCGTATGCAAAGACATTTGTACCGAACATGCAAATGATTAAAATTTGGTGTCCAATGAATGAACAGCGGAGCTACAACACATCGGAACTACGCACTCAGCAGGTGTCTATAAGAAGCGATTCTCAATCTGATGGTCAAAACTTCTGTTGCATTGCGATTTAGGATACCTTTCAATGACTGAAAAAATGTCTCGCAGCACAGGATTCGAGCACTTTGCAAGCAACTAAGAGTTTGAAAGAGATCGTATTTATCGGATTGAAAGAGGTGGGTGGGCAAATCGGGGAATCGCTCGTCATATGGGTCGAAGCGATGCTGCTATTAGAAGATGCTGGCATAATGGATGGACAATTTCAGATTTCAGCGTCAGAATGGTAGCGGTCGACCTAGAGCCACAGCAGATATAGGGAGGACAGATTGATTTTCAAATCAGCTGTCATAGCGCCTGATTCATCGTTATCATCCATCAGACGTGCGACCCACACACGAGTGTCCACCATGACCATTCACAGATGGCTGATAGAGTGAAATTTACGCTCGTACCGACCACTACTCCACCTGCCATTTACGCCTGCACACTGTCAAGCTATATTACAACAATGCTTGGCTCTATCAGGTTGGAATCAAGCTGACTGGGGAGGTATAGTGTTTAGGAATGAATCCCGCTTCCAACTGTGTCCTGACGATCATGAAGAAGTTTCTGAAGACACCCAGGACAACGTGTCGATCCTGGTTTCACTATTGCACTACACATAGGACCTCAACCAGGAGTTATGGTTTTGGGTGCCATTTCTTTTGACAGCCGACCCCTTTGGTCGTCTTATAGTACAGGAGGTAAGTCGACCACATTCTAAGAACTGTTTTGATACCGTTCCTTTTGCAGTACCCTGGCCTTATTTTTCAGCAAGATAATCCGAGACCACCTACGGCACGTGTTGCTATGAACTGTCTTACAGCTTGTCAAACATTTCCTTGTTCAGCCAGATAGCCAGATCTCTCTCAAATTCAGCATCTCTAGGATATGCTAGGAAGGCAACTGCATCTACCAGGGAATGTTGATGACGTGACCTGGCCATTGAGGCAAATTTGGAAAGAAATACCGCAGGAGACCATCAGGATGCTTTATCACTCTATGCCACGTCGCGTGGCAGCTTACATCCAGGCTAGAGGAGGGTCAATACCTTATTGAAATCGTTACTTTGTAACTATGTAGCTTTGAAATAAATCATTCAATATTTCTGAAATTTTAATTATTTTCTATTCTGCACATAATCTTTCTACCCACCAATTTTTGTCTCTATCGAACAAATCGTTCTTGGTGCGTCAGTTGTTTTATATATATATATAGAGAGATTGTATACCGACCAAATGGAAGGATTCATATGGCATAAGCATATTCAATCCTGTTTGTCAATAAATTTATGAGGCTGTAGGTCCGTTTTGAGGCAAAATTTGCATAACTGAATGTCATTGGGACCTTGGTGCTGTGTCGATTTGGAAAAATTGATGAGCAGCGGGAAACTTAACAAATTAAATTTTTGATTTATTGCGTCTGCAGCAGTGCTTCTCAAACTTTCATTACTTCCGACCCAATATTCACACAATCACAATTTTCATCTCCCCCTCCATACAATAACAATGCCTTAAATTCAATAACACTGTAAATAGACTCTAAAGCTACAGCACGACTTCAACATCTTAAGTGCCACCAACGCATATAAGTGTCTTGAGACATAGCCATCCTGCGATAGCTATGTCTTGAGGGATCCGCGTAAGCTAGAGGTGTGGGATTATCTAAAAGATGAGACATTTTGTAATTCTTAACACAACTTTATTAAGAATAACTTAAATTACTTAATTCTAAATAACAACTTTCTTTAAGTGAGAATAAGCCACAAATTAAACTGAATATTCAAGTCAGATGCACAACTAATCACTTATCTTAATTATATTTAATTATCTGCCTAATCTAATTTCCTATACAAAATATTACCTTTTAAGAGTAACCCTCCTTCCTTGGTTGAAGACACTCCTATTCTGCTACTTGTAGATAAGAATACTCAGGCCCTATTAATCTTTCTTATAATTAATATTTTTAATGAAGATGAGCGTATCCTTCTTCCTTGTGATTAGGTCGTCTAACACTTATTCCGAACTGTTCTGCACTAAGTTATCTCTAGGATTGCCGTCATATCTCACTAAACCCTCTATCCTTTTAAAGTATATCTTATTTGCATTTTCGCCCTGTTTCTCTTCTTGGTATTGGGTTGGAAAAGTTTTGCCATTAATCGTGGCCGTCAAAGAACTTAGGAGTTATGTTAGAAGAAGAACGCGAGAGACGTCACAGTCTCACTCAACCAAAAGGATAATTCTCCGAACATATATATGCGTCTTTTCGAAGTACGATCTTTTCTGTGCACTACTATCCATCAAATTATTCCGAAGGCTTTGGAATGCAGTAAAAAGACCTTGACAGTGCACATTTACTTATCTCAAAAAGCGCATGCCTCCTCTTTACGAGACATTGGTGCATCGGGAACCTCCCCCATGCCAACATTTTTAATCGGCCTATCACCTGGGTTACTGAGTATAAGTACCTACGGTTAATACTTGACGCCAAATTAAACTTTGCCAAGCATATCCGTTCCTCACATAAAAAGGCGACCGGAATGAGAAGCAACCTAAATCGCTGGATTTTTCCCAAGAGCAAGCTCACATTAAGGCACAAGATTCTGTTATACAAAGCCATTCTTGGCCCAATCATGCTGTACGTTTCTCTCATCTGGGTAGGTGTGGCAGTTACTCACCTGAAAAGATTGCACACTTTTTAAAACATTCAACTGCGTAGAGCAGCAAACGTACCTTGGTTTCTCAGGAACGAAGTCTTGCATAAAGATCTTAATATTCCGCCGCTTCTTGATTTCAACAAAAAAAAATCAGAAAATTTTTTCAACCAGTTACCACAGATTCCAAATGAATCCACCAGGGAAATCCCGGCTTATTACAATTCTATCCCTCGCTCTTCTAAGAGATCTAGGGCAGTTCTTAACCATTCGTATCAACACTTCCCAGTTCTGAAAAGGATGAGAATGTCTTGATACGAACAAGAAAATTCTTTTATCAATTTTTTTTAAAAAAATGTTTTATTGTTACACTAGTTGTTTTCTTTTGCAAGACTTCATTCTCACTCTAATTATTCCCCCCCCGTCTGCTATTCAAGCTTTTGCACGTGTTTAGTGTGGCAACTTCACCCATCCTTCATAATCTTATTTTAAACCCCTCTAAATTTACTAACATTCTTCCAAATGGTTATTTAAAATTCCTTTTCCATAAGCGCACGCAGCTATTTAGAAGGTAACGAGTAACGGACTTAAAAATAATATTCTCTTAATCCTTGTTATTAAAGAAATTCATCCTCTCTTCGTTCCGTCGAGATGCGACAGCCGGTTGAAAGTCGGGATTGGTTGTCATGGAGTTGTGACGTTATTTCCTCTTTGCTCTCCTACGAAAGAACAGAGACTAAATCAACTGGGAGAATAGTTTCCCAATCACCCTTCCACCAGCGTTATTGCGCTGCACTCAAAGTGGACTGATATCTATTTTTTTTTTTTTTTTTTTTTTGTAAAACTTTAACAAATTATTCTTTTTTTTTCAACTTATAATGATGAGTGGATAATAGAGCTTTCTCTAAGGTTCCATGTAAATGTATAATCGTTACCGTTACCTTTACCGTCCCATAGTGAAGGATTTACTTATTTATTTCTCTCTCCTCCCCAATACATCAAATACGTGCACCTACGTGGAAAACGGTACCATTGGGGAGTAATTTGTGTAACTTTTAAGCAGTATTTAAGGGATTAATTATAAACCGCACAAATTATCAAGATAAATATTAATTTTTGGGTATAATTTTTATATGACAATCCCATGGGGTCATTGGTAATTTTTAAACTCGTTCTTAACTTAGTATTATTAATTATAAAATACATTACTCAGTATTAATTATAAAATACATTGTGCATTTATAAGTGTATTACATCAGTGTAAATGTGTATTTTATTTTTTAGCATGCCAAAATTTATTTTGTTTGCTTACTTTTCATAAATCAATGATTTTCTATGATAATCTTTTGTTTTCGACTTTTCATCATGCTCACGTCCCCCTAGGAGGCGCGTCCCACAATTTGAGAAACGCTGGTCTACAGCTATTAATTACACAATTTACATTTCGATACAAGTTATTCAAACTAATGAGTATTTCAATAGTATGGAATATTTTATTGGTGATGGAAGAGGCAAAATACAACCCCCCACACACATCTCTTTTCGAGAATTTTACGCGGACTCTCTCTCCACTCTTTTGGGGTGGGGCGGTCGCTTCTTTCACTTCGTTTAAATGTTTGAACACCACCTATTGCAACATGGCAATATTACCAGACATGTTATATGATCTCCTCTCTCAACACACATACACAAACTATTTTCTTTCTATTATAGTTGTGACTAATTCCTTGTACGCTAAATTAATTATTATTATTATTATTATTTTGCACGAATGGCATTTAAATATTAATGAAGTGTTTTATTGTAAGTTTCTGTTGCCCGAGATACAGCAATTATGTGCTAAAAAAAGACGCGTGGGGCTTATTTTATGTAAATCTGGTAATGTGCTGCTAAGGTGACTGCCTACCTATAAAATGTCATTTTTCGTCTACATAAGTTATTTTCTTTTATTTCAAAATCTTATAGTTTGAACATTTTTCTTTCCAAAACAGTTTTTCTTTTTCCTTTACACAAAACAGAAATAAAATTATAGTGATTTTAAAAAACATCACTGTATGCAAAAGGGCAGTAAGATAAAACTTTAAATGAGTTTTTCTTTTATTAAAATTATGTTTTCGAAAGAAAATCTTTACCAGATACATGATATCTTAAGAACTAAACCAGATGACGATTTTAAATTCTTGTTGGGATGTTTATTACACTATTTTTCATAAATTGGACCAAAAGTTTTGTTGTAGGTTAAATATTTTTTTCATTTAGGGTAGTTTTTATATAGAAAAAACTTTAAAAATATCAAAATTTTCATATTATTATGTATAATTGTCTAATTTTTTTTGTTTGTTTTTTAATACCTCTTAGATTTTGGTTCATTTTGAAGAGCACCGTAATGCCTATGTTAAGTATAAAGAAAATTATGATAATTATATTAGAAATTTTTATAAGGTGTTACCCGTTTTAGTAAAAATTTGGTAAAATTTCCTTGAAATCACACACACAACGAATTTTTCTAAAAGTACAATATTTATTGAAAAATTTTTGAGTATTTACATTTTTTTTTCTTCCTAAAAACACTCAGTTTGTTTCAAAAATTTGTTTTTATAAAAAAAATTGGGTCCGAAGGCAGGCAGTCACCTTAACAGACTCGTTTCGTATTGCTAACGGCTATTGTGAAAATCTTGTGTGTGTATTATTGTTTTACTTATTCTGTGGTTTTACTATTGTGTTATTGTATCTCTAGTGTGAGTAAGTCGCACTGTTTAGCCACACGAGAGCTTTTGGCGACGAACCCCGTAATTTTGAACCATGGTCAAGTGACTTGGACGTCACTCGAGCTCTGGCACCCCCTTTCCTATAACTACCATACCACACCAACCGGAGGACGTTTGAGCTCTTGACAGATTTAACGTTTATCACTGCCGGTCTTTAGTGGTACTGGGCTCGAACTCGTGAGAAAGCCAGCCACGATCCGATACCGTGACCACTCGGCTACCGCGGCCTCTTGCATCTCTAGAAGATATACGCTTTCGTAGAGAAATTATTTAATATTCGTTCCTTATTTGAATACAAAAACATTATATATTATTTATTTTCTAACAAAAAAAATTATAAGAATTCAATTTTTTTTAATATGTATATATAATGCATCAAATTCTTTAAATTACAGAAACACTAAAACAATTTCATAAAAGCCACATTTATAGGTACTTTAACCTGTGCTGCCTTCTTTATTGCTACCTAATTTACCTGTGACATCTAATTGTAAAAAGGCTTTTTTCTCCCACCTCTGCTGTATATCATAGAACAGGCGTACTCAATCTTTTTTTCTGCCGGGCCGCATACATATGATAGCTCTTTTACGCGGGCCGCAACATGAGAATTAATCGAGGGGGATGCTTTAAGACCAAGATAACATAGAAAATTTAAAATGTGGAAATGGATCAAAATATTAAAACTCCTATTTTGGTTTTTTTATATTTTTGTTATTAAATTTTTCTAAATTTAAAGCATTTAAGAAACATTCTTTCACAATTTCTGCATAAGTAAACGGTTTCATATGATTCCCAATAATATAAAAAATTTCGTAGAGTGCCTTTGTTACCGCGCTGTGACATTACCAACAAAACACTTTTTTACTGTAGTAAAGATTATTCAAGAAGGCCTATTTATCACTTCCTGAAAGAGATCTTCGAGGAAAAGTGTCATTTAATGTGCGATTCCTGTTTATTGGGGTATTTTTTAAATACAACACTTTTGTGACAAATCAAACGATTACTGAACCATGTTTGCTTTTCACTACAAGATAGTTAACTTCCCAATCGTTTTGAAACGATATATTTTCTTCGAATATTTTTCGCTTGCAAGGTATGAAAGATAGTTAAAAACTAGTTCCGGTCATAAAATGGTCGCTACCCCACTATTGTCTAGTTTCACTAATCAGACAAAAAAAAGATAAATTTTCAAAAACATTCTGCAGTACTGATGCATTTATAAGTACATCAATGTAAATGTGTATTTAATTTTTATTGCGTCATAATGTACTTTGTTTTCTTCCTTTCAGTAAATTAACACTTGTTTTCGACTTTTCAATATGCTCTCGTCCAGCACATAGGGGTATCACGTCCCCCTAGGGGAACGCACCCCACAGTTTGAGAAACACTGAGATAGAGTCTTGAAATTGTTTGTGGATACTCCGAAACTTGTGTTCTATAAAAGTTAGCATGGATTTAGGTTTGGGATCTCTAGTTATCTTTTTTAAGAAATGCTTAAGTTAATATTTTAAAAATTTTCGAGTTTTTTTTCCAGGTTTAACTAGAAATATAATTATTAAAAATCAACAAGGGTACAGGTTTTTAAATCCATAATAATTTTATTTGCAATAATCTAAGGAGCATAAATAAATTGAAATGACTAAAAAATTTTAAAAACTGAACATTTTATAAAAATTTCAAAAATTTCAAAAATTTCTAATTTTTTAAATTTATAAAATAATGGCTGGTCAAACTGACTTTTTGCTTTCAGAATAAACTTAATAATATAATCCACATATATATAAATGGTCTGTAAAAATGGAATCGCTTCAGTCCAACACATTTCAACCGATTACTATGAAAATTGGCATGTATATATATATTTTTGTGGAGAAGGTTTTTGTGCTATCCTCTTTGTTGCAGCTCCCTACTAGGTGGTGCTACAGCATATCAATTTCTGCACTGTTCAATCAATTGCCCAGTTGCCAACATGGTCGCCAACATTTCGTTATGTTTCCATTGAATCGCCAATATAATGTAAGGAACAGCGTTGCTTGCGTATATTACAATTTTAACATAAAATAAATACAACAGAAGGTAATAGTAACGTATTACACATCCAGATATAAATTATTTATACTATTCTAAGCATTCATTACACAAAATTTCTAACAATGTGTTACTTTTGGTGTGCAGAGATCAGTTTAGGAAGGTGTTTTCAAAAATCGATCCACTAGAGAATTATGAATAAAAAAAATCCTTTTTTTCAGCTATTAGATCTACAGACTTAAAATTTAACAAATATGGCATTTTTTGTTCAGCTGAGATACGCAAAAAGCTTTTTTTGTTTAATTTGCTATTCACGTAAAATTAACTCATTAAAAACTTCTTTATCCTTCAACCTGTATTGTTTAATTTTTCAGTTAACCCGTGCGAGAAACGGGTATATCAGTTAGTATGAATATAAAATATAAATTATTTTTACTGTTACTGTCTCTAATTTTTTTGAAAAAGGGTACTGTGTAGCCTTAAACGCTTATAGTTTAAGCCTTAGCATTTCTGTTAATATTTAATAATTTGTTCATCCAAATATTCTGGTGATTTGTAAAATATAAATGTTGCATATTTTCAGATTGTTGAGTTACTTTCCTTCTCAAAATATTTGCGATGATTTAAATAGAATCACATACTGTCCGAATTGATTTATTACTTTGAAGCAGTAGAAATAATTTAAATCAACTGTTCTAAAACTGGGGTCCACGAAGGTCTCTCATCTAATGTTAAAATTTTCCTCTTTTTCATACTCTGAAAGATCTCGCGGAAAAATTGAAAGATGTGCCATCTTAGACTAGATCACTAAATTGTCCCCAATAAAAATATTTTTACGAATATTGTGTAAAATAGTGTAAATAATTTGTATTTGGATGTGTAATGCCTTATATTACTCTATCTTAGATTTAATTTACGTGAAAATTGTAATATTCACAAGCAAAGCCATCCCTTACATTATAATGGTGATTCAATGGGAACTTGGCCAAATCTTGGCGATAGAGCCTATTTGGCGTAATTTTTGGCGAAAAATTGGTGACTTGATACCAATTTCGCGCCTTTAGCGACCATTTTTGGCGAGTTCGGGACCCTCTGGATTCTTTTAGAAATTCGTAGAGAAATCCACTAATTTCAAAATCTATGACGCAATCGGGTCTTTCTCGAATTATCCACGAGGGATATAAAACAGAGAGAGGCTCACCGAAAGTCAGTCAGTCTGGTTTTGACTAGCGATCAGTTAGTATTGCTCTGATTGTTGAAGCGAACTGTTGAAAGAGAGATTGCTTGTGAATAATCTTTTATATGCATGTATTTTCGACATCGATATTTGTGTCTGAGTACTGTTGAAAGTGTAAAGACCTTCTGAGATTTATTCTGCGATTATTGCTGCTGAATTCTGTATTTCAAGGATTGGATTTTCGACAATGAATTCTCATCGCTCTTAAAGAACTGTTTTGTTCTTTGCGACTGATTTGAATAAAATTCTCAAGCCCCGGATTTACGTAACAATATTTCTAGAGCATGTATTTCAATCAAGAATATAAATTCAGTTTTTTTTTATATTGTCTGCCTACATAGCCATTACTTAAACGTAATTTTAAAAAATATGTAGTAAAAACACATATCGTCCGCCTAATTATCAGAATGCGTAACTCCATCTGGGGTGCTAATTTGATTTCGGAGTGCCACGCGCCAAGCTGTTGTTTATGTTTGCCAAGATAGGCGATAACATTACAATATGGTTACCTTCATATTTGTCTCGTATGGTCATGCGTATCGTTTGGCGCGATTAAGGAATCGCACCAAACAGCGCTTGGTGCGTACCACTCGTATATCTCGTATTTCCTTTGTGTAGTCAAAAACTGAATTCACACAATGTGCCAATATGATAACGATTGCCTCTATCTTGATTTCGTAATGGAATTGCGCCTACATTATTTACTTATTTGAAAAACTAGTATATTGTGATACTTCTGCATATAAATATTATTGGATGTTTACTGTTTCCATAAAGAAAAAAAAGAAGCTTTAAGAAATTCTATATACAGTAGAACATCGTTTATCTGAATCAATTGGGACCGGACACCGTTCGGATAACCGAAAACCAAATGCGATCCATGGAGTATATGAAACCGGATACTAAACGAATATTGAAAATCATTACATGCGGGAAACGTGCTTGAAGACAAAGCAAAATGTCGCAATTTTACCTTTATTGTGAAAAATAATTTTTTAATTTGGAACTGACTTGGAAGCAAACTGACCTAATATTCCGCGCAGATGTTTACCAAATCACACTACTGAAATTTCCCAAATATCCCTGACCTTGGGTTTTCCCGCGTCACTTTTGACCTCACGCGAAACAACTGTTGAGCACTGCACTGTTCGTAAACTTATTCATATATAGTACATGTAGTTGACAAAAAGAAATTGGTCCGGATATTTGACGCTCCGGATAATAAACGTTGGAATAAACGATGCTCTACTGTAAAAGGGAGAAGCAATCTTAGAACCATTGAGGAACATTTAAATCACTAAGCCATGTATTGGGAGCCAGGGAGGGGGGGTTAAAAATCTTAGGGTCCTCGATGTCAGGCTTATGCATGTAGGAGGGGCGCGGCGATCAAAAGTTTAAGAACCACTGATTAAAATCATAACAAATCCCAATTACTTTTGCATTATTACGAATTTTTGTGCATGAATTTTATACTTAGACTCAGTGAACTTTCTAGAAAGCTTACCAATTGTTGTAATAAGAACCATGGAAAATAAAAATTTTTCTCCGAAAATTTGTTGCCAATGTATGTCTTTCGAACGTTTGAATTCGACCGCTTCTAAGCGCTTCGTATCGAATGTCTGAGCAATTACTTGGTAAGAAAAATTCTTCCTCAAAACTTCAACCATTCCTGTCATTGAAAACAAGAAATATAAAAGAAAAATTTAAGTCAATTCCTACTTAGATCAACAAAGAAAAATTTTATTCTATAATTACTTTTTATAAAATAGTTGTAATTAATATAAATATATATATACATGTGACACACCACACACAGAATCATAATATTATAAGTGACAAAATAGAAAGCAATTCTTGCAATTTTTATATTTTCCTTTCTATATACATGAGTAAGATTCGCTTGGTGTTAAAAAACTATATAGGTGGCGCTTCCATCGAAATCGAGAGAAGGGGACAGTACAACATACAGACGAAAGGTGAATGGCAGTTACTCTTTCGCGAGTATTGAAACAAATACGTTCGGAACCGTGATTTTAAAAAAGTGCATAAATGGATAATTTTCATGATATTTAGTGTCACTTGGATTAGAATACATGTATAAATTGTTTTAAGGATTTGACATAAAATTATTTAAATACACTATTCGGCAAAATTAACTTAGAATAACGTTTTTCAAAATGCCCTTTGTGAAAATGTTTCTATTATAATACTATTTTGTCTGTATATAGCTTAAACCTCTGTACAGAGGCTCAACTATGATTTTTGAAAAATTCATGTTATTTTCAGAGATACAACCCATTGAAATAACTATCGGCGTTTTTTTCTTAAAATTTCTCCCCTCTGTTGTCGTAAAACATGGATAAACCCACTTCTAAGTTATATATTTCAAAAATTCTAGTTGAGCCTCTGTACAGAGGTCTGAGCTATAGATAGGCGAAATATTATTATAATAGAAGCCTTTTTCACAAAAGGAGAATATTTTGAAAATGGGTCATTCTGTGTTCATTTTTTGCCAAAATATTGTACTTAAATAATTTTTTATTGTAATACTATTCTTGAAACAATTTTATGTATATTATCTAATCTAAATGACACTAAATATCATAAATATTATCCATTTATCCGCTTTTGCAAAATCACGGTTCCGAACGTAGTCGGATACCTTAAATAAATTAAATGTTTCGTACTTGTTTTTTTTTTATGTTGTTTTGTGTTGTGTGTGGCTGTATATGGAACAATAAATCTTAAGCCACTAAAGATAAGCCTGACTTTATTTGTGCCTAGTAAATAATGGTTAAAACATAGAACCTACTATAACAAAGGGAATATTATTACATGGTTTTGAACTATTTTTTGTTTGTTAATATGTATTCATTGATTAAATTGAATTATTCTAAGAAAATAGTTTAGAAGTATGAAAATAGTGAATTAATTTTTGAATTATTCTAATAAAATAGTAAAAAAGGAATCACATTCTCAGAAATTATGCCTCTCTATGGATGGGATTCGAACTACCCACTACCTTTGGATTGGAAGACAAAGTGCTATCCATTGCGCTACAGGAACTCAATGAGCGATTTTCCTTTTTATATATGATGTTGGATTATTTTTATTTGTTACTATTTATTCATTTAATTAATGAATTAATTTTTGAATGTATAATTCTAACAAAATAGTATAGTAAAAAACAAATCACTTTTCAGAAAACGGGCCACCCTAGGTAGAATTCGAACCCACAACCTTTGCTTTAAGAATCTATCGCGGTAATCATTGCACTACAGGAACACTAGGAGCAATTTTCCTTTCCATATATGGAGTTTGACTATTATTTTTTGTTACTATTTATTCATTTTTTGAATTAATTAATGAATTAATTTTTGAAAAAATGCTTTAACAATAAGTGTCCTTCACAACAAGTTTAAAAAAATGTGTATTAGAACTCGAATGGATGGATAGAAAGTATCTTATTAAAGATTGACAATTTGTGTGTGTGTGTGTGTGTGTGTGTGTGTGTGTGTGTGTGTGTGTGTGTGTGTGTGTGTGTGTGTGTGTGTGTGTGTGTGTGTGTGTGTGTGTGTGTGTGTGTGTGTGTGTGTGTGTGTGTGTGTGTGTGTGTGTGTGTGTGTGTGTGTGTGTGTGTGTGTGTGTGTGTGTGTGTGTGTGTGTGTGTGTGTGTGTGTGTGTGTGTGTGTGTGTGTGTGTGTGTGTGTGTGTGTGTGTGTGTGTGTGTGTGTGTGTGTGGGGTGTGTGTGTGTGTGTGTGTGTGTGTGTGTGTGTGTGTGTGTGTGTGTGTGTGTGTGTGTGTGTGTGTGTGTGTGTGTGTTTCGTTTACTTGAGTTCTTAAATTAAAAAACATCCTTTATTCATCTTACGCTGTTTTTGGATGACGTAGAAAGTATCCTTCTTTTTCCAATACAAATCATCTCCTTCTTTTAACATGTTTATTCGAGTTTTCGAGGAACATATTCGTATCTACCGTGTTACATAAATGCGCTTAACTTCCCATTTCCTTGTCGGAATAAAAATGGTAATAATTTTTATAAAAAAGATTCTTACATTTCTTGTATTAAAAGAAATCTTATATATAGTTTGCATTCATTATAAGCTAATTGATATTTATCTGCAAGTGAAATCTTTCTCTGTTTCTTATAGCATGAATTAAGCTAAAAAATATTAAGGAGCAGTTTATTCTTACTTCTAATTTCTTGTGAAGATGTCAGACTAGAATTTCTTTTAGACTCTTCAGTGTCCTGCTCAACTGTAAAAAATATAAATGCTCCGAAAAATAGATAAATGAGATATAAGGCTAACATTGAAAATACTTCTCTTTTCCATCCTGAAATATATAAATGTTTATAAGTGAAATATATTTTATATATAAGTGTTTTATATATAAGATTTAACTATCACTATATAAGTGAATATAAGTGAGTTTAAGATTTCTACTGTCAAAATCTTATTATTTTCAGATTACTTATTATTTTCAGATGTCAGTAGTCTAAATAATAAAATACATACATTTAGTAATTGTAGCGGGATTTTTATCCTGGTATACATACGAAATATAAGTGGAAGAACATAGACATTTATTACAAATGAGGATCCTAGCATATAACAGAAGGGGTGCGCTGCTTTCCTTTCGAGACGGGAATCCATTACAGGTGAAAGTCCGACTTCTTTTCACGAAGAAAATACATCCATGCCTTACTCGGGATTCGAACCCAAACCCACTCGGTTACAAGCCGAGGATCATATCCACCATCCTGGCTGGGCGGCAATTGCAGTGATTTTTTTCATTGTAACCTTTCCTTATATTATCGGTGCCAAATTGGACCTTTTTGTTTATTCATTTTACCACACCTCTTAAGAAAATGTATAGAAAAATGACCAATATCTAATCAGTCTTCAAGAGTTTGATTACTTTTATTTGTGCTCATCAGTTTTAAAAATAAAAGGGAATATGAAATAATTAGTGCAATTATTGCTGGGAAAGAAAGCTAGGTACTATTCCATCAGTCGGGCATAGACAATAAATCGCCAAATATTGCTCCCGGCAGCCGACAAAATATCACCAAATCCAACCATATCTTGTCGACCAAACTATCTATTAAAAAAATTGAACTTTTATGACGAGTGAATAATGCATTTTTAATTTCTATTATAACTGTAAAATTAAATAATAGAATATAAATTATTGTACTTAGAGATCCAAGGGACTTCTAAGTACAATCACACACCTGTGTGTGAGAGGGAGAGATATTATCCTATAAAATACATGGTACTTCTCTGTTTCGTCGAGGCAAATCGCCAAGCAAGCTTTATTGGAGACAACACACACACAATTTGCACATAAAAAAATGGTAATAAACATGTATTCTCATTGTTTTTCCACCTATTTTTGAAGTATTATGAAAAAGACGGGTACTTAAGTATTATCGCAAGCCATTAGCGACATTATATGAAACGAAGCACCTGGTTGTCAATTCAGGGCATATGACACATAGGAAATAAGGGTTGCCAACTTGGGAATTAAAGGGTTGGGATTTTGCGATTCGTAAAAAAAAAGATGTTACTGCCAAAAAATAAGACTTGTTTCTAAACTGTGGTGGTAAAAAACACCAGTGAGAATATTCCTTTACTCGGGGGTTTTTTTTTTTTGTGTGTGTGTGTGTGTGTGTGTGTGTGTGTGTGTGTGTGTGTGTGTTGTGTGTGTGTGTGTGTGTTTTTTGGGGGGGTGGGGGTGGGTTGGGGGTGGGGGTGTGTGTGTGGTGGGGGGGCGTGCAAGTCGCTGCCGTGGGTTTTGTGGTTGTGGTTTTTGTGTGTTGTGTGTGTTGTTTTGTGTTGTTTTTGGGGTTTTTTGTTGTTGTTGTTGTTGTTGTTTGTTGTTGTTGTTGTTGTTGTTGTTGTTGTTGTTGTTGTTGTTGTGTGTGTGTTGTTGTTGTTGTGTGTTGTGTGTGTGTGTGTGTGTGTGTGTGTGTGTGTGTGTGTTTTCCTGCTTGGCTTCCTGTTCCCGTCTGCCGATAAGAAATCAATTACATTTGATAAAGAAAAACATGTCAAATTGGTCTAAAGAGAAACTAAGGCTAAAGTGCAGATTGGGGTCCTTAGGATTTGGCGATTTTTATCTAGATATCATAGATAGTTTGGCTATCGAATCCGGTAGCCAAAAACACCTATCAGTAAATGAAGCATCTTGGCGAATGATTTCGTTCTCCGAAAGAAATTTACATCGCCAAGGACCCCTCCCCCTAATCTACACTTTAACCCTAATATTTTTTCAATTAACACCTGATTCAATTTATTGCAAATAAATAACGGGATTTGTTTTTTCAATCGTACTTTTAAAAGAAAATCGTCGTCGACCGAAATAAAAAAAAGCCACATTCCTACTCTGACTGATCCTTCAAAAATATGGCATACTTGAGAATCTTAACTTTGATGTGTGTGTATTTAAAGAATTGAGTCCCGTCTTAGATATCGATTTCGTCATTTGATTGTGGATAAGAATTAGGAAGCATATTGGAAATATTTAGACGATCTAGTTGGGCATAACCATTTAATCAGAAGAAGTATTCAGTAAACAAAAAACAAACCTGAAGTAAAAACATAATTTGTAGTTTATACATACCTATAAATGGAAGAGTTTTAAACCAATTCTTCCAAAAAGAGAGAAAGCTCTGCTTCAATGGCATTAAATATTTAGCAGATTTTACATTTGTTTACTCTTTCAGGAAAAAACGTGATCAGTTTATAATTATATGATGCATAAATTTTAAACTTCATGATATTATTGATGCCAAAATCAAATAATAAATTTTAATTCAATTATATTAATTGTGGAAAAAAATAATAATCTCTCATATTGATGAGCATTATGCTTTGGAAGAACTATTTTTTATTTGATTCAAAGACTTGTGTGATTATATAAAATATTTTTGTAAAGATAAATTAATACTGTTACGAATTTTGTGTAAATAATTTGTATTTGAGTGTTTAATGATTTTATTTTTATGTTATGTTTATTTAGTTAAAATTGTACCATTCACAAAACAATGCCGCCTTACGTTATAATGGCGATCCCAAAGAGAACTTGGCGAAATCTTGGGGTAGAGCCAAGTTGGTATCATTTTGGCGATCAAGTTGGCGGCCAATTTTGATTTTTGGGGTTTTTAGACCATGTTGGGAGTTGGAACCCCGGGAAACTTAAAAATAGTACATCTCTCCACTATTACGTTCAATGACCGAGCTGTTATATTTCTGGAAGTTTCTGTCGGCCCCATAAATGAGATGCTCGCCGAGACGGGGGTGGTCTGGTTTAAACCAGCGAGTTTTGAGGATTGTTTTTACTCCTTGTGGCTGTCTTGTGAAAAATCTTTATTACGGGATTTTTAAAAACTGTTAGTGTTTGATTGCTGTTAATGTTAAGACCTTCGGGTATTTATCGGGAAAATTTCTGTGAATCCTGTATTTAAAATTGGTTTTTTTTTAAAAATTCAGTCTTAAAAGAACTTTTTATTTTTTTTGTGATTGTTTTTTTGCATAAAATCCTCGAGCCCTCGGATCTACGTAACAATACATATTATGAATACCGTTGTTCATTTATAACAAAAGTTTGAAAAATGAGTTCATTTCCATAATTACATGCTCCGAATAGCAACGTCTTAAGACTTCTTGAGGCCCTGGGCCCTTACGCAAAAATAGGCTCCATCTTTGACTCTTAAAGCCTACACAGCATACTTTGTCAAATACTCGTACAAACAATGACCCGAAACAAATAAATGTGCATGACTTACAATCGTTCAAACCGGCTCGACCAATTGCCACATTTTGACTTAATGAATAATGATGGTGTATGATGGTGCCTGACCTAAAATGGACGAGGTCATCCAAAATAGCCATTGACATATTGTCCAAAAAAATTCCCAGTTCTTCGAGAAAAAACCAAAAAATTTGACCGTTGAAATTATTGGAATCATGATCTTATTAAGGCTTTAAGGCTACGTCGAGAACGAGAAGAGGCCCCCATTGTGGATGAGGCCCTGGTCCCAGGACCAGTTGGCCCATACCTTAAGACGTCCCTGGCTCCCAAAACTTCTAAATAAATTCAATTTTTACGTATCAGTCCGTTGACTATTAAACTGGGGTTGATTTTGAAAAATTCTCCAACTTATGTTGTTGTTTTTTTTCTTATGCCACTAAAGCGACAGAAACATCTAGATCAAGTCCATGAACCCATGCGTTTTAAGCATTGAAGAACTGTACCCGGATTTGAGAACAGCTGACTCTTATGACAACCAATACAAGCCAAGATGTGTGCGGGAATTGGCTTGGGCCCAACATAAAATTTTGGGGAAAGGGGGTAAACTTTAAGCCCCTGCCACATGCAATTAAAACCCGAGGTACCCCCTGCTAAACCAAGAAAAGAGTAGTTTCATCTTGTCTGCTGCTTGTCCCAAGCAAAGTAGCAAAAAGATAGTTTCCTTCACACCACTCATGTACGGGGGCATGCTTCCAATAGGAACTGACATCTTGTTTGACTCGTGTAGCAATTTCTTAAAAAAGAAAAGGCAACCCCCCATGGGGGTAGAATCCTTATAACCTTGCCCACAGGGGCCCCAAACACAATCCCACCCCCCACAGACTTCGTGCGACTGTACCCACTGAAAAAAGATCTTAACATTAGAACTCAAGCTATTTAATAGCTGGTCAATATTCTTTGGGCGTTCTTTAATTGCCCCATTCAACAGATGCGGGAAAAAAGCTGCGACTATACTTTTTAAAATTCAAGTATCTGTATTGACACTCTCAGTTAAGCAAAATTCCAAAGACTCTCTCCAACTTATAAACAAGGCATGGTATGAACGGGTAAACAAGGTATTTGATTATGAACGGGAAGGGGTTTTTTATTGGCTATTAAATATTATAACATTTGGCGATGATTTTTGACGGCAAAATTTGATCGTCGGGCTAACACTTACCAAAAAATAACTATGGTACTTACGTATTATCGCAACCGTATTTGGCAACATTATATGAAACGAAGCACAGGGTTGCCAATTCAGCTTGTATGGCACATGCGAAATCAGGACTGTTTCAAATTGGTAAGTTATCTTGAACGTTGTCATTGTTGCGATAGTACGTAGGTACCATAATTATTATCTAATTTCTTAAATTGCTGTATTGTAAATTCGGTAATTACCGTCGACCAATTTCCTCAAATCAAAAGACGTGGCCAAATTCCGCGATAAGCAACCAATAATAGTAAACCATTCCCGTGCATATAATAAAACAATAAATACAATAGCAACATGGGCGTAGCTACCACCGCATCAGCCATATCAATTATACGCAGCCGCCAAGCTTCAGGAGCTCCAATATACGTAAGCACAAAATCTTAAAATGTTAAGGAACTCCAAAAAAGAATCCTCAAGGAAGTTTGGTACAGGGCTCAAACAGGAATATCTACGCCAGTGAATGAAGCATTTGGTAGTCTTTTGAATGGACTCAATTCGTGTGACGTCATAGTTGCAGGATAAAAACAATCATGTGTGTTTCCAACTAATCAGTTGACGTTTCGTTGTTGCCAACTTTCACTCTTTGCAGAATCTTTCTCTTAAAAAATACAAATTTGACAACAAAATAATGCACATAAGTAGACAAAATGCATTTTATTTGATAGTACAAATAAATAAGATTTTTTCTTTAATTTTAAAATCTTTTGAAGAAATCCACCTTTTATAACATTTGAACATTTTTATCCAATTATATAAAATTTAAAATTTTACCCAAGTTTTACAAATAGACATGAAGTACAATTAGTTTGATGTCTGTTTTGAATTCAACGGAGAACACGTGTTTGTCTTCATCACGTGACCGTCATGAATTGAGCCATTGGTGACGTCACTGTATTGGGTAAAAATGGTAGATGGTATAACACGCAAACAGAATAAATCTCATATCTTAGCCAGAAGACCACGAGTTAATAATTTTACTGTAAAGAAGCTAAGAGCACTTCTGCAAGAAACCCTCAACCACCATTTTTAAACTTTCATTTTTTTTTTCTTTGCATAAATATTAAAGAATGGAAAAATAAACGTTAGATAAAAGTTTGTTCAATTTTCTTTAATGGACTCGATTCATGTGACTCATAATCACGACAATACGTTCAACAAATTCCCAAGTGTTTGATTCGGCTGAGTATTTTGGCAGCATTTTTGGCGTCTACTGTCATAAAACAAAATAAATTCCTTTCTTTCCTTTAACTTAAAAAAAATACAATTTTTATTTTTATGTAATTCTGTGATAGTTTTATAAATATTTTTTTTAAATTTCACATTCATATTTCTTTATTTTTATTGAAAAATTACAATTTGTAAATTCTCGGACCACTTATTGCTAAATTATGTTGCTTGGCTATCGATTCCAGTCGCCAAAAAAATTCACATCGCAAAGAGCCATCCCTATTCTAAACTTTAACACTTAGTTTTTAAGTATAAAGGATTTTGTTCAATTGAACGATCCATAATTTTTTGAAACATAATGTGGCTCTGGCAAAGTAATAAGACACGAGGTCAAAGATCTAATACTGTAAACTAAAACTATGTATATATGTTACCGTCAAAGTGTAAAATCCGTTATTTCATAGAATAACTAAGTATTTCATGAAATAACTAAATCAGTCGATTATAAAATTATTGAATTCTACGATTCTACTATTTTCTATAGAATAACGATTACTTGATCGTTAAAGTATGAAATACGACACTCGAAAGTTCTTTGAACCGGTTCTAGCTGCTTTGAGCAAAATATTTTCGATTAGGCGGAATAAAACAATTGTACTCTAGATATCAGTTCAGTATATGTCAGCGGGAATTAATTTCCATTGAAGAAGTTCTAAATACTGACACAACGCTTCGATCTGTTCCAACAGCTCAAAATTGCAGTACTGGACAAGGATTTAAAAAGTTCTTGTGTAAAAAATGTATAATACTAAACAGTATGCTTGTTTTAAAAATAATAAGCAGTTCAATCCAAAGTGTCATCCCAGCAATCCTTATTCTAATAAATAAAGAAAAGTAAAATAAAGGTATCTCATAAAATTTTAATTACTATTCTCTTACATTTTTGTTTTAAAAAGTTTATAAAATGTTTTTATGAAACTACAGTTTTTCTTCCCAGCATGTATCTTTGTTGATAACATTTAAATATATTCCATCTTTGCAACATATCCTTTTCCCCTTTCTGTTTAGCTAATTTTAGCAATATGAGTAATAATTAATCATATCATGTGTGTGTGTGTGTGTGTGTGTGTGTGTGTGTGTGTGTGTGTGTGTGTGTGTGTGTGTGTGTGTGTGTGTGTGTGTGTGTGTGTGTGTGTGTGTGTGTGTGTGTGTGTGTGTGTGTGTGTGTGTGTGTGTGTGTGTGTGTGTGTGTGTGTGTGCGTGTGTGTGTGTGTGTGTGTGTGTGTGTGTGTGCAAAAGGGACAAAATTTATTTTTCTAAAGATTTCAGCATTTATAATCAATCAATTTATAAAATATCTTTGGAATTGTTTATTTTTCACTTCGATGGTCTATCCTTAGTTATTTCATAGAATACCTATTTATTACATAGAATAACTGGGTAAGGTATGAAATTTTTCATCTATTATATACTTTAACTGACTTGTCTAGTTATTTCATGAAACACTTAGTTATTCTATTGAATTATACACTTTAACGGTAATGTATATATATTGAATAACTACACAAAAATAAAAGACTAGAAAATGTATTAAAAATCTTTAGAGTACTAAAAATATTTAAAGAATATAAAATTTTAATATAAGCAAAATCGATGGTTAGTATACAACCACAAGTGTAATGCGATTAACCGCTATTGTTTTTTGATAATCAGGTGACAGTCTCTACAAGATCGCAGTGCCCTCTGGTGATGAATCGTCCCCATTATGTAACATGTGTAACCCTACTTTTATACATTTGTTTCGAAAATTCATATGCTTAAATTTGTGCACTAAATTCCGTTTATTTATTTATTTTAAACACATTCATAAGTATGTCTTCTTACTGAAATTTTTATAAAATTGTTATAATCTAGTACTAATTTATTTTCGTGACTATAATTCCATTCTTAAGTTCACTGGCTCATAACGCAATTTTTCATTTTACGAAATCTCTATAATTCTCAGTGGCAACATATTTGAAATTTTATTTTTAGACTCAGTGCTTTTTCTTTTCTTATTTACCAACTGGTGCAATTTCCTTTAGACAGGATAGTATAAAACAAGTAATATAAAAAACAAATTCCTACTTTGTCATTTCCTACTTTGAATGGATGAATAGAAAGTATTCCTTCAAGAAAGTTCAAGAAATTTGAATAAGATATATATATATATATATATATATAGGGAGAGAGTTGAATTAATAATAGAAAATGAAAAAAGAGCATGATTTGTCTGCATTGTTGCAACAATGCACACCCGGTTTGGCTAGTTTGGCTGAAAAACCGGTTTTCGACGCCAACTTTTGTCATTGTTTTAACAGTTACATTGTTACAACAATGGAGACGAATCCAAGTTGGTGACGAAAACCGGTAATTAATTTAATTTTTTTATTTAGTTAATGAATTAATATTTCAAAACGCTGTATCGGCATCAAGTATCATTCACTACAAGTTTTAAAAAAATGTATTTGAACTTGATTGGATGAATAGAAAGTATTTTATTAACGATTGAAAATTTGAACAAGATAAATATATAGAGAGATAAATAGAGAGAGAGTGAGCTCATAGTAGGAATTGAAAAAACTCTTGGATGGTGATAAAATAAATTTTAGATTCCTAAACAAGTATTTCGAGATTAATCAATAAAAATTCTGGGCAAGCTCATTTTATAAATGTCCAGACTTTGGAAGAAAGTTTAGCATGAAAACATATTTTACACATGAGTAAATTTAACATCAAGTATAAATTTTGTGATCCAATAAAAGGATAAAAATTACATGAAAAAAAAATACAAATTTATGAATTCCACTTCACATCAATATCAAAACTTTCGCTTTACAGTGGGTGATCGGTTAACGAACATAATCCGTTCCAAGACTATGTTCGCTATCCGAATTGTTTGTTAACCGATCATCGATTCACCATACTTTGCGTGTGAAATCGATTAATCTGTTCTGGAGACCCTAAAAAAATTAAATCAAAAATCGAAATGGATGGACTAATGTGTATGAATATTCTATTGATTTTTTTCAATATAATCTTGAAGTTTAATAGGTAAGCAACATAATTCAGGAGAGATGAAAAACGATTTTATCCTGTTTCATATTTCACGTATTTTACGGCGGTTGCGCGTCATCGGCACCTTTATATTTTATAGAGTCTACACTGTTTGAAAAATTAAGAATTCGCTTTAATTTATTTGCCATGTCAGCAAATCCACTCTCGCCCATAACTTATCAGCTGTCAGAAAATATTGATATTCATATTGAAATTCAAGTATTCTAAGTGTGTATTGATTTTAGTCATAATAGTAATTATTGAACGACCTTTTAAATTCATTGTTAATTCAAGTTTCATTTAGTAATTATCAGTACTAAGCATGTTTAAACATTTCTCCTTTCAGTGATCTTATTTTGTATGCAAAATGATAACAAATGTTTTAATATTAATTTTTTTTCAGAGTCGAGAAGTGTTCGTTATAGACATCGTTTGTTCATTATCCATCATATGTGTCTGCCGTCCAAACACAAAAAATTTTTCTTGAAAGTGTTCGTTATCCGAATATGTGTTCGTTATCCGATCACAAAAATCTTTCGTGAAAGTGTTCGTTAACCGATCTGTTCGTTAACCGCGATCACCCACTGTATTTCCTTTCTTTAGCATGCATTGGATATTGTGACTCTTTTTAGTGGTGCTGCCATCTGTTGGGATAATTTTATACTTTATGTGATTCACCTATGAGATCATGCTTGAGGGTAATAAGAGCTTCACTCTGATTTTTTACACATATACATATTATCACACATTTTATACAGAAATTAACACCCAAATGAAAAGTTAATTTAATCAGTATAATTACAAACATTACAAATGTCTGTCTTAAATGTTTGTGTCAAAAGTATATATATATATATATATACGAGTAAGAAAATATAGTTATAAGAGAATAAAAAATAGCAGTTCAAAATCCTTAATAACAAAAATGAAATGTGCAGCAAAAATGTATAAAAAAGTATAAAATTTACCAAAAATCTTCTGTGAAATTTCAGAATTTTTTTTTTTTTTTTTAATATCCAATGGGGCGGGGGATTGGTATTTACTGACGTATTAAAGCTCATGTCACAGCCCTAAGGTCGCGGTAGCCGAGTGGTCAAGGTATCGGATCGTGGCTGGCCTTGTCACGAGTTCGAGCCCAGTACCACTAAAGACCCACCGTGTAGGGCAGCGATGCACGTTAAATCTGTCGAGAGCTGAAACATCCTCCCTGTTGCGTGGTGTGGTAGTTAGAGAGGGTGCCAGCCAGGTGTGTTGTCCACGTCACTTGACCATGGTTCAAAATTACGTGGTCCGTCGCCAAAAGTCCTCGTGTAGCTAAACAGTGCGACGTTAATATTCAATGAAGGAGCTGATATTCGCCGTATGAATTGATTCTTGACGTCTCCGGATCACGATCCCAATGAATATGTTTGAGATGATCTATGAAAAGCCATTTCTCAGCGGAGCTGCCCTTTCAGCCCCAAGAAATTAAAAAGACCCACTTTTGTCAAAAATGGTAATTATTGTCGCAAATACTTATTGAAATCCTTATAAACAGTAAGATAGCTCGTTGTGAGACTTGTATACTGGTGCACGGGGGTTCAAACTCCATATTAGATAGATTTTTTCTTAGTTAATTGCTGTATCTCTGATTCATGTTTTCACATTTTTTGATATGACTTGCAGCTGAATTCCCAATTACAATCTTTTCCGTATGCTTATGTTGCTGTATTCTTTTTGACATTGTAATATGTCTCTGTGCCAAATTTTGTGGCATCAGAGTTCTTTAGTTTTCTCAGATATTATGATTGTGATCTTAATTTTGGACATGAGTGTAGTTTCTTAAAGCCAGTTTCACACGAGGAAACTTCAAGTCAGTCAACTCGCTTTCTGTAACTACTCCTCTAGTGTGAAGAGGGGAGAGAATTCCTTTTATTCACGGACCCAAAGTTGAATGAAAAGGGAGTTCCGTAGTGAGTTCACCATCACATCAATACAATATTTAAGTCTGAAGAAGCTGTAAAATGTTTCCCATTTCCCATACAAAAATTAGCTGCATCTGAAGAGAGTAGCTTTCCCAATATCCTTTTAATTGAATCAACTAGTGGGGAGGAGAACATAGCTTTCGAATGCTTGAGGAAGTGGCACGGTAGGGAGTGCCAGATGAGTACGTGTGAAGGGGCTTAGGGATTTATATTCAAAACTACCTCCCGCCTGTCTACTTCTTCTGTATTAATCACAAGTTGACTCGAATGAAAGGGTTCTTAGAATGCGACGTTAAAAAGAATATGTGATATAGATGATATATAGACAAATATGATATAGATGATATGCTATCTAAGCCTAATTCGTCTTTAACGATGTTCCTTGTGAGATTCTTTCATTCACGCCTAGAGATGTGGGAGAAAGACTAGATATATCTAAAAGTGCTCTATTTATATTTGTTACTCAATCAACAACACAAATTCAAGTAAACTTAAATAAGAGATGTGCCCAATTGTGCGAAGCAATATGTAGATAAACAACGAGGTACCCGAAGTATTAGAAGACTAAATGCAAATGTACTTACTTCAGGATCGAATCTACTTTCCTAGCTATCTAAGCTCTATTTAAACTCTAGTAACCAATGGTCACTTTAATTATAACAATTATCAAATATCTATCCTATCTCCCTCACTTTCTCACTCTAAAGCTTGAAAGTCTAGACTATGTATGGCAAACCTAATTTAAATAATCATGTTTTCTTCTTCAGAGGTTTCGTTGCGAATAAAATAGTTTTGAAAGACTAAATATTTTCCAAGAGGACTTGTTATTGAAAGGACGCGGATAGAGCCGTCACATATTGGACTCAATTTTAATACAACCTTAAAAGTTTAATTAACAGCATTTAGTAGAAACCGGGATGCTGATTTGGGAATAAATAATTTTAAGAAAAATTATAAAAATAGGAAAATTCAATAACAATTCTTCTTGTTATAGAAAAATAAAAGGATTTTAATGATTTATATGGTTTTTGAAAAGATAAAGGAACATCAAACTTTTTTAAAAATGTCCAACCCGATTTCTTTTCAGTCTAAAATCTTTCATTTCAAGCATGAATTATACTTTATGCAATGCGAACCGAAGGAAATTTTTGACATTCCTTACTTTGTTCTGTTTGTGTTATAAAAACATGTTAACAATTAGCCTTCGTACTTTGTGTTGTTGTTATTGTTGCTTCTTATCCCAGGTGGTGCAGCCTTTTTAGCTACACCATCTCCATAAAACGAAAAATCACTAAAAAATCCAAAAGTAAAATAAGATTTCCTAAGACCTATTCAATAGTAAAATTCAAGCAATTAAGAACATGACTGGGAAGCCTGATCAGTCTCTCACCTATGACACTCTAGAAAGACCTTCCGGCCTTGTTGAAAAGTAAGAGACTTGATGTGGCCATTAAAAAGGCTCAATAGAGCTGTTTGCTGATGCCTAGGAATATTCAACTGGTAGCACCAACGAGGTATTTTTCCAAAATGCCATGGGTGAGCAGGCAGTACTCTCCAAAGTACGTTTAATTACATCCTTTTAATAGAGGACAGTACAGTAAAAATTAGACTATGGTTATCCTGCAAGGTGTCAGCAGTGGCAGACTTGACCAAACTATCAGCTACCTCGTTGCCATTAATCCAATATGACTGGGGACCCATTGAAAGCACAAATAGAGTGCTTAGAAGAAAGCCAAACCACTAGACGCAGAACATTCAGACTTGTCATGTCCCCAACAGTTGTCAAATGAAAAAGGTGGTGCTGTATGGAAGCACAACTGTCCTGTAGGATCCAAATGTCTCTGAAAATAAGTTCAGAAGACGTGTCAATGAAAAAGGTATTTTGTTGAAATAATCAAATTACTCATAGTTCCAAAGAATGTCAATCATAAATTATTGTTAGAGAAGTCATGTTTGTGAAACAAAATCATAGAATCTTAGCTCATTTCTTTACATTTAAAAAAAAACATTTAACAAGGCTTTGTTTATTTTCTTTATTGATTTGTTATATACATAAACTGGTAGACCTCTGAAATATTTCGCAATAATAATTATCACACACTGATTTTTATTCATCTATTACTGCTTCCGAATACTTTTTTCAATTGTCTTTGTCCTTTGTTTCTTCATTATCTGTTTTTTTCTGTTGAAGGCTTAAAATTCCTTCATCAAAACCTTTTATCGTTAATGCCTTACTGTATGCCTTGCTACTTTGGGATTCATTTTCATGATCGAGACTAGTTGAGCTATCAGAACTCTTTATACTACTTCTGTCAGCATCAATCAGGCTCGTAATAGTTGGTGGTTTCCAATCGATTTCCTGTGAGGGCATCTCTTTGTCATCTGTGACAGACGTCAGAAGTTTTAGTTGGTACCGCTCCTCTTAGAGTCAACTACGCTCATAAGAGTAGGTGCCTTCCAGTCGATTTCGTTTAAAGGAACTTCTTTATCATCAGTGATAGACTCATCAGAAATTTTAGTTGGCAATTCACTGCCATTTTCAGATTCGAACATTTTTGACGTCGAAATCCAGA
This sequence comes from Trichonephila inaurata madagascariensis, assembly GCA_019973955.1. Classification (NCBI taxonomy): domain Eukaryota; kingdom Metazoa; phylum Arthropoda; class Arachnida; order Araneae; family Nephilidae; genus Trichonephila; species Trichonephila inaurata. The sequence continues at coordinate 47,872 of BMAV01025414.1, forward strand.
TCTCAGGAACAGAGTGACTTTCTTCGGGAGAGTGCAGCAACATATTTTCATCATATATATTGCGTTCCAAAGCTATAAGTATCTGAATCATATCTAAAAGGTCATTGTCTGTAACTTTCTGCGGTGTTTGCTCACAAAGGTGGTAAAAATTTTTAATTTTGTCCCAGTTTTTATGCTCGAGACTCTGTAAAAGAAAAGTGTTTGTGTTTATTTAAATACATATCGCATGTACGAGTATAGATGAGTATTATAAAGTATAAATGAAATTCCAACATGGTAAAATAATATCAGAGGTATCATAATGAAGGAAATTTATTACTCTTACATTGTAAACTCATTTCTCAACATAGTCACCACTAACAGCTACACATTTGTTCAATCATTCTATCCATTTCTTCATTCCATCCATGAAGAAAGATTCTGGTTGGCTGCGTATCCATTTGCGTACGGATGCCTGAACTTTCTGCATCCGTTGAAAAACGTTGACCTTTCAACGTCTCCTTCAATTTTGGGAACAACCAAAAGTCCGAACGGTGCCAAATATGGGCTGTAAAGAGGTTGGGGAACGACCGTGAATTTCAATTTTCTCATGACGTCCTGTGTCTGTGCATTACAATGCGGTCTTGCATTGTCATGATGCAAAAGACGTTTCTTCCCGGTGTGATTCTGCGCATGCGTTGCTTGAGTGATAGCAATGTTGCACAGTGCCTGTTGGAATTTGCCCTCAATCCTATAGTCAGAAATTCTGTGTAGAACCCACCACATGCATCCCAAAAGATGGTGAGCATGACTGTTGTTGCTGACATTAAAGTTTTGAATTTCTTGACTCTCGGAGAACCAAAATGACGATTTTCCATAGATTACTTCTTGTTTCCTGGGTCATAATGATGAATCTAGGATGCCGAAGTTCAGGCAGCCGTGCGCTAATGGATACGCAGCCAACTAGTATCTTTCTTCATGGACGGAATGAACAAGTAGATAGAAGGATTAGACAAATGTGTTGTTCTAAGTGGTGACTATGTTGAGAAATAAGTTTACAATATGTAAGAGTAATAAAATTCCTTAATTCTGAAACCTCTATTATTGTTTTACCCTGTAGGAAACTTGTTATATACTACTGGAGACCTTACTTGTCAATCACCCAAATTTCACTTGATCCTTTAACAATACAGAAATAAGAAAAATGAAAAGAATGAAAAGAAAATGATAAGAATGAAAAGATTATGATTAAGGTGTATTTTCGAAAACTTTTGAAGCAACTAAACAAAATTTGAGATGTAAAATAATAGCCCATTGAGAGGGAACAGTGAATAGATTTATAAATATTTCTCATTTATCATTTACGATTCTTTCAGCTAAAATTTTCTTTTCAATTATAAGTTTTTAATAAAAATTACTTTGATAACTTTTCACTTTGACACTAAATTATTTCTTTTTATTTCTAATACAATAAAATTCTTTTTGAACTAAGTTGATGAATGACTCTAAAATCATGTCATGAACCGCCACATTTCCTCAAAGCGAGCTGAATTGATTCTTAAGGCATCATCTCACACACACATATGTCTCGAACAAATCGAGTCTCTTTCGAACAGCCATTTCGGAAAATTTTCAAGTATCTGTGATGGTGAAGGGTTTCCGTAAGCAAACCGACACTCTCTGGCGTCAGCCGCTCTCTGTCCACATTGAAAAATTACTCGCCGATTGTTCCTTCGGAAAACGAATATCCAATATTATTTCTTTTGTTCCGCTCACGCTTTTGTTGACGGTCCTAAACAGAAAGGATGCACCATTCTGCTTAAAATATTATATTATACATATCTCTGATGCGTTTGACGAAACCGAGGCTGTCATATTTACCGCCATCTTGTTTATGACGTAGAGTAACGAAGAACCCCATTGGCTGGAATTCCCAGCAATTCTTTCGGCTCTCTATGAAAAAGCTGTTCGAAGCCATTGCTATGGCAACTGGTAGGAAATTGCTCGAAACAGTTGCTTAAAAGAAAAATCACTCCAAATAGTATACGTGTGATAAAACCTTTAATTGTTATACATGTATTTTGTTCTTGTTGTTATTTATTTTGGAATATAGAGTTACTTGAAATTTAATACATTTGTTTGAAGTGTGCTTTTTGTTTCCAAACTTGATCATGTACAATGAACAAAACTATCCGCGGAATATGTTACATTTTATCCAGTTCTTTTTTTAATTAAATTTTGCTCAATTAGTTTTTAGTATGCTGGAAACTTTATAAAATTATTACATTTATATACTAAAATTAAAAATTATTTCCCCCAAAATAAAACTGATCATTCATAATGTATTTCTTTACTCTTTTAAGGCAACATATAAAGTTAATCGGCAATAAGACGTAAAATAAGACCACTTGTTGCCGCCTGATTTGGGATCTTAATTACAGATTTTCTGAAAAGACGAAAACGTTAGAAATAATACATAAGGATGAATTCTCATAATTTCCTTATACTTCAGATTTAAAAATTCCATTATCGAAATCGAATAAAATCGAAAAGGTAAAATTATTTAATGTTTTTAAAACAAGTTAAGTTTAATAAATAAGTTAAATAATAATTTTATTTTTTGTTCATTTTTTTTGTTTTATTTTTTCATATTTTGGTCATTGATGTCAGCACCTTTCTCTGTCGTCAAATACAAGATGTTCATTTAACATTAAAGAATTCCTTTTTCAAAAACATTCTATAGATAAAAAAAAGAATTAAGAAGAATTTTATGAAATATTTAATGTACGTTAATTTTCTGATGAGAATCTTGATATGTAAAAAACAGCATCTTTAGTAATAACATTATCTTACAATTAAATTAATTCAATTAATTTACTAATGAACCTCATAACTTTTAATTATTTTATTTAATCTTAATTAATATTGAGGAAAGTATGGTGTGTCTTTTTTAAGCTTATTTACATAAATATGCAAGTTGGTTTAACAAATTTCAATTCTTACTTCTGGTTTACACTTGAACAATGCCCAGTGCAATTCGGCCGTGTAGATATAGATATTTTCAATTTCTTTCCTGTCTGGCACGTCTTTGCGACACTTGCATTCCAGAAAGTTCGATATTTTCACACCAAGCATGTACGACAGTAGATTTATAAACATTGAGAAAAACGAAATTCCAAAGATTAACCAAATAAACACCAGTATCAGTTGAAGGACGTAATAACTCCCTTCGAAATATCTTGAGAAGATTTCTAAATTAAAAACATCAATTAGAAAACCAAAATTTGTAAAACTTTTTAAAGACAAAACCCTTTTTAATATATTTTTAATTTAAATACCTATACGAATCTTTCAGGTGACACAGAAAAACCTGTGACATTATGAATATTTGTCATTCGGACACAAGATGGCAGCACAGTCTAGCTGTCGATATGATGAAGCTGCGTAGAGCAGCGATCGCCAGGTCCGATCCTAGCAGGTGTGCAGCGCGTGCATCGCACGCCGGTGGCCGAAGCAAAAGGCGGCCACAGACCTCATATAGTTCCATCAATCAAGCAAATATTTTACGAATTTCTCAAAATAAAACTTATTATAAGTTTTATTTTGAGAAATTCGTATGCTGAAATATGTGCTGAAAAAATATCTAAATTTTTAAAAACAAAAAATTGTAAAAAGTCAAAAAAGCCCCGTTTTCCCCTTTTATTTAAAAAGTTTAAGGGAAAAAAGAGTTTTAGTGGTCCATTGTATTTTTAATGTCTACTTTTTTACACACATCCTTCTTTTTGAAAAAGAAAATTTGGGGCCCCAAACCGGCAATACCGCAAAAAAAGGGTTTTTTTTAGCTTTTTGAAGGCGCTTTGTGGATGGGGATGTTTAAAAAAGAGCGATTTAAAATGTTTTTTCCGGATAGTTGTTTTTTACGAACATATCAAATTGGGGTAAAATTTTCCCTAAAGACATAGAATTTTTTAAATTCAAATGCATCGGGGATAGAAGTTTTCATTTGAATAATAGCCCTACAATTTAGAAAAACAAAAAACAGTAGAACGTCGTTTATCCGAACGTTTTTTATCCGAAGCGTCAAACATCCAGCCCAAAGTTTTTTTTTGTCAACTACATGTATTGTATATGAATACGCTTTCGAACAGTGCAAATGGTCAACAGTTGTTTGGGCGAAAGGTAAAACCCCGTCAACGATGAAATTGATGAAGACGAGAATGACAACAACAACGAAAGTAGAAAGGGGGTCCAAAAAATGCTGACTGTTTTTCGAAATTAGAGACAGTTATGGATTGGTACGAACCACAATCAGAGTGTGGCCCCTCTCAACTACTGCTGCTAAAAGAGAAATCAGAGATTTTGAAGTAAAAAAGCAAAGGGGAAAAAGGGGGCAGCAAAAAATAAGTGATTTTTTTTCCACAAAAAAGGAAAAAAGCTACTTTTTTGCACCTATTTTGTTTTTCTTCAAGCACGTTTCCCGTATGTGATGATTTCAATATTCGTATAGTGTCCAGTTTCATATACTGCATGGATGGCATTCGGTTATCCGAACAATCGCATATCCGAATGGTGTCCGGTCCTAATTAATTCGGATAAACGACGTTCTACTGTAGAGGAAAAAAGTTATTTTTTTGTCTGCTTGCATTTTTATAAATGTTTTACTTTTCACATTTATACACGTAGGTGAGTTTATAACGTCGAAGTTAAGTATTAGTCAAAAAATGAAAAATTCTCTAGAGGGGCGGCACTTTAGGTCCTTGAACACAGGCGGCCGACACCCTAGATTCAGTCCTGGTGTTCGCCAACCGATAGTCCACAGATCACTGCTGGTCGGGAAAAAAATTTTTTGGAACTGAAAAAAGAACGGGAAATTTTTTTTAATGAAGTTTTTTAAGTTTAAAAATGACAAAAAAAAAGATTAAAAGGGACTATGCGTTTTTCAAAATTTTAGCTACTACTTATGGCAAAATTCCTTCCAAGTTAAGCGAATTTTTAGCTACTTTTGCGGGTGTATCTAACGACGTTTGAAAGTGAGAGTTGACAACGTTGGCATAGCCAGTCCTGAATGGATCCGGTATCAGAATTTCTTGGGGGCCCTTTAATAGGATATTTTGCTTACACATGTTGAGACCCCTAAAGCTTGGGGGCCCCGTACCATTAATAAGGATGATACAGCAGTATCTGCGCCCCTGGTTGACAACCATGGTAAATTGGCGGCATAACACTTCTGTCACAAGCCCTCTTATTGAGTAATATGTAACTATTTTTATTTTTATTTAGGAACTGAAAATCTTGCAATTATTGATTAGCATTTTAAATTATCTTTTATATTTTTCTAAAACTTTGTTTAGTTTTCTTGTACTTATACTTTGTTTAAATTTAAGTATCCAGGTGCTAGTTTATTGTTATTATTTATTTTTTTTTTTGAAAAAGTTTGTACTTTGGTGAAAGGCAACGTTTTGTAAGAGATTTGGCCAGATAGAATGTAAATAAATGGAGTCAGACTAATATGCTCGTATTTTTATCTTGAAAAAACCCATACAAGTGGAGACACGACGGAATGACGTGGCAGAATTCAGATAGATTCTTAACAACTTCAGTTTGTTGATATTGCTTTGCATTGCAGGTTTGTTCTTTCTTTTCGTCTTCTTTTCAGTGATATGGAAATTAAATAGACGTTTATAAGTGACCAAGTGACTGTATGGTCCGCCGTATAGTGATCGATAGTCAGTGGCGTAACGTACATCGACGCACAGCGGGGGTGTCCAAGATTCTAGGGAGCCTAAAGCCTGACTTTCGCCAAGTACAGCTTGAACAGCCAAGTACAGTTGTAAAATCCAACTTGAGACCCGAAACCTGACTTTGCAGGGGAGTGGAGCCTGATATTGACCCTTACGTCACTGTCGATAATATTAGTGACCCACAAAGTTTGAAAGATGGGTGACCACTGGTGTACAGTGTGTGTAAGCTTTTAAAGACAGTTTCGCTACATTCACAAACCATTTGTAGCAACAGAAATAAGCAAAAGGCTATAAGTACTTTGTGTGCAAAAATGGAACAGGGGGATTTTATCCTCAAATGCAAATTGTGTATGAGGAAGCATACTTCAAATCATAATATCGAAATAGTCAGTAGAGTAGGGTGGACTTCCCTTGCTGTGGACAGAAGCCTATAATCGATGCTGAAACATTTTCTTGTGTGGACATGATGGTGAGGGGAAGAATCACTGTGCATCACATTATCTTAATATATATATAAATTACTCTACCATCTGTTATGAACATTGGCACATTATCATATTGCATATTAACATACTGCACATTATCATATGCGGTGAATTAACTTATGGATTTAAGGTATCCGGTAATAGTAAGGTAATAGTAGTTCTTTTTTAAGGCAGCGTACTGCTAATGCAACACAGAACACTTTGCGCTCTTGGACGGTATCCCCAACCCTACACACTCCAGATCTATTTTCTGTTGCCATTGTAATGTATGAAGTGATGCATTTCTGGAAGACAGAACCCGCGACCAATGTATCCGAAGCTCAGTAACATGACCACTAGATAGAAGTGATCACCCCCCCTCCGGGGGGTTTTTACTGGCTTTTTGAGATACCAATTTCATACCGCTACAGTATTCCCCCACCAGTGAGTCGGTGATCAAGTGAACGAACGAGATATTTGTTATGGAGTAAGGTGTGAGTTTATGATGCTGCGTCAAGTGGATCTGACGACTTTTGATTGCTCTTTTTGCGGGTAAATGGCACCACGATAGACCAGAAGATTGCGTTTTGCTTAATTCAGCCAAGATCACCAATGAAGGGGTGCATTTCCGGAGGACGGAACCCGCCACCTATGTATCCGAAGCCCAGTAACATAACCACTAGACAAAAGTGATCACCCTTTTTCAGAGGTTATTACTGGCTTATGTATAGATACCTTTAAATGCAGCTACATGTATTCAGTCTCCTACAGAAAGTCCTGAAAAATCAGCTACTATTAGGAGGTTCATAATGATGTGGAAGAATGGTTGCATCATCAACTTTCATCCTTCTTCATGGAAAGTATAGAAAAATTTATAACACGCTAGGGCAGCTGCCTGAACAATGGGAAAAGGATCATTTGTTTGTTTTCTCGAAACCCAGTTCCTATACTTCTCAGATGTTGTAGTTTTTTTCTTTTCCTATAAAGCATCTGTATTTTTTCGATAGTCAGCTTATGTTTTCACCTAAATGACCCTCAACCGATCACTGAAACTAAAAAAATGTGGCTCATTTGATTCATTATTAAAATTCAAAGATTTTATTAAAATTATTATTATTAATGTCGCACTTTGAAGTTGTGAGAGGGCTTTGGTGACGGACCTCTTAATTTTAAGCATAGGTCAAACAACGGGGATTGCACCCAAGCTGACATCCTATTTTTAAACCTTACAAAATACACCAACATGAAGACTCCGAGTCTTGACAGATGTAGCATACATTAGCCTCTCTACATGGTAAGCCTTCGGTGATATCAGGGATCGAACACACGCCTCGTAGGCCACGAGGTCGTGTTTTTGACCGTTCAGTTATTGCAGCTATTGTGATATGAGGTAAACAAGTACCAAATGAGACAATAAATTGAAAAATAAATGCAAAATTCAATCAAATGAATTCGCCTAAGAAATAATAAATTTAAATTTTCAATAGGTGTATTTCAGAATAAATCATAAGAAAAGAACGCGCAGTTATACTTCCAATTCATGGTATGAACGCAATTTATCCTTTTTACCTAGTACCTCGAAAAAGTTCGTAGAAAATCATGGCACGCGCGTGCTATAAATTTCTGAGGAAGTACGTGGCTGTAAGGGGTACAAAAAAAAATAATTTTTTATATTTTTTATCCACTCGATCATATTATTTTATTAATAAACCAATGTGTTTCCGAATAAAATACATTTCAAGAATTTAATGTTCATAATGTTTATTTTTTGTTCTTGTTGTACGGTACGTCATCGTTTCTCTGAAACTGAAATTTTGTTACTGATTTCTCTTTTAAAAATCATCGATTATGATCCGGAAAAGTGCGCCAAATTTTGTAAAAGGTCACCAATAAAAATACATATACTTTATTTTTTTACGAATAACCGTATTTATACTCGAATTTAAGCCACCATAGATTTTAAGCCACACCCCTAATTCACAACAAGTTTCTGTGGTAAAGGAAATGTGGAGTAAAATGGTTTATCGATATCCAATTTTGTGAAATAAATATAAATTTAAAATAAGAACTAATAAGAAGCGAATAATTAGTTATTTTACCAGTATCATAAATTTTTAAATACGTACGTGAATCTGTAAGTGCCTCTACCAATGAATTATTTTATTCGATACTAAGCCGCACCCGATTTTTAGTAGCTTTAACATTGGAAAGAAAATGCGGCCTAGATTCGAGTAAATACGGTATTCAAATTTTTAATCTGGATTTTTCTGATGGAGAAAATATTCAAATTATTAAGGTATACGACTACATTCGCGGAACCCTAATCTTACAAAAGTGTACAAGCGAATATATTTTTTTGATATTTAGGTCCACTTAGATTAGAATACCCGTATAAAATTGTTTTAAGACAATTTTTACCATAAGAAATCATTTAAATGCAACATTTCGGCAAAAAATTAACATAGAATTACCTATTTTCAAAACAGTATTATTTTATGGAAAATGCTTCTATAATAATAATATGTTGCCTATATATAACGCAGACCTTAGTACTGATCCTGAACTAGAATTTTTAAACTATATAACTTAGAAGTGGATTTATTCATATTTTAGTATATTAGAGTGGAGAAATTTTAACAAAACACCGGAATTATTTCAATTGGTAATAACTCTGAAAATAATGTGAATTTTTCAAAATTCCTAGTTCAGGCTCTCTGGACAAGTTTTAGCTATATATAAGCAAAATATTATTATAGAAGCCTTTTACATAAATGGAGATTGTTTTGAAAATAAGTAATTCTAAGTTCATTTTTTACCGAAATATTGCACTTAAATAATTTTTTATTATAATGATATTCTTAAAACAATTTTATATGTGTATTGTAATCTAAATGAAACTAAATATTAAAAGAAATATTCGTTTGTGTACGCTTTTGCACAATCACGGTTTCTAACTTAGTCAGTTTTTGAAATTAGCTTTTCTGATATTTATTTTGCTTTCCAAAACGGATTTAAGGTATCCGACTACTTGCGACAACTTTTTTTTTTGAAAAAATGGAGATATAGGAATTTTTTTCTGATTTTTTATTGGGGGTTATTTAATATATTTTAAGGAAAAAATTGTGAAATTGAAAACAGAAAAAAAATTATTATTATTAAAAAGGGGAAAAAATGAACGGGGCCAGCTCTGTACAAAGATTTTATGAACGAATTCTCAATTTTGATGTGTTGTTATTCATATTTGAAGTGACCTTCAGGATAAGAGATTTTTTTTAATTCTTACAAAAACTAGAGCACTCTTAGTGACTATATGAAATTGCTTAAACAGTGATTATATTCACGTAAGGGACTGTAAATTTTGAAATAAAACAGTGATTGATAAATCTGAAGGTCAAAATACTTCTTCTAGCGTTATACAAAACATTCACAAAAAATTTCAGCAAATTATTTTCAAAACTTTTTGAGTAATCGCTGTACCCGTTTGAGTTTTTCGAAAAAAACCCATTTCGAGTAAAACGCATTTTAAAGTTTTACATCTTGTGTAAAGTTATGGCATCTTCTTTTATTAAAACACTTGTAGTTTTTGTGTCAGAGAATGGAAAATAAAAAGCTTGGTATTTTTATTAAGCTAATAAGATGTGTGACGGGGCTTTATAGGTATTTCTTCTATTAATCCTCTTGGGACTTCTTTGGGGCCAGAATGTCAATTTTTTCCAACCAACCCAAGAAGAGGGTGGTTATGCAGATTAGGAATCGTATATATTGGAACGTTAGTATTCGCGTGGAGCACTAAGTAGCGCTAAGTAAAGCTAAGTGAAGAGAGGAAAAGCTCTAGTTCTAGGAAAAGAGTCTAAGTGTATTCGAAGAGTTCTATGCATTGGTCTAATAGTGTCAGACAAGCTGAGTAATAAGTGGGTCCGAGACCAGAAGAGTATTCCCTTAGCCGGAGCAAGTCGGATTGAAGGATATAGTGATGATTTAAGGACCGTAGCTGTTCGCCAAGGAAATGGCGGTAAGACTGTTCGATTAAGCTTTAAGACTAGAGCGGATTCTATTAAGTTAGGAAATAATCTATAAATATAGATTCAGTGGTTAATTGCGCTATTTGTCAGAATTATGGTTTGCGTCACATCACTCCTGATCATAAGCCTCCTAGACTAGTGTTGTTTTATTAAATATATATTAAGATCATAATAAACTGATTTTACTATGGCAGAGTTTAGTGGTCAATCCTTCATTCCCTCAAACATAAGTCACGTGGATGGTGACGAGATGTTACCCCCAGCGCGCGGGGTATCACAGAGGGTCTATAAAATAAAATCATAAAACAAATTTGTCGATTTTTGAAAAAAAAATCATGATTTTAGGGTAGTCGAATGCCCTGAATCAGATGTATTTACAAACTACAGCGACCAAAAAAGATTTAGCATTCTCTTTGAAATTTACAAAAAATTTCTATTCATTTTCCCCCCAAAGAATAACAAAGCACTTACTCGATACGTAATCTCCAAACCCGATGGTTGCAAGAGAACCGAAGCAATAATAAAGCGAACTCTCATAATACCAGGATTCACTTTCTCTGAAGACTGCGGCGGGAATGAAGAAGATTAGCGTGAAGAAAAGGATGAAGAAACTAAGAGTGGAAAGAACAAAGGAAATCTTCGAATTCCCCAGTTTCTCTGCTTTTTTTCCAAATAACCTCAGGCAAGATCTGAATTCACTCGCCATCAAGCGCATCAAGATCTTATTCAGGGGTATTCCAAACAAGGCGTACAAGATAAACAAGAACTGTCCTGCTGGGGTCGTTAATTGGACATTTCCATAACCTTAAACAAATAATATAAAAAAAAGTCAATTCCTACTTAGGACAACAAAGAAATTTTTATTTTGTTTACTTTTTATTAAATAACTTAACGCACAACAACCCATGGGGACAAGGCCTACTGTGCCCAACTCAGTATATACGATCTTGGGCCTGAAGTTCTTTAGCAGATGTTCCGGTCAGGTGGTCAGTCTAACGCGAAACCCCTGTGTTAAGTTCCCAAGAAAGCTTGGTACTCCTTTATCGACCCACTGAAGGAATAAAAGGCTGGGCTTGGGGTTTCAACCTCGGACCTATAGTGTGAAAGTGCGATGCACTAACCACTCAACCACTAGGATTCTTTTGTTAAATAGTTACAATTAATATTAAAGCATATATACATATGACAGAATCACAACATTAAGTGGCAAAATAGAAAACGATTTTCCTTGCAATTTTCCATTTTCCTTTCTATATAAGGTGTTGGACTAGATTTTGTTTGCATGTTACTATTTATTCAGTAATTAAATTTAATTATTTCAATAAAATAGTATAGTAAAAAGAAATTACATTTTCTCAGAAATTAGACCATCCAGGTGGGATTCGATCCCACGACTTTAGATTACAAGTCCAACTCGCTATCCATTGCGTTACAGAAACACAGCGAATGATTTTCCTTTTATATATGGTGTTGTACTATTATTTTTGTTTGTGTGTTTCTTTTTACTCATTAATTAAATAGAATTAATGTATTAATATTTGAAAAAAGTATTAACATCAAGTGTCATTCACTACAAGTTTTAAAAAAATGTATTTGAACTTGAGTGGATGAATAAAAAGTATTTTATTAACGATTTAAAATTTAAACAAGATATATATTAAGTGTCCAGGCTTAAGTATCCAAAAGTTTTGGCCTATTATTACGGATCTACCCATCAAATCTAATAAACTGCTGATCCATGGATTGGAAAACTCTCCGAGATTTTTAGGTCTAGTCCAATCGGCCGCATGTGCACGCATTATTCGGCAATCGCAGACGATTAACTTCTGAGTATTATTTATTTAGGAAGATAAATGATTTACAGTGTGTAGGTGTAGTTTGTTGATTTGAATTTCAACTCACCGTGTACAGCGATGTGTTCCAACAGAATGGAATGTCGATCCTCCGACATCAAAATCTATCTACCAATGGGAAAAACTTTAAAGAAAACGAGAACTTCGGTATCTCAAGCTGACAAGTACCCTAAAGTTTTTCTGATAGAAGACGCCGTTTTGATTGTGTGTTTGATTCATTTTGTAGGAGTTCTGTTTAGCCTATTAGGAAAGCCAGTAACGACATTCCATTTTGTTCGAACAAGTCGCTGTACACGCGTGACTGATTTAAATTCCGTTAACCATGTACTGCATCTTTTGCTGTGGCATCCACATCTTTACTAATGAAATCAGTGTAACGAAGTTTAACGTCTGCGATTGCCAAATGATGCGCGCACGTAATAATCCCAACACAAAGAAAAAATGATTGTAGAGAAATGAATTTTGGACAATGCAATTGTCTAGTTGACATGTTAAACTGATTAAAGTTCCAAGATCATAGGTTAATTTAAGCTCAATAAAATGCATTTCAAATGTGAAATGCTGTTACATTAATAACTGGCATGTCATCCAGTATTTTGAATGCAAGCCTACAAGAGTGCATGCAATGTGTCACACAGGTGCCGAATGTCATTTTGTGGAGTAGAGTTTAATGCTTGTTGAACTTGTTGTGTCAATACTGAGACGGTCAGTGCAGACTGATATCCCATACGTGCTCAATTGGAGACATATCAGGGAATCTAGCAGGTCAAAGTAACATGCCAACACTCTGTAGAGTAGGTTGTGTTACAACAGCGGTGTAAGGGGTGAGCATTATCCTGTTGGAAAACTCCCCTATGCTGCTGTGAATGAATGGCAGAACTATAGGTTGAATTAATAGACTGCATACAAATTGGCAGCCAATGTGTTTGGGATAACCCCGAGAGTGATCCTGCTGCCATATGAAATTACTCCCCCAGACCATGATTCCAGTGTGTCTAGGCCGCAGACAGTTTGGTTATTGGCGTTCCCCTGGTCTCCTTCTGTCCAACACATGGTCATCACCAGCACCAAAGCAGAACCTTCTTTCATCAGAAACACAACAAACCTCCACTCCGATCTCCAATGAGATCTGGCTTGACACCACTGGCATCACAAATGGCAATGGCTGAGTCAGTGGAATACATATTACAGGGAGCCTGGCTCGAAGCTGTCCTCTAACAGCTCGTTGTGTCACTGTGGTACCAACGGCAGCTCGAATTTCTACCACAGACGCATTTCGATGCGCAACAGCCGTAAGCCGGATACGGTGATCTTCCCTCTCAGTAGTGCCGCGTCGCCACCCGGGACCCGGTCTTCTTGAGGCAGTACTTCCTTTACCCGACAATCATGCACAGTGGATACATTCCAGCTGAGATTTTCTGATGTATTGGGTAAAGAAAACCCACCTTCTCGTAGTCCTATTACACGACCTGTTTCAAACTCGGTGAGCTGTTGATAATGGCTCTTTCGTCTTCTTAAAGGCATTCTTGGCTAACATCAACTAAATACTAACGCTCACGAACTTTACCGCACGCATTTAAAGCAACCCTGAATTGTGCCAGTTTTGAATGGGTGCTACTAGCGCCAAATTTAAGCACGAAATTTGAATCAATGTCATTTTGCAGAAGTATAAACACGCCTACCAGATTTCATTTACCTAACGCAAGTCTTTCTTTGTGTTGGGAATCTTTTCCCGTCAGTGTAGTAATTCACCAATTGAAAACATCTGGTCACGGTTTACTGAAGGACTGCACCCCTGCCGCTCTCCAGTCACTACGAATGATGAAGTGTGGCATAGACTTGAAGCAGAATTAAATTTATTGCCCATATCTTTCATGCAAGTAGTTCGACTCGATGTCTAACCAGGTTAGAACCACTTTAGCTACAAGAGGTGGAAGCTACGAGTTTTTATTTCAGAATCTGTATCCAAATACAAATTACCTGTTAAAACTGTGTCGCTCACAAATGTAACGATGTTTTCTTCTCACTGGGCTGTAAAAGTATTCGAGGTTTTGTGATTTGTTTTCCTTCTTGGTGAGACAGTTTTAAAGGACAGCGATATATATAATGCTCAAAATTACTCGTATAAAAATTATTCATTTTTGGGGTACGGCAGCGTTTCTCAAACTGTGGGGCACGCCCCCTAGGGGGTGGTAACCCTACAAGGGGGGCGCGAGTATATCGAAAAGTCGAAAATAGACATTATTTAAAAAAATTGTTCATTTACTGAAAGGAAGCAAAAAAAAAGAAAAGGAGAAAAGAAATACATTCTGATATAATAAAAAATAAAATACACATTTACACTGATGTAATACTCTTATAAATGTATCAGTACTGCGTCATATATTTCATAATTAATTTAACAGTACTAAGTCGAGAACAAGTTTAATAATTATCAGTGACTATGGGCACGTCATAAAATTACATACAAAATTTAATACTTGACAATTTGTGCGGTTTATAATTAAAGTTGTAATGTAGATTTACATCAAAGTATATTATTATTGAATTCAATACATTATTATTGTATGTAAGGGGGGCGCGATGAAAATTATGATTTAAAATTGGGTCGCGAGTATAGAAAGTTTGAGAAGCACTGGGGTACGGGAAGATAAATACCCATTTTTGGGATGAAAATGTCTGGAGACCGGCACCGTATATGCAAGTACTATACTGTTCGAATTAATTGGGACAAATAGAACAAAAGTGATTTTTTCTACAACCTTAGTTTTTTATCATTACATACCTTAAATCAGCGATACTCAACCTGCGGCCCGTGGGCCTCATGCAGTTCACCGAGCCTTTTTAAGTGGCCCGGTCATGACCCATTGCTCTGAAAAATTCTGTTATTTAAGAACAATGTATTAAAAATTTGGTGGGAAATTCTTTGACAACAAATCAAATCTATCAAAATTTTGTTATCTATCGTACGACTGCAAATTGATATTCTTTTTTCTATTTTTAACGGTTAAGGTTAGTGATAACAGACTGCGACCATTTTATGGGTGGAGCTAATTTTTATCAATCTTTCACATTTTGCAATTGAAAAATATTCGAACGTTTTGGAGGTTGACTGTTTTGTAGTGAAAAGCAAACATGGATCAGTACTTGTTTGATTTATCACCTAAGTGCGGCATTTAAAAGTGCCAGTAAACAGGAATCATTCAATGACACTCTCCAAAAATTTCTTTCAAGATGTTTATTGAATATTCTTACAACAGCAACAAAGTGTTTTGTCAGTGATAATGTCACAGCAGGGAACAGAGACATTCTATGAAGTTTTATTTCATATTATTGATAATCATATGTAGAAATCTTTTACGGATGCAAAATTGTAAAGGAGTTGCTTCTGGAAATTCTTTTAATTTAGTGTTAATGACAAAAAGGAAAAAAAATTATATATATAAAAATAATAATTAAAAGAAGCAAAACAGGAGTTATAATATTTTGATCAATTTTCCACATTTTAAATTTCCAATGTTACCTTGATCTTAAATCATTTCTCCCCCTCCCTAGTTTAACCTCACGTTGCGGTCCGCGTGAAATAGCTAACATATGTGTGCAGGCCACGTAATATGGCTGACTTATGTATGCGGCCCAGCAGAAAAACGTTGAGGCCTTAAATAGACTGAAAAATCTGTATATTAGAACGACATAGGTCTCACTTTAGCAGAAATGGCCTTTGGCCGTCTTGGCCTTGACTTCACTAGAGTAGCACACACATGTTCTTGATTTCATCATCTTGGAAATACACTAGTATTGCTCTTTTTATCATTTGATCTGTTGTCGTGCGATTCATCTTAGCGAAATGATTTTTGAGAATATACCATCAGTTTTGAATAGGATTTAAGTCTGGGGAGTTTTCAAACCAATCGAGCACTTTTATTTTATTTTTTGAGTAAAAGTATGAACCAATTTCGAAAGGTGACAAAGGGCCAAGTCATGTTGAGAGGTTCCACAAAATGTTTCATGAATGGAACAATCCTACTACATGATATTTCTATACATTCAACAGAATTTATCATGTATTTAAGAGGAATTAAGGTTCCAGAGACATTTGTTGTGAAAAAAAAACCCAAACATCTGTGTAGAAGGGTATTTTATAATCTATTAGATATGATCTGGTAACAAAGTTTCAACTTCACTTCGTCTAACTACACTTGATTTGTATCCCTACACAAATAAATGTCTCATTACTCAAAATCACCTTCTCCCAGTCGTTAACAGTCCATGATTGGTATTTTTTGGCCCATGCTCAATGTTTTTTCATCATTTTCTGAGCTAGAAATTGTTTTTTCCTCAGTCCAGAAAACTTTTCCATGCAGTGTAGGTACTCACTTCAACACCATTATCCAATAAATTCCTTCAGAGGTCTATGCTTGTTTTCCTTGGATTCATTTTGCTACTTCTTATTAAAATTTTATCAATTCTTGGCGTAGTTTTCCACTTTCGCTCACATTTTTATTTTCTTTTTGTTGACGATGGTCCAGAATTTTGAAATGTTCTTAAAACATTTAATTCAATCACACCAACTGCCACAGTTATATCTCTCACAGTCATAGAAGTGTGTTCATTGAGAGCGATTTATTTTAGAACGGTTCCTCGGAGTAATATTCATCTAGAACTAGGTAAAAGTAACACGTCTTATACAAAACGCAAAATTGAAACTACCTGCTGCTCCACTGAAAGGCTCCCAACTGAGCTCCTGATACATTAAAATGTATAAATTATAGTCAAGTTCGATCTGTCACATTACCTAAAGGCAGATATAACGTGTTTGAGTTGGTTCAGGACATCACTAGTAATCACATACCAACTCAAACAAGAAAAACATGTTTGTCCCATTTAATTCGAATAGTATAGTATATTATGAATTGGATCACTCTTGAAATGAAGATATAAAATTAGTAGCAGTAAGACCCCGTTTAACGCGGGGTATAGGTTCCATCAAAGTAGAGCGTAATGCGAAACAACGTTAAACGAGATTATCTCATCATGTAAATAATGGGGTTAGGGGAAGGTAGGTAGAAAATTGATCAGGTATTTTACCATTAAATTCATTAATTGTGCTTTTTATAACAGTAAAACAAAAATTTATTCATTACAAATATAGTAATATAATAAACGAATATACATATAACAATAAATAAAATTCTAAGTCTTGATTTATTAGCATATAGCGTCAGTCCATATAGAAAGTCGTTTTTCCACTTCCTCTATTTTATTATTTCTAGAACGGGTAATTCTAGTTGCAGAGCTTGTCGTAGTTGCAGTTGCCGATGACAGTATTTTTTCTTCATTCTTAAGAATGGTCCTTATTGTAGAAGTTGCCAAATTCATTGCAGCACCCATTTGAGATTGACGTTCACGAGTATCTAATCTTCTAATCACTTGCATTTTAGTTTCAAGTGAAAATGCTTTTTCTTTTTGTTCTATTTTCGTGTTTTTTATTATCACCCACGATAAAAACTAAAATTCATAATATTTGTCACTATAGCAATCGTTATATTACATAAATTTATACTTACAGTAACGTCAACAAATGTTTGAAACGATAAAAATACGTTCGTATAACACCACAGGAAAGAAGAAACACAGATAAACTGCTTTGGATATCGGGAAGCCTAATGCTGCGTGCAATTTCGGGGAATCCCACAATTAAAATAAAAGAGCGTTAAATCAAAACAGCGCTAAGCGAAACAGCGTTAAGCGGGGTCTTACTGTATGTACTTTTAGTAAAATGGGTCCTGTACTCACAGGGCCCTTTTGAAAACTTGAATTATGAATTACAAAAAAAAAAAAAAAGAAAAGAAAATTCAAGCGCTCTCAGAATACCTACTAATGAAATGGATAATACATAAATAAATTGTAGCTCTATATGCTGATAATGAATGAGAAAAAGAACACATAATAAATGAAAAGTAATAATAATTTTAAAAAATTGAACCTTACCTATAGTTGTTATTAGAACCATAGAAAACAGAAATCTTTCCACGAAGATTCTGCCCCACGTTATTCCTGCTTTTGTCGAGTTTTTCGCTTCAAAATTAAAAATAGCAATGATATCCTCATCTTCAAAAGATTCCTGTAGTAATGTCTTTATCATTTCTGTTAATACATATATAAAGAGAGATAGTTATAGATACTGTAGATATCGCGATGTATTGATATTTATATGTTTCTGCGTGTGGCTTAGTATTTTCTAAGACAATAAACTTGATTATTTCGATGTGCTAGAGGAAGTTTCTTTTCTGAAAAAATATACACACTTTAAAATTAATTTTGAAGTGATAACTTCTTTAGACGCGTTTTGCTGGAGAGTGAACTTGAATGATGCATTTTAAAAAGCCCAGCATTTTTAAGATCGAGTTAGTAACGCTCGTAACAATGGTAACAATACTACTGAATGGTAACAATACTACTGAATCATTTGAGTTTAATGAGTCATGTATCGAAGAAATTTGTGCTGCAAAATGTAGAGCAGAAAATGAACAAATAATTTTAATGGTTACTATTTATATTTCTCCAAATTAAAGTGTAGAAAAAATTATCGAATTCATTCACAAAAATTTAGTTGCCTACACTGAAGCCAGATCAGCTCTTCTGAACAAATTGCCTATTACTTTAAGTGGGGATTTTAATGCAGATTTTTCAAAAGACAAATCAAAGCCTTTAGTAGATTTTTTAAATCAAAATTCAGTTTAATTATGTCAAATGATCCAAATGAAAGTAGGATGAAGTACGGAACAACGCTTGACGGAGTTATTTTTAAATATTTAAATAATTTTGAATTTCAAGTATTTATAACCTATTTCAGCTACCATAAATTTATTGTTTCCTTCTTAGAATACAATTAATTCACAAATATGATTGTATATTTCGGAAAAATATTACTTTATGAGTACAGACATATGAATAAATAATTTTATAGGACAATACTAATATCCCCCGTTTCTTATTAACTAATCTCTGAAGGAACATTACAAAATTCGAAGTTATCACTTCTATCGTGTGGTCATAAGCCCACATAATCTTTTATTTATTTTTTTTCAATTCCAATTCAAACCTGATGTATCGGTTTAAGCTTATATATAGGTGCCAATTTAATGAAAATATTATCTGAGGTCACAAGTCTCACAGTTATAATATATTGTTAAGGAAATTTCAGACTTTGTTTACTTCTCTGCTGAAAGGGTATTGAAGACGAAACGATTATTCGAAAGCCAAGAGAGAAACACCATCATTAAAATTAGTGATTAGACTTTGGTGACAGACTTGGCAACACATTTGGTTGCCAGATTACCAAATTTGGTGACGAAAATAGTTGTTCCTTCAAAAAATCCATAAGATTCCAGGATGACTATTAGATGAAACAAAAATTCGTTGATCTGCACACAAATTAAAAATTATTTATCCCGAACTTCATGAAGAAACATCGAAGAATTTGAATTTTAAGCCTTTTAAATCTCTTATGTCTTTGTTCATATTAGTTATCAAAAAAAATTTTTTTTAATTCCATATCACTTGGTTAAGGGATGGCTAGCATATTTTTGAAAATGGGGTGAAATTAACACCCTCCTTCACATTATTAGGTATTGTGATCAAAATTTCACAATTTTACAGTGATTTTTTCGTTGACATAATCTTACATAACTATGTCATTAATCACATGCCCAAAGAGAACGTGAACGAAACACTGTGCTGGTGTTTAGTGAAAACTAACTTTGTTTGATATGGTTTGAGAAAATGTCACCTAACTTTGTCTCCATAAAATGAAAAATACTGCATAATACTTTAAGCAAGTTGCGGTTTTTCAGGAAACCCCGGCTTTTGTTATGTAAAAAATGAACTATAACTCTCTTTTATTCAATAAAATAACTAGACATGTGTAGCTGTTAACCCAGCTTATTCTATGGTAATTTGTCTGTTATTTAATCTATTCTAGTATCTGTGCATGCTGTAACATTTTTCAGCCTTACACCTAAAAAATCGGCTCCCTATGTAGATATCATTACGCAGTTCACATACACACGTGCACCCCTAAAATATTACGGAGTCCTTTCATTTGACATCACGCCGACTGCCGATGGCCGTAAGAAGCCCAACTGCTGGATTCCACACTTGAGAGCCGAAATCTCGTGTTAAATCGAGGAGAAAGAAGCGACCTCTGCACCCCAGGAGAGTGAAGAGACAGTCCGTTTTGAAATGCTGGAAATAAAGGCTATGTGTTTGCCTCCTTCACAAATAACATATTCTGAATAATTGAAATAGTCAGTAGTTTGATTAACTTGTAACCAAATGCACACACATTGTAATTAATAACTGTGGAGTAAGTAATCAATTATTCAGTTTCTTAACTCTCACGCTACCCAACAATTTTCCCAAACGTCACAATTAGGGATTGCAATATCTGACCAAAAGTTCAATACCGGTATTCGGTATTTCTTAGAACTTAATACCGGGATACCGGTTTTAATACCTGTAGTAGAAATTGCTGGGTGCTTCTATGTTTTAATTACTAGTTTTATTAGAGAGTGTAAATATGACAAATAATTTGTAACTTATAAATTATAACAGTATATAAAAAATCACAAAAAAGTGAAGGAACATCTTATTTATTTAAATCACAAAAAAAGTGTGAATATCACTATTCAGTCTGTGGTACTATTATAAATTTTAGAAATGTGGTATTTAAAAACATAATACATCAATTGGGCTGTCATTAAGCCTGGAACGTAATTTTGTGCAAAAATTTCCAGCTGTAGAAAACGATCTTTCGGCATCTACGCTAGTTGGTGTTACTGTTAGCAATGCACGATATACTTTTTCCAGGTGTTTACCTCTAAATCCCTCATCTTCAAATAAATCAATTTCTCGTCGGATGGTTTTGGATATAGCTGCTTTCTGTACTGTATTTTGAGATTTGTGGAAATTTTTTCTACTCATCACACAAATTCTAATTTTTGTTCAAGTTACAATTCCTATTCACTATTGATATTAATATCAACATCACCTTTGATAACTGTACCGAATTTTTCTGAATGTGGATAGGTTTGTGGGTAAAAAAAGTTTTAAGGTATCCGACTACGTTCAGAACCGTGATTTTAAAAAAGCGCATAAATGGATAATTTTCATGATATTTAGTGTCACTTAGATTAGAATACATGTATAAAATTGTTTTAAGGACATTTTGACAAAAAACATTATTTAAATACAATATTTCAGCAAAAAATTAACTTAGAATAACCTATTTTCAAAATGTTCTCCTTTTGTGAAAAATGCTTCTATTATAATAATATTTTGATGTCTATAGCTCAGACCTCTGTACAGAGGCTCAACTATGATTTTTGAAAAATTCACATTATATTCAGAGTTACAACCCATTGAAATAATTATCGGCGTTTTTTTCTTAAAATTTCTTCCCTCTGTTGTCGTAAAACATGGACAAACCCACTTCTAAGTTATATATTTCAAAAATTCTAGTTGAGCCTCTGTACAGAGGACTGAGCTATAAACAGGCAAAATATTATTATAGTTGAATCATTTTTCACAAAAGGAAAATATTTTGAAAATGGGTCATTCTAAGTTCATTTTTTGTCAAAATATTGTATTTAAATAATTTTTTATTGTAATACTATTCTTAAAACAATTTTATATACATTTTCTAATCTAAGTGACACTAAATATCATAAATATTATCTATTTATACACTTTTGAAAAATCACGGTTCCGAACGTAATCGAATACCTTAAGAAAGTTTACTATAAACTTCATCACATGTGATTTGGTTAGTCTGTTTCTTTTTCATTTTTAAAATTATTATAATTATGTAAATACCGTAAGACATTCTCTATTTCGGTATGCCTTTCATCTGTGCGATTTTTCAATGTAGCATATAATTCTTCAGATAATAATGTGTGCTGTTCTTTCGGTAACTGCAACATGAAATTTATTGTTGCATTAGCTGTTAATAAATTAGAATCTCTCCGACATAATGCCTCAACAGCCAGTTTAATTGGAAGTAGAGCTGATACAGTTCTGGATATTAAGTCAAATTCACTTTAGAAAAAATTATTTTGTAGGTATAAATCGATCATTGCCTTTTTGATTGGATTTTTCAGTTTCAAAAATCGTTCCATCATTAGGAGTAAACTGTTCCAACATGTTTTAGAATCTAATATTAACACATGTTTCGTTTTATTTTCAGTTAGTATATATTTTTATAAGGCATTTTTTTGTAGGGAATGTTTAAATATCTTAACAATTTTTCGAACTTTGTTAATTATAGGAAGCCATTCTTGATGAGTTAATACTTCATCCTCATTAGCAATATTTTCAACAATTACATTGTCATTATCTTCATTGCCAGTATCACTCTAACTCTCTTCAAAGTCGGAATCCGAAGTTTCTGTATCCCCAGTATTTGAATTCTTCTGTTTTTTACTTTTTTGGTGTAGTACATTTATTACTCCTGATTGAATTCCATGAGCATAGCACAATTGCTGATTTGCACCAATCAACTTTCCAACTTTTTTCATAACTCTTGCTCCATCTGTCGTTATGGATACAATATCTTCTTCAGGGATAATCGCTATTTTAGATTTAGCACTTCTACACGTTTTTCGGCTGACATACTTCCCGAGATAAGTGTAAGTCCTATATTCCCAAATTTTTTTTCTGAATGAATATTTATATTTAAATAGCGTTTATTTCATACACTCATCCATTCATCAAATGTAGAACTAAATTTTCACCATTTACTTTTAACCAGGGACGTAGCTACTACCATATCAGCCGTATCAATGATACGGGGCCCCCAAGCTACAGGCGCCCCAACATGTGTAACTACAGTACCACTAACAGGACTTTCTTTTCTACATAAGGGCCCCGAAGGAGTTTTGATAGGGGGCCCACTCAGAACTTGCTACGCCAGTGCTTTTAGCTGTATTAGTTCGGGTTTCAAAGAATTGCGAACACCGTTACTGTAGTTTATAACAATTCTTCTTACAGTACTAATAGACGTTGATAGATTTTTAAAACTAAAGGTGGATAGTGATTTTCTTAATTCAGTAGAAGAGCAAAACACTCGAAATAGCAAACCATCTAATGCTGTCATTTTGCTTATGATTCCATCCAAATTAGCTTTTTTTTTCGAAATAATTTAAAATTCCTGACGGCTTGGGCTTATAAACTGTGCTTAAATTTGTACCTTTACCGCAAATAGATTCTTTCCTCTTTAAGGTATCTGACTACGTTCGGAACCGTGATTTTTCAAAAGTATATAGATGGATAATATTTATGATATTTAGTGTCACTTGGATTAGAAAATGCATATAAATTTGTTTTAAGAATTTTATTGCAATA
>BMAV01025415.1:0-136856 GCA_019973955.1 Trichonephila inaurata madagascariensis
TAATTACCATGTATTTTTGTAACAATCCGCATTTTTCAAATATAATTAAAATATAACGCAGGAGGATTATTCCCGAACGAAAACGAAACAAAATAAATCAAGTAGCTTAAAACATTTCGCTCAGCAACGAATGATGAAAAAAATAAATTTTTTTTTCATTATTGCATTCATTCCCCAGCAATAATAATAACTCTTCAAACTCGTGAATATTCTTTTTACAGGACTCTTAAATAAAAAGCAGCATTAAGTATCACTTCAATGGATTCAAAGATGTTTCCCATTGAGAAGTGAAATCTCCCATTTTCAAATTACTGCATATTTCCTCCGAAAGAAGTGTTTAATTTAAGCTCCGTTCCATAGATATTTTTGCGGCTCACATAACCCACACCAGAGGCATACATAAAAAAAAAAAATACTCAAGGAGAGGCGTAGGACCCAGGAAACAGAAACCCGTCTCAACGATCGTAATAAAACGGTCCTTTTATACCGGACATTCGTCAGGAAATTGGACTCAGTCTAAATGCTTTACGAGCGGCGACAGCTTGCCATAAATTGTCTTTCATACCGAACATCACCCCCAGAGGAAAGAAGGGGGGCGACTGAAAGAAAGAGGGGGACAAAAAGAAGGAAAGAAAGAAAGGAAAGGGAAGATGTCTCTTTCTTTTCCGATTCCGATTCTATTTGGGGGAGGAGGAAAGGGTGTTTCTTGATGGAGATACCCGCTGGTCATAATTGCGACTTTCTCTTGTAAGGAAGACATGACGTTGTGGAAATCTAAACTGTGTCTTTTGACGTTTTGAAAAATGGATTGGTCCTTTTCTTCTTTTCTCTGCAGGTGTACATGTCGGTACTGCAAGATAAAGGAAACATAAGTTGGATGAATGTTGTCTGGCGGGGAAATTGGATAAATAGAAAACAATTCGGATTTAGAAACTCGAGATGATAGCTTCTGCTTTTCTTTTCTTTTTTATATTTCGTACTTTGATGATTGGCAATGACAAGCTCATTAGCAATATTTGCAATCACGTGAAGTTTTTTCTCAAGAATCTGTATCGATCGATTGTAATTGGAATGAATTATTGCATTGAGAAATATATGTTTACTTTTAAGTATTGTGTCTGTGGTAGTATAGTAATCGAGGTCATGAACTCGATTTCGCGTGTCATGAGTTCGAGTCCCATAGCCACTGAAGACCCTCCTTTTAAATGGGCGTTCATCTGACTATCCTGAGCCAGATACTAAAAGACCAGGATAATTCAGCTAGATTCTTATAATCCCCCCTAGCAATTAATTTAATCACTCACCTTGTATTGAGTGAACCTAGCTCAGCGTTTCTCAAACTGTGGGGCGTGCCCCCCTTGGGGGGCGTGATAATTGTACGAGGGAGGGGCGCAAGTCTATTGAAAAGTCGAAAACAAAAGATTATTCAAAAAATTATTAATTTACTGTAAGTAAGCAAACAAAATGCTTTCTGATATAATAAAATATAAAATGCACATTTACACGGATATAATACACTTATAAATGTATAAATACTGTACAATGTATTATTAATGTAACAATGGTAAGTTAAGAACAAGTGGAATAATTACCAGTGAGCACATGGGCTTGTATTAACACTTATCTTGATAATTTGTACAGTTTATTATTAATTCCTTGAGACCGATTAAAAGTTACGCGATTCGCTCCCCAATTCCACCGTTTTCCACGTAATTTGATCTTTTTGGGGAGGGGAGGAAAGAAGAGGAATAAATAAGCAAATCCTCTGAAATAAATAAACCCTTCGCAAACACTGTCTTATCGCATTCCAAAGCATTCGGAATAATTGTATGGATAGCAGTGCACAGAAAAGATCGTAGTTTGGAAAGACGTATATATACGTCAAGAAAATTAACGTTTTACCTGAGCAAGACGTTTATCTACGTTGGTGGCACATAAGAGATTAAATTCATATTGTATCTTTAGTGTCAAAGTATAGTATTACTGAATTCAATACATTGTCATTGTATGGAGGGGGCCGATGAAAATGATGATTGAATATTGGGTCGCAAGTATTGAAAGTTTGAGAAGCACTGACGTAGTTTAATTTTTATTATTCCTTCCTTTTCATTATTTTTAATTTTTTTTAATTTTTTTCAATTCTGCTTCCACTTTGGAATCCCACACAGGCTAACTTTCTAGAATCCACCCTTCTGCTATGTTCCAATGTATCAGGGCAGCCAATAGAATGTCTACTCACCGAGTGTTATCAGCCAGTGGCAAGCAGGACTCTCAACTAACATCTTGAATCTTTCTGCCAACTTCGGAATCCTCCAAAGCAGCTCCCCTAAACCTCGCCTCCTTGCTGCATCCTCCCAACCAATCAGAAGAGTCACATTCATAAAGGCCCATCAACATCAGGCCACATTCAAAATTTCAGATATGGGATGGAGGAACTCGCCGCGTTCCATTTCCCAGTGACGTTCAGCGTCGTTCTCTGTGGGCATCTGGACTGCTTCAATCCTCAATCCCATATCTGGTGGTCTTCGATGAGGGGGAAGGTGACTGTGATATTTTTTCAGTCTGCGGAGAGGCATGACGGTGATTGGCTGTTGTGAGGAGATCCGGGAGGCGTGTCTAATCATTTCTACATGATGGATTTGGAATAAATTTTGCCTTGGTTGTGAACTTAGAGGCTGCTTTGTGGTTGATCCTTTTAAGGGGGATAATGCAAGCTAAATATGCCACGGCTCAAAGTCTTGTTGGTGTGGGATCGGGGTTTGGTGAGGGTGGTGCTGTGCTCAATTTTTCACTTAACGATTTGAGATTCATACCTTAAGTTTAAAGATATAAGAAATTACAAATGTAAGTACTGCAAGATTACAATAAATATAGTTTGATAAAGGGAAATCATTTGTGTTTAAATCTATTGATAAAATCAAATTTAAATATCTTTAAAAAGAATTAAAACATTAAGAATAAAATATGAAGCAGCGCCTGCGTGCGTATTAAAACAAATAATAATGGTAGTAAAATATGAAATTAAAACGCCCTATATATTTAGATATAAGGAAATAGAAATAAGTTTTAGAGATGTTTTAAGTAGAGAAGAAGTTTTACGAAGTTTTTCATAAGTTTTAGAAGTGGTACGAACATAAAATTTCTTAAAACATTTATTAACACTAGATTGCTCAAGGAAGTCCTTTTGACCGATTTTTAGTTTCAATCAGAAAACCAATGGTGTATACAATGTGATACTTCTTAAACTTTTTTAGAATACATTTTTTTCCCAAGTGAAGTAAATTTTTTTAATTGTTTAATATTTATACTAACAACTTGTTATATGACTGTAAATAATATAAAAAAAAACGTTAAAAATTAATTTTAAACAAATTTCTTTACACATTAATTATTTTTCACAATGCAGTCATTTTGACTGTTTTGGGGCAATATAGGTATATACTTAATTTCAGTCTTTCTAGTGTTAAAAAATATGTTTAACGTAACAACAACGAAAAAAGATTGTTAAGCTTTTTCTGAAAATCAAAATGATTTCAAACATATCAGTAACTCAGCATTTACTTTGAGTCTGAATTTATGGGTGCTTTGCTCTGTGGTTTTTTTAATTTTTATTTTTCACATAATGATAGAGTTTTCTTTATGTTGTAGTATTCCTATAATATAAGTATATATATATTTTTTTGAAAATTTAGTGTAAAAATTTTAAATAATTTAAAAAGATATTATATATATATATATATATATATATATATATATATATATATATATAGTGTATTTTATCTATACGCGTGGCTTTTCTTTCTTTTGTTGTCTAGGGTGAGCACTATGTTCAGAATCTTGAATATTAAAAAGAAATAAGCAGATTAAAAATTACTGTTTAATGAAACATTAGATTATTTCCAATTAAATACTGATTACAAACTTTATGAGTTATTTCACGGAGCATACTCTCAATCGTCGCTAAGCCTCGCGACATCCGCGTTGACCGGGAAACGTGACCTCTTGTTCGTAAATCGGAGTCTGTCCCTCAGACGTCTATCTCGCTTCCTGTCGCTCTCTCTTCTCCCTCAAAAACCCACAGTTCCGGGGGGATGCATATATTTGCTGGTAGCGCCATCTATTCGTGAGGTTGTAACCTCATTGATCGGAATATATTTATATTGCCTAATACTTTAAATCCTACGTATATATATGTGTGTGCGTAAATTCGTTTTTGTACACAAAACGTTTAATAAACGTACAAAACATAATAACTTTTAAGTAACTAAATTTTAATTTTATTGAATTATTATAGGATAATATTTTTTAAACATTAAGATACCTATAAAGTATCTGTTATGCAAAAGTGGGCAGACAAAAAAAGGAAGTATTTTAGTTGAATTAATAAGTTAACCTCAAATTTAAAGGGAAAAAAAAACTGAAGGAAAGGTAAATGAAATCATTGTAAGAAACCATTAAAGGAAAAAAAAGATTGAAAAAGAAAGGAATATAAACGGGGATGAATGAATTTGTAAGGGAATCAAAGGTTTATACGAAAATAATAAGAAAACACTACATTCAAAACCGTCAACTCTTCTAAAAAGGTATTCAAAATATTTATTAACACAATTTCCCATCGTTTTTTAAAAAAATATTTTTATATTATATTTTTCTAAAATTTATCATGTCTTTATTTCTCATTTGAAATACCTATTATTTTTTCCAAAGACACATGATAGATGTAATAACAAACACCGCTTCAAGAGCTTAAACTATTTTTCTCTATCAAATCCGAAGGAACGCCATCATTTGCAATTTATTCTACTTATACCTTTCTGCTGGCATAACTCATTTTATTTATGAGTTTCTTGAATTATGTCTTCCTTTTATTCTTCGATTTTCAAATAAAATAAGTTTCGTGCTTCATCAGAATTTTCCGTAATACCTACTGAGATATATATTTCAAGCAATATTTTCATTCATCTTGCTTTGAGTTCGTTGAAGCGTGTTTTGAAGCTCAGTGTTCTTCTTGAAATATATTATTAAATATTTTAAATATGTAGGGGATCTTGAAGAATTCTGCTTATTTGATAAATTGCTTTTCCTTTGTAATGTTTCTGACCAAGTTTTTTTATTATTTTTATTTTTGAAATTTGTAAGTGAATATTTGGAATTTTCTTAATTGGAAAATCCATTCTTAAACTTAAAGCTAAGTATATATTATTTTTTAAAAAGTTTCCTGATTGTTAGTAACTTGAATGTATGCTAATAAATGTACAAACAAGTATACAATTATACTATATACTTAACACACTACATAATCATTTTAAAAAATAAATGTACATACTTTTTCATTTAACGTCATAAGACAATCTCGGGGACATCACTTGTTCGAATTTTCCCCCCAGTATTACTCGGGGAATTGGAGTGTATGGTATTGTTTTTTCCCGAATTATATATCGGGGGGACGTTTATTTCGGCTTCATTTTTTGTCAAACCCGACTGATTCTCGGAAAAATTAAGGGGGCTCAGTTCAATAGATGGCAGCACTTTACTGAAGACTTCAAATGTTAAAGGTTAAAAGTTCTTTGGTTCAAAAAAAATTTGACAATTTGTGTACCCAAATCATCAAAATAACTTGAAAGTTAAATGGTTAAAGTTCTTTCGCAGGTTCTATTCAGGAATAAGTTTTCCCTTATAACTCATTTATATCATATTTTATCAGTTTCGTTATATTATTTTAACATTTTGAATCTGGTTTAACGGGTAATACCTTTAAATATAAGTCGATTGAATTTCAGTCCGTGTAGTTTAAACATTGACTAAGAATTTCAATTATAAATAAATATAGTTTATAAAATAGATAATTTCATCACACGATAGATTTAAAGTGTTTTATTAATTCAGAGCTCCGTTCGAATTTCACCCTCCCACTACATACTTATTTTATCAAAGTAGGTTGAAAAATTGCGCATGGTTTTATTAGGTTTTTCAAATCCACACATTAAATCTACATTTTAAAGTTAAAATATACAAAAAAAAATTTTTGTAAAAGTTTTTATTTTAAGATATAGAATTAGGTCATCAAAATATGAACATAAAAATATAAATGAAAACATAAACAAGAGCAGCCTTAGCTAAATAGTCGGAAAAACGCATGCTAGTGGAAATCGCGGGTTGCTCAAATTTTGCTGCATCTACTTTGCGGTGAAATTGCGCGATGCGCAGTGCGAGGGTTAAGCCTCACTACCACTTTCAGTGTAATAAAAATTTCTCAATCCCTGCCCAAATCACATCCCTTCCATTGATCTTCCACTAAGCACAAACTTAATTTTACTTTGTAAACTAGCTTAAGGTATTCGACTACGTTCGGAACCGTGATTTCAAAAAAGCGCATAAATGGATAATTTTCATGATATTTAGTGTCAGAATTAGAATACATATATAAAATTGTTTTAAGGACATTTTGACAAAAAAAAAAAATTATTTAAATACAATATTTCGGCAAAAAACTAATTTAGAATAACCTTTTTTTCAAAATGCTCTCCTTTTGTGAAAAATGCTTCTGTTATAATAATAATTTTCCTGTATATAGCACAGACCTTTGTACAAAGGCTCAACTATGGGATTTGAAAAATTCAAATTATTTTCAGAGTTACAATCCATTGAAATAATTATCGGCATTTTTTTTGTGAAAATTTCTCCCCTCTGTTGTCGTAATACATGCATAAACCCACTTCTTAGATATATATTTCAAAAATTCTATTTGAGCCTCTGTACAGAGGTCTGAGCTATATACAGGCGAAATATTATTATAATAGAAACATTTTTCACAATAGGGGAATATTTTGAAAAATGGGTCATTCTATGTTCATTTTTTGTCAAAATATTGTACTTAAATAATTTTTTATTTTAATACTATTTTTAAAACAATTTAATATACATT
This sequence comes from Trichonephila inaurata madagascariensis, assembly GCA_019973955.1. Lineage (NCBI taxonomy): Eukaryota > Metazoa > Arthropoda > Arachnida > Araneae > Nephilidae > Trichonephila > Trichonephila inaurata. The sequence continues at coordinate 6,926 of BMAV01025415.1, forward strand.
TTCTAATCTAAGTGACACTGAATATCATAAATATTATCCATTTATACGCTTTTACAAAATCACGGTTCTGAACGTAGTCGGATACCTTAAATATCTTACAGGATTAATTAATAGATATAAAACTTACGTTTATTTTTAATTATCTCGTATTAGACTTAAGAGTGCTTTATGAGTTAGGAGTCTTCAAGTGTTATTAATACTTTACAGTATTAAAGTCTGAGGTAGAAACAAAAAACCTTAGATACATGCACACATATATAAATATTTACTTACAAATAAAGCTTGAAAAAAGGCTATTTTATACTGTATTTTGCTCCCATATGATGTTCACAACAGTAAATACTGCAGTTTATTTATTAGAATAAATATAAGGGACATTTAAAACTCGTAATATTACTTATAATATGACTTCTAAGCTTTCGTCTTTTTCTATATACATTTTTCATATTGTACTCTTCTTTCAGTTTTGTTATATATATATTTCTTCTTTCCTATGTATGTCATATGAGTTAAACATTTGTTCTCCTTTTGGGCCAAATGAATGCTTTTCAATGTATTGCTGTATGAAAATGTCTTCGTCCGTTCGGACATAAGGCTTCGTGATGCATAAATTCTATAATTTTAAACCTTCATAAAGTCATATATGTTTTTACTCTAATTAAGATCATATTATAGAACATAAGTGTGCTTTTAGTAAAATAAAAATCCAAAACTAGGAGAGGAGACATACGATGATTAAAGCTAAAAATATTATGGAATATGCCTTTTTTAAAATTCAAAATAAACTTCAGACAAGATATCTGAGATTACTAACATACGCAATATACGCATACTACTAGTTACTCATTATGTAGCAGTATGAAAGAAGAATCCAAGCCACGTTAACTTTTAACCGTACGTGTAATGTTATGGGTTCATTATTAGCTAATATACATTTTGTAGTAGCATCTATTCATGACGCACCTTGTAATCTTTAACTATGACGAGAATGACACATAACTTGGCACCCCTCTATCCAAACTTCCATATTTTGCCACAGTCAGGTCTTTGAATAAAGTTAGATTTAACGTGCATCAATTCTATACAGGGACCATAAGTGACGTCAACTCTGAATCCAGAGATCCACAGAAGCAACACCGGCTACTAGTTTGTAACCTTCACCGTATTTTAGACATACTGATTGTAATGAGAATTGTATAAAATATAAATAAATACTTTATAAAACATAATAACTCGTTAATAAATAATCATACTTAATATATTCAAATAATAAAAAAAGACGTTTAAATTCCTTTTATGTTGAGAAGGAATATCTCTCTCCTTAAAGGAAATTAATTTTGGAAAAAAAACATTGTTAGATAGGTTTACAGGTGCATTTTCTTACCTGCTTAGTTTCCAATTTTATCCACTCCGAGTTATTTTTATTTTTTCTATTAAGTACCGTAAAATCCGGCGTATAACGCGCACCGTCGTGAAATCAATTTTTAATTTTTAGGTATATTCGCCGTATAACGCGTGTCCCCTTTTTTTATGAAGAAACCTCAAGTACACGTGAGCAATGCTCTCATGCTTTGAAAACATTTATCCGAGATATTATTCTAACCCAGTGCTTCTCAAAGTTTCAATACTTGCGACCCAATTTTCAATCATAATTTTCTTCGCCCCTATAATAGCAATGCATTGAATGAAATAATATATATATATATATATATATATATATATATATATATATATATATATATAATGACTTTGACGCTAAAACTACAATACTATCTTAATTATAATGTTAAATTCAAATATTATAATTATAAAATTATATTTATATTAATATTGAAATATTAATATTCAAATTATCAAGATAAATATTAAATTTTGTATATGTTACTTTCAAATAATAGATGTTTTAAGTAAGTCATTTTTAAGTAATAGATATTTTAGGTAAATTATATATATATATATATATATATATATATATATATATATATATATATATATATATATACTTTTAAGAAAATAAGAAAAGTATTACGTTGTTTTCTTTTTCAAATTTTTTAAAATTTGGGAACAGATAACAATAAAGGTTCGACGTGTATATATTTTATGTCAGAATGTTTTACGTTTTGCTTCCTTTAAGTAAATTTTTATAATAATCTTTCATTCTCGACTTTTTGATATGCTCGCGCCCCCCTCGTAAGGCTATCACGCCCCCCTAGTGGGGTGCGCCCCACAGTTTGAGAAACACTGTTCTAACCTTTAGAAAAAAATAGTATACTTCTAGAACTATAACCCTTTTAGTTCATAAGGCATGTCATTTCTTTTAAATAAACAGTAAATTTTTTTTATGCTCATCTCTTTTGTTATTTTTAAAGCTCTCATTTTTATACCCGGCGTATAACGCGTACCCATAAATTTCGATCTTATTTTTTGTGTTCAAAGTGCGCGTTATACTCCGGATTTTATGGTATATAAAAAATATGTATTTTAAGTTTCAATTTTGTATTAACTAAAGTAACTCGACATTAAGTTTGGTCTCTCGGTGCAACCGATTTTTTTGGAAGATTATTTGAAAATCAAATGAATGTAGCAATTTTTGTCATTAATGTAGACATTATTTACGATATATAAAATAATTTCAAGAAATATTCAGTAAAAAATATCTCTTACTCTGCAAATTGCAACAATGAAATTGTTTGCAATTTATTCTGTTAGATAATGCCAAGAATCTTGATTTATCAATTCCTCATTTGCCTTAATCAAGAAAGAAGGTTAGGTATGCGATAAGACTTTCGTTTTATCTATTTAGTACATATTAATAAAGCATCTTAACGCAATATTTTATCAAGATAGATTGATAAGAGGTGTGCTTAAGTATCATTTAATATGCATGACCTCTTCTGGAAGTAGATATCATCCGAAATAAATCCCCCTAAGGGAACCCCCATGTTCGCCTGGTCTCATGGATAATAGGTGTAAAGGTCATGTTTTAACGAGAAAAAAAGGAAGAAAAAAGGCCTTGCAATGATGAGTGGCCCACCATAAATTCCTCCGGATAGCTTTGGTGACAGAAGCAGCATTTTTGCGCCTGGTGGATTTTCCAACCCGCCTGATGTTATTGCCAGCGACAAGTGCGGGAAGATTTATTTAAAACAAAAATTACCCCGCCCCCCCCCAAAAGAAAAGTTAAAACAAACCCGTAATGTCTTCGAAAATGACTCGAAATCTGGAAAGAAAACTGACGGGTGGAAGTGAAGAGGAGAAAGTTTTGGTGTGTTTAAAACTTATGACCTTTTTCCCTCCAGTATTGCTGGAAAATCTTTCCGATGGAAGGAATTTGTAACGGGAAATTAAAACTTTTCGTGACAGGACAGTAAATTCTTACGTATTTTTGCTCATCTGTTTACCATGTTTGATCTTTTCTCTTAAAATTTATTGGCGGCCAGGAATTTTCATCCCTTTAAAGTTGTGGGGTTTGCATCAAAGGGTTGGGCATAATCTTTTCCTAAATTACCTCCACTGAGAATGGGCTGAAAAGAGACCCCCAATGGCACCAGTCCCTTTCATTTCGTTTGATTCTTAAAAGAGCTTTTAAGGTATTAATATTTAGATCGAACGTTTCCTCCTTTGATTTCGAAATGAAAAGGCTTCAAATTAATCTTTGGAAATGGTCTTTCATCAAATAGCCAAATCCCGTGTTAACTTATTAAATTTCCATTCAGAGTTATAGATTTCCTTCAGAAGTTGTTGAGGTACAATAACGTTATGATTTTTGTATACTGTTACATATTCATTCATTGAAATTATTAATCGTTGTTGGGGGTTTTTAAGAAATTTTTCGAAGGCCTTTTTAATATAAAAAACTTTAAAAATTTCTTAAAAAAAAAACAAATGACCATCTTTAAAAAGGGGGTAAAGGTTTGATAAATTGTTTGGCTTGCTTTTCTTTTGGGAGCTCCACCCTTGAATCATTGGTTTTTATTTCTAAAAATATATCGGGAATTATATAACAATAATCACATTTTCTTTTTAGTAAAAATTGACAGGTTCAGTCTTTTTTTTTTTAAAATCATTTGATTTTCTTAGTAACGAAAAATAATTTCAATATATTGTACAAACAAGAGGATAACCATTTTATAGTCAAGATGATATCTGATAAATGAGTAATTAGACTTAAGGCAGAGCTTCTCAAACTGTGGGGCACGCCCGAGAAGGGGGGGCGAGCAAATTGAAAAGTCATAAACAAAAGACTATTTTTAAAAAATATTAATTTATTGAAAGTAAACAAACAAAATAAATTCTTACATAGTAAAATTTTTTAAAAAACATGATATAATACACTTATAAATACACTGATGTAAAACACTTATACACTTATAAAATACACTGATATAACACACTTATAAATGTATCAGTATTGCACACAATGTATTTTGTAATTAGTTTGACAATACTAAGCAAAGAATAAGTTTAATAATTACCAGTGAACCCACGGGCTTTTCATATATAAAATTGTATGCAAACATTAACATTTATCTTGATAATTTTTTGTACGGTTTATAATTAATCCCTTAACTGCCGATTAAAACTTACGCGATTCGTTCCCAATGCCACCGTTTTGCTAGTATGCAAACGTATGTGGTGTATTGAGGTTGTGTAAATCCGTTGAAAACATTGTCAAGTTCATTTTATTGCATTCAAAAGCCTTCGGAAAAATTTTTTGGACAGCAGTGAACTGAAAAGATTGTATTTCGGAAAGACGTATATACGCCCGGGTCAATTTATGCACTGGCTGAGCGAGACGTTTATATAAGCCTGAGGCAAGAGTTTAAAGCTAAATAAAAGCTTTAGCGTCAAAGTATCGTATTATCGAATTCAATACATTGTTATTGTATGGAGGGGGGCGCGATGAAAATTATGACTGAATATTGGGTAGCAAGTATTAAAAGTTTGAGAAGCACTAACTTAAGGGATTTATTTTACTTCTGTTAACATTTAGGAGAACAAGTTGTTAAAGATAGTATATGCGTGCTCTCATTTAATACGTATCTTACACAATGTAAATTCAATAAAAATGCAGGTGAGACTCTGTAAAACTTTATTTTTAACATTTAAAAACATGAAATTTTAATATTTTTATCTTCAATATTTTATAATTGAAAAGTAATTTTTAGCAAGAAATACATTTTCCTATTGCATGAATTTCTAACGGAATCCAGATTGATCACTTGGGAAAGTTTTAAAAAAAGCTCTACAGTACTCCAGGGATTTATTTGTTGTCGATGACAACTTTTTCTTTTGAAATTCGGCTATTGATGTTAACTAATAATATGTTTTAATGAGTATAGAACAATGCATCTAAAGAGAAATACCATAGCAATAAACAATTTTTTCCTAATTTTCTACTCAGAGTTTTAGTAATTGTTACGTTTTAGTTATTTTGTGCAGTTACACAAGTATTTATGATTGTTTTGTATGATGTACATTACAGATACATTACATTACATAATGATACATTACAGAAATAAATATAAAGGTCTGCGGAGGAAATTATGCTTTTAAAGGTGAGGGAGAGAGAAAGAATTTGGAAAAATAGTTAGGGAAATTCTTCTTCAATACCTTCTATTTCTGTTCATTATAAGTGATATTTCAGTAACTCTTATTTTTTATGTTTTGTATTTTTTCTTTATTGTCCCTGTAAAGCATTTTAATAAAATATTCCTTTTTTTTTTTTTTTTCGAAAAAGCACACAAAGATATCTTTCACTAACAATGAAAGAGCGTCATTATGTTGAACAACTTCAAGGATCAATACCACGTGACACCATCACCACTCCAAACAAAGCTGCATTACCTTATTCTAAATTGGCCACCCTCTTATCAAAAATGCCCCCAAAGGGCTATATACCCCTTCCTTATCTCCCACCCAAATGAAGACTAAATAAAATTATTACTTAATGAGGCATTTTAAAAGGCGTTAAAGCCATGGCGCATTCCAGCATTGATCCCTATCTCGAATAAAATATGCTCCCCCTTCATTATTCTGAACAGCACTTCCTCTGGAGCCTTTACCACCAACCATGTCAGGAACGGTCCCTTTTTATGCCCCCCTTTACGACCGATAAGGAATGATATACACCACGTGCTATATCTACTCTCTAATTGCTAGCCTGGATAAATTTATTGCCGCTGTGTGTTTTTAACCCTAATTCGGATTAGTGGAATTGTCTTCTGATTTATTGACTGACTGCTATTGGAGAGTTGCGGTTAACGTGACATGTATGTACCAAACGAGTTTAATGGTTGGATTTGACTATTTCGATTGAAGGGGGATTCTGTGGTTAATTTATCGACGGAGTTGGGTTGCGCAGTTCGTTATCGATTGTGCTCTGTCAATGGTAAGACAGACACTATGGTTGAATTCCTGGTATAATACTCATTAAGATGGTATTATAGTTAAGGGTTGTTTGAATAGGAATCACCTGCTGGTTGTTATATTCTAAATTATTTCTGGAAATTCTTGTTATGTGGGATATGAAATGTTAATATTATTTGTGTACAGGGTTCCCTTTTTTGAAAAAAAAACGTTAAAAGGGAAATTTAAATTTAAAAAATTAAATTATTTTATTTTGATAGTGGGCATTTTGTTTAGATACAGAAAATAAGTTTTTTTGGCCTGGGAAAAAAAGTTCAAGGTTACATTAAAAAAGAATCATCTATACACGTTAATGCAGTGCTTCTCAAACTTTCAACATTTACGACCCAGTTTTCATACCTTATTTTCCTTGCGTTCCCCCTTTCTCTTCATTCAATAACATTATATTTGAATTCAATAATGTACTTTCACGCTAAAGCTACATTTAGATTTTAACCCTTTATCTACCGCATTATGATTTACTGTAGTTATTTTCCTACAATATTTTTTTTTTCAATCACAACATTGAAAATTAAGGGATATACATCAGCAAAATACTCAACTTTGGGAAATTTAATCCATTAGAGCTAATTAATTAATTCAAAATATTCATCTGTAAAATTAATTATACACACTCTTCACTTAAAATAAATAGTCGAATCGTTTTCCAAGGTCTTAATTAAGATACAAAAAAATAAGACACTTATCTTTTTAATTAACATTTTCGGAACAAAAAGACAACCTTCGCAATCCCTGAAAAAGCCGTCAGCTGAAAAAGTTTTTTGCTATAAAACATTCGCCTTCCCCCTTTAAAACACCATCAAGGACCCGGCTCCCTATATGTGGAAGAGTGGATTTAAAAGAATATTTCGCCAAGTTTGTCAGAATATTGAAAAAGGGTTTTTCCTTTTTTAAAAGGGAAATTATAAGTACCGTGAGTAGATAAAGGGGTTTAAATTTTAAACCGTGCAAAATCAAGATAAGTAAAATGGGTGTACATGACGCCATGGCGCACTAGTTTATTAAACTTGCTCTTAACTTAGTAATGGCAAATTAATTATCAAATGCATTGAGCAATACTGATACATTTGCAAATGTATATTTTATTTTTTACTACTATGTCAGAATGTGTTTTGTTTTGCTTCCTTTCAGTAACTTAATAATATTTTTAAAGAGGGGCGCGCCCCACAGTTAAGAAACGCCATGTTAATGCATTGCACTATATGTATATATTATATATATATATATATATATATATATTATAATGTATCTTTTTGTATATAATTATTATTTTATTATTCATTAAAGAGAATATCGATATATTGCTAAAGATAAAAATTAAAAAGCTGTGATGAGTATAGATACTGGTTTCACAGTTATAACTTTTATTAAGAATATAATTACCGACTATGTTAATTAGGTGAATATATAGAATATATTAACATTAAGATAGTTTTGAAATGTGATATATACCTCTGGAGGCAGAATTTAAATAAAAATATATTGATTATCTAAAGAATTATTACTTTACTGTACCTAAAAGTATTGTTATTTGTTGGTTGATTCATGCTGTATTCTGTACATTTTTAAATGCATTATGGATGTGTGTGCCCATATTCGATTACTAATGTTGCATGAGAAAATCTATCTATTGTAAAATTTAAGTCTTCGCTTACGGACTGGAAGAAAACAGGTGTGGCAAGGTAATAATAGTGAGTTTTTATTTATTTATTTTTTATGTTTATGGGGTATTTTGTTTTAACATTATTTTACGTTGGACTATATTGTAAAATTCAAGTTAGTGTTTTTGTTAAATAATATTCATGTACTTTGAATTAATTAATGGCAGAATAAATTATTAATTTATTACCGTATTTATATACTCGAATCTAAGCCGCCGTTTAAGCAGCACGCCAATTTCTCAACACGCTTTTCTAAAAGAAATAAAAAAAAAGTGTAAAAATAGTTTATTGATATCCGATATTTAGGAAATTAAAAAAAGAAAAAATTTAAAGTACGTATACGAAGTGAATATCTAACTTATTTTACCAGTATTAAAAAGTGCATACATGAACCCGTAATTGTCCTAACCTTCAGTATCATGTTCGATTTGCCCTATCTAATGAATTTTTTCGTCTTCGATTCTAGGTGGCACCCATTTTTCAAAAGCATAAACATTGGGGAAAAAGCCTCGCTTAGTTTCGAATAAATACGGTATATGTATTGTAAGGCAAATATTTTATCTCCTCTTGTATTTGAACATCATATGGATTCCACGTACCAGTAGTTTCCTATCTTTTAATATTATAATCATTTTTTTTTTCAATAAAAGCTGTCTATGAATTCCGAGGATAAAAAGTTATTTTCTAAATCAGTCTTCTAAACTAAACTATACTAAGAGAGGTAACAGCCCATAGAGGGCCAAGGCCTACTGTACCTGTCACAGTTTACGTGATCTTGGGCTCTGAGGTGCATCAGCAGATGACACGATTATGTGGTTAGTCTGAATCGAATACCCCAGTGTTTAGTTCTTAAGAAATATTGGTACTCATTTATCAACCCACTGAAGAAATGAAAGGCTGAGTCGACCTTACCCAGCCCAGAGTTTGAACTCCGGACTTGTACTGTGGAAGCATAAATCAGTCTTCAGGGAAGTTTTGTTTTTTCAGTTTTATAAACTTATACGGATCTGATTGTGGCTCATATTGTTAAAGCTTTCTATTTTATATATGTATATATATATGAATATGTATGCTTTTCATCTAAAATTTTGCAATTTAAGAAATGGAAAATAATAGTAATATAAATAAAAGTGTAATGAGAAGAATGTGTCCTATATATATTACAAAGAAAAATTGGACTCCCATTTCCACATATTTATACATTTAAATAATAGGTAGTAAATGTGTACGTAATATAATGTATCAGAAATATGGATTATCATTTAGGAATTATTACGAAAAGAAATAGAAGAATATTACATCATTTTAAAAATATAGAGCTCTAATGTCGAAATAAGTTACATAAATATTATGAATGGATTAAGATTCTGCTGAAATCTCCGGCAATATGTCTCTCTCAATTTGTTTGATATATTATTATTGTAAGTTATTCATTCAAACTGAATAATCATGTGCCAATCGCCAGGGACGTCTTAAGGATGGGCCCAATCCAGGCCGGCCCGGGGGCCCCTCCCCCCTCTGGGGGGCCTCGTTTGCCCTAGACTCGGGTCTTAATAAGATAAAGATCCGGGGATTTTTTTAATGGTCAAATATTATTCCCTTACATAGTTTTCATAAAACAAGGAGTTCCAAACTGCACTGGCAAAAGTGGTAAGACTGTATTATTATGTGATGACCGTTTTCCATGCCTAAGCTTTGGCCCAATACCATAAACAATCATTTAACTCATTTAGTCGAAATATGGTCATCGGTAAAGCCGGTTTGTGCCTAGGGTGTTCAGATTGTGAGTCGTACACATTTATTTATTTCAAATTACTATTTGAACAAGTATTTGGCAATGAGCTATAAAATTGTCTACTTTTAAAGGCCCGGTGGGGCCTTTATTTTTAAAAGGGGAAGGGGTTTCAAAAATCTTAAGATTTCTCTAAGCCCAGTGCCTTAAAGAGTCTTAAGATGCCCTGCCAATCGTGTATTAATAGGATGCGTGTAAGGAACATGCATTAAAAATCAGAAGGATAGAAAAACTTAATGAAGTATATATTAACTCTAAAATTTGCGTGAATACAACAGACATTTGAAATGAATAGTTTGAATTCATTTTCTTTTCCAATATAGGTTCAATTACTTTAAATTAAAGAAACAATGCACACGTCTTATTTATCAGTTTTTTATAAAAACAATCCATAGAAGTATCTTCCCATAAGATTTCTATATTACACACGAAACCATCTCATAAAAATTTATCGAAGAATTTACCACCATTCTTCTACATTTCGAACAACTCCGTCTTATTAAGCATGAATTACAATCGCATTACTACTTCGATAACCATCTAACTTTTGTTTTGTTTCTCACATACCAGATATGAATTCCTTTCACTTTGTTTCTCCGCATTCCTTCTGGATCAAAGATCGTTAATGAGATACTTTATAACAGGAATGCTACCGATATTCCGCCTTCTGGTTCAAAGTAACTTTGTGATTGGGATCAAGAATGCCATAGATTGATAACGAGATTATCCAAATTAAACTATTGTTGTAGAAAGGTATCTCAACATCTTCACGGAAATATTGAAAAATAAATATAAACAAGACTTTAATGTAATTGAAGAATATTTGAAGAGGATGTTTCCAAGAGTTTCAGAATCTTAATCATTTATGATTTGAGACATTCATTTGTTTTTCCACTGAATGTAAATATTTAATTTATGAGTTTATTACGTAAATTTAATAAAAAAAAAGATTTTATTAAATATATTGCTTAGATAATACAAAACTTTTATTGCCTAATAGGCATAGTTCTAATTGTGGAACTGATTGAGAAAAGAAGATTTATGTATTCCATTGTTGCTATATTGAAATATGCTTTTTTCCAGATTCTCAACTCCTTCTCAGCAACTTCTTCTTTTATGTGTATGTGTGCGTGTGTGAAAGTGTTTCTTATACTTATAAGAGGTTTTAATTTATTTAGAACTACTAATTTTCTAAATCATGTAAATTAAGCTTATATTTTTTTGCAAAGAAACTCATTTTCAACAAAAACTAGAAATTGATGTGTTAAATTATATGCTTGGATGTTGAATAATAGTAAATTATGTTTAGTTTGATTATATATGCATATATACAAACGCAAACACACACACATATTTATAAATAATGTGTGTGTATGTATATTTGTAAATGTGTGAATTAGAGCTTTATCTCTTTACAATATAACAGTTTATGTTTATCTTTGGATTTACAGTTATAAAAGCTTAGCACATAAATATGTTTTTGATTTAAAAACATATAGAATGTTTTTTTATATCTTATTTCTTAAGACATTATAGCATATAACAATAACCTTAAAATGCATAAATACCTATTACTTATTTAAAGTATTGTCAGATAACCTATTAGAGTTTTTCAGTATATTATGTTAATTGAATTTGTATTAGTTTTAAGAATTCTCTGAATTTTAATTTCGTATATTAATGAATAAGATGAGATCTTTTGTTACGAATTTAAATGTCAAACATATGCGTATATTCAGTTTCTGAAAGAATTTAGAACAAACTGCAGAAGAATACCCAATTTTATAACCAATCAATGATGTAAGATGTTCAAAATTGTGAAATTAAAAAAAGGAAAAAAACCAAAGTAACGGAATTATTCAAAATATCCAATTTTTCTTAAGTGTTTATGAATTTCAGATGCTTTTATTTTTTTTATCATACTTGATATCTGTACATAAATCTTCAATAAGCATGAATTATTTTAAATTACTATAGGCTGTTAAAATTAGTTTCTATTCAATTTGATGTTTTGCATGAGAGAAATGCTTAAAATTCTACTTGGGTTAAGAAGATATGTGTTTTCTTTGATTTTAGAACGAATGAAAACATTTGCTTTTATTTCCTTTTAAAATAAAGGTGTTTAATTAAATAGCAAATACCTTGTATGCGTAATTAAAGTATGTGTGAAATAATTTAAAAAGGGGTAAAGTAAAATAGAATGTGTTTGTGGAATTTTGTAAAAGAGAAATAAAATAAATCGAAAACAAAGGAATGCAAAAAATAGTTTAAGGAATCCGAATGCCTTTTTTAATCACCCACGGAATGAAAATTTTCTAAATACACGTAAAACAAACTTTTTTTCTTTTTCTTCTTCTAATTATGTCTTACCATTCCATAGTCTAAAATAAAACGAGGCATAAGAAAAGATGTGACAAGACCGAAATTCAAGGTTTTAAAATGCTTCGTTCGCGAAATAGTTCTTATTTCGTATCTTTAAAAATTATTAAGATAACTCAGGTATTAAATATTTTCCTAACCTACCTTATAATCTTTTAAAAATTCATTTCACAGCTTTTATGAAAGCATATTGTAATAATCCGTACTAATAATCTCAATTTTTTACAACAATAATTATAAAAATAAAGGATTTTTTTTTTTTATATTACTTTTGTTTTTAAAAAAAACCCCATTATTTTGTATTTGTTTTCAATAAAATCATTGAAAATACATTTCCTGAAAAAGAAATACGTCATCTTTTTTTTCCTCCTTGTATATTTTACATGTAAAAGTAAATTAGATATTTGACAAAATATTATATAGCATTTTATTTGATACAACAGAGACTTTAGTAGTTTGGTTATAAATATAAATACTTACAAACTTATACATATTTTTCTTTAGATCATTTATGTTAAAATTGCTCTTAAGGAGTAACTTTATTAGCTTATTCACTTGTGTTGTTGTTCCTAATGCCACCCAAATGACAACGTCAAATCGAGGTCCATGATATTCATCACGTCAAGGGGCTAGATTACATCTGTCGTTAGCTGTAGCTTTGAGTACCATGCTGGTGATCATACGTTTTGGCTACATTTCACCTCAATTTTGAGAGAACACCCTTGAGGTTGGTTCCATCTGCCTTTCCCTACCACCAACCTCTAGAGAGGGTTTTTTGGTCGAGGAATATTTACAGTATCTATATGCTGCACAGACACTAATCATTCACAAACATCCAGGCTTCCTCTGTAACTTATACAAAACCAGACCCTATGCTACAACAGTCAGCGTCACTAACCACTATACAGACTAGGTGTGTGACTCATCCTTACTAATATTACAAAAGCGAAAGTTTGTGTGGATGTTGTTACTCTTTCACGGAGAAACAACTGAATGGATTTTAATGAGACTTTACAATAATATACGTCAGAATAACACATAGGCTATAATTTATAAAGATATAGTGTAAAGTTTCCAAAATATAACGATAATTGTCAAGAAAGAAGGAAAAAAATTTTTGCCATCTGCAAAAAAGCCCATGACAGCATATATCTATCTTTTTTGTGTGAAGCAAAAATTTCCCTTTTGTTTTGTCTACGCCATGCCTCAGTGCACGCTCGCTTTTAATTTATTCCTTTGATCAGTGTAATCACTATTTTTTTATTTCATAATAAAACTAGATTTCGAAGGGAGAGGTGGTGGCAAGATTTTAACATAAAATAAATATAACAGAAAGTAATATTAATGTATTACACTTACAGATATAAATTATTTACACCATTTTAAGCGGTCATTAAACAAAATTTGTTTATTAAAATGTGTTACTTTTGCTAAGTAGTGACTAGCTCAGGAAGGTGTTTTCAAAAATTGACTGAGAAGAGAGTTTCGGGGAGTTATAAATTTTTCAAAATCCTTGTATCAGATATTAGATCTACAGACTTAAAATTTAACAAATATATTTTTTTTTGTTCAGCTGAGATATGCAAAAAGCTTTTTTCAGCTGGACAAACAATTTGCTATTCACGTAAAATTAACTCATGAAAAACTTCTTTATCCTTCAATCTGTATTGTTTAATTTTTCAATTTACCCATGCGAAGAACGGGTATACCAGCTAGTTCGAAATAAAATAAACACGTATGAAATTGATTTTCAAATACAGTATTACTACTTTTTTGCTGAATAACTCAGTGCTTCGGAATGCGAAATTATGTTAAATTTTGATGGGGGAAAGGTGTATTCGTAATTTTATTTGTAAGATTTCTTGTAAAAATTTCTAGAAATTTCTTATTGTCAAACAGTTTTACTTCAAAATAAAACTCATGTATTGAAAAATTAATCCAGTTGCTTTTTTGATAATAATTGTTAATTATTAATTCCAAAGGAATCGTAAAATCAACGTTAAAATATAAAGTATTTTTAACCTTTCTTATATAATCTAAAACCTCACTTTCCATGCAAATATTTTACTAAAGGAAACCTTTCAGATTTTATTTGGATTTTAATGAGAAACTTTAAATTACTTTTCCCATAAAAAATTTGCCCATTTATTTAGAGGAGAAAAACATCTTCATAAGTCCCTGCTTTGTTTCAGCGATAAATTCAGTTTAAGTTATGACACCACTTTCATTCCATAAATCTTGGAAATTTAACAAACAAGTTGAAGATTAAACAGCGTTATATTCACTAACGAAAGCAGTATTTTTTTTTTTTTTGTTCTTCAATGTAAATTTTAATTTTTTGTGTGTTTTAAAAATTGTAATCTTTCATAAAGTACTTTGTTTCCTTTTGTGTTATTTACGCGCTTGAAAGATAAATTTGGATGTTTCTTTAAACAAAAGAAAGCATAAATGTATCATCTTCATAGCTCTGTTTTTAGTATCCTATATCTTACTTTTTTTTTGTAAGGAACTTTGAAAATTCTTAGTGGTATTCTATGACAAACAAATAATGATCGATTGTTCGAATAAATCTTTTCAAAGTGAACTTAAATCTCGTCATTTTTAACAGCGAATACATTTTCATTGCTATTAACAATATCATAATTTGCTGCATTTGCATGTTTTAAGTTTAAAAATAAAGAGAGAAAAAAATTGATGGGGATTTGATTAACTTAATCTTTAAGTATAATCAAAATTGCATCCAATTTTTGAAATATTTAACCTGTAAATTTTACCTTTCAAGAACAAAGTTAAGTTAAGGGCAGTCGGAAAGCTAAAATCTTATTTTTTTGACAATTTGAGATTTTTAAATTTTCGAATTGTATAGATTTTAACCTTTCTAAAAATACCTTACTTCAATCTCTATGGTAATTCGAAGCCCTTAAAACCTATTTTTAAATAATCGTTGAAACTGGGCCACGCGAATTGCGAAAAATGTAAACAAAGCACTTCATTTTTGCTTAAAAGCTGAATATCTGATATAAACCAAAACATGTATCTTATATTGTAAATTGAGCCTTTTTTTTTATTTCTATCCGATTAAAAGCCTCACTGCATACATTAAAATCAATTTATCTCAAAAATGTAAATTTTGATGTTCGATATACTTTTTCTGAGACGCTACTGTTCACAGGTAAATTTTTTATGATATATTGATAATGATATCTAATTTATACTGAAATGAGAGAGTTTCTTGTAAAAAAATTCAAAAATTTATTTTTTACAAATTTTTATTGTGAAAAATGGGTCAAATTTCGTAATGTTTACTAAAATATTTCAGAAATTATTAAAAAATTCAAACTTAAGGTAAAAACTCATTTCAGTATAATGAGAAAGGTGTACTTTAATTGTAAAAAAAAATCAAGCATGTACATATAACAAATTTTGAGAAAAAGTACATCGAAAACACCCAATTTAACATTGTCAGTCAGTATAGGGAGAGAGAGAGGTTTCCAGCTCCCCTTAATAATTGATATCACGAAGTAAATTTAATACAATACGATCCTTATTTAGCGAACTCTGATATAATGAAATTTGAGATTTAAAGAATTTTTCTTTCCCCCCCGATCAAAATAAAAGCAAAAAAACCTATATGTAACAAATAATAAACTCCGAATTAACGAATTATTTCAGCAGCCCTAATTTTTTTTTTTATTAGTTTGGATTAGAAAAAGAAACGAGTCTTACAGTAGTCGCATATGATGTGTAACATCTGATATGTCATCGTAGTAAATACGCAATATTAACTTTTTTCCTGAAAAAAATATGAATCGGGTATGATTGGAAATAATTTTCTATCGAATAATTATATCTTTAATGAAAATTGCATTTAAATAACAAAAGGAGTAATGCAATAGTTTATCAAAAAAAATTATTCTTGTTCAATTTGGGGAAGAGCGGAGACAATATACTTGAGATGACTAAAATATGACACATATACTTGTGATGACTAAAATATGACACATATACTTGTGTGATTTCAAAGTATTCAAAAACCGTTGGAAAACACCGTCAATAACAGTACCACAGTTAGCAGTCGAAACATTTTGATTTGTGTTCATTTCGAGCTTGAGTTCATCATTCATACAAGCTATGAGCGTCTCATCTTTTGGAAAAACTGAAGTTAAAGTTAAAATCACCACTCAAAATCAGGGGAAGCGAGTGATAATTTTTTAAAAGAGCAGAACCACCTTCGTTATATGGTAAAAGTACAAATGCAGAAAATCTTTAATTTTTTTTAACCGTTTGATTCGAAGAAATGTATACGACCACCGAAATCACTGTTTGTCCATTTTCAAATAAGCATTCTGCCGCACTTATGGCCTCCAATATCGTGATTATCGAATTTAGAGTCAAGCGCTCGAATGCTTGATGGCTACTAGAGTTGGACCCCCATGCGAGGGTAGAGAAAAGACACAGCCACGCACTCTCATTGGTTAAATCAAGTAGTAAGCACTTACGTCACATCCTGTTACACACATCCGTCCCTTTTCACGAAATCACTCCCACAAATATACACATCAAAAACTACATATCTTCTGAAATGATTATCCTTTTTGTCCGAAACAGAAAACTCTTCCTTGTAAGCAGCAAAGTCGAAAAAGAATTCTTTCGAGTCAGAAATCAAAAAGATTGTGAAACATATATTAGTCAGTAGTGCTGAACTATAATAAAAGAATTAACTGGTACTGAATAAGATGCACTCTTTAACTATGGATATTGAATGTGTAGTTGCTGATTACATAATTTCCAAAAGGTTAGTGCAAAAAATTTGAATTTTTTTGGACCCCAATATTACGAAGAACTCCATTTTAACGAATAAAATGTTCGGTCCCGATGAACTTGTTACATCGGTGTTCGACTGTTCTTATTTTGTTTGAGTGTACGTCAATCACTCCTCCATTGAATGCAGTTTATATCTAGCACTCTTCAACCTTTATAATAACACTAAATGTTACATGAGAATGCCTACAAAATGCACACAAATATGTTTGAATTAAACATTTTTTTTTTACCTGCATATAAATTATCATTACTTCAAATTTTTATTTTTGCAGTTTGAATTGGAAAACTAATGTATATTATTATTTTCACTCTATTTCCTTAAAACAAAAGCTTATACAAATCCCTGAGAAATCATCTGTACACATGATTATTGCTCTTTACCTAATATCTTTAGAAATAGCGAAAAACAATGGATGCGTTTATTTAAATATATTCGTTAAGATGCTTTATTTTGAATTATAAAATATCTTTGTTGCAAAAATAGGCGAAATGTGTCAGTTCGAACTCAAGATTCATTGAAAGAAAGATACTTTTCTAAATAAAAATAAGTATTATCACCGACATCATCATTCGTTACTTTTTGTACTTAGTCAGAACACGCTAGAAAGCATTTTAATGTATTCAATTTTAATTTTTGTTCTTATTTTTAGAGTTCTTAGCAGAAAAATATTACAAGTAGTATTTCATTCATAGCACTGATTTAACATAAAACGCGGTATTAATGTCAACGATGATTATTGCTATTGCATTTTCGGAAGTTTAATGTTCAATGAAACGCGTAGCTTTCTCTGTTATGCTGAAATAAGCTGTAAAATTACAAAAAAATTGTATTACTTAAAAATTTGCGTACATTTACAAATTTTGTAGAAAAATAAGAAAATATGAAAGGAAAATACTGATGCATCATTTGAATTCAGAACCATATATATAGAATTATAAAATGTTTGATAATTTACTTTCTTTTAAAAAATAGTAATGAAATCTTATTAAATGTTGAACACTTTTGTCAACCAATGACAGCTGAATTTGTTTTTATAAATTAAATTAAAAAAAAAAAAAAACCCTAAGCAAGTATTTTTAAAAAGCACCTTCATACACAACCACATTACAGCTAACTATTTTTGAAAAAAAATCATTAAGAGTTTTTTTTTTGGTATTTGAGGCTGTCATTATGCCCCTTTCTCCACTTAAAGTCTAAAGCTCGATTGGATTATTTCATGTGTTTTAATTAATATTTTTATTTTTTGTCTCTCGAGTAAAGGAGAATAAAGTGTTCTTTAAATAAAATGTCATTATATATACAGCGAGTTAAGTTGTGTTTGTGTTTTAATGCATGTTTATTCAATCGATCAACAAGGTAGAAAAACGTTAGAATAGAAAAACAATTTTCCCGCTTTCTAATGGGAATGTAACTGATTCTTTTGTTGAATATACAAATGATTTTCTTCTAAAAAATCTTTATTTGATGAATTTAAAGCTTAAATTTTATTATATATATATATATATATATATATATATATATATGTATAGGAAAGAAATTTGTATAATATATCAAAAATCAGAAATAATAGATAATGAACATAACAAGAAATAACGTAATAAAACTATAAAAGCAAAACATGTAGATTGAATTTATAGAAAATGATTTTAAATATATATATGTATATTTAATGATTCCTTTTTACCTGATTGAAACTTAATTTCGTAAATTGAAAATAAGAAGAATAGAATTTTAGTGCCTAGACCTGAACCCTGCTTAACCTTTTCACGCCGATGATCAATGGATTTACTGATCTATAGAAAACATTTTAGGGACAGGTGTGTCACATATGCATCCACGCAAATGTCACCGACCACCGGGTAATACACCCTTAAATCGCGTTTCTTACTTAATCTACAGCAGTGGTCTTCAATCTGTTTCAAGTCACGTAACCCTTAGAACTAGAGAGTGTTTTCGTGGAACCTGTAGAACAAGAAGGTTTTTTCATGGAGGCCGATTCCACACACGTACTTAGAAGAACATATCTTGAAATAATATTTGAAGTAGATCAACATTAGATCAATGTAAATGCAATTAAAAAAATTGCAATTGTATTTATTGTTTAAAATTTTTTATCTTCTTTTATATAATATAATTTACTCATTAATAATATTAATCTCTGATTCAAATGTCACATATCCATGCTTATGTTTAGTAACTAGGATTTATACTCGTAATTTTTCACACAAAATGTGTAAGTCTAGGTCTATTGAGAATAACTGCAAACGCATTGTATATTTCTGAGTTTCATTTGTTTCTATTCTTTGTTTTTGTAGCCATTCACGTTGAGAGATACTTTTAGCTTATACACATTGTTCTGAATGGCATTAAATTGTATTTAAGTTTGTGAGAAATACTGTGTATTTTGCATGAATTTGCAACATAAAATTTAGGATATGTTGTTGTTTAAATTTAGATTTTTAGCATCGAATCGATATGCTGTAGGTACTTTTCAAAAATATAAAAAGGTGCATTTTTTATTAGAAAGCTACCGTAAAATCCGGCGTATGACGTGCACTTTTAACACCAAAAGTACGATCGAAATTTAAGGGTGCGCGTTATACACCGGGGTATAAAACGATAGCTTTAAAAATAACAAAAGAGTTGAGCATAAAAAAAAACTACATCTGTACATGTCGAAATACTGTTTATTTAAAAGAAATGACATGCCTTATGAACTAAAAGAATAGTAATTTTAGAAGTATACTATTTTTTCAATAGTCTAGGATAATACCTCGAATAAATGACTTCAAAACATAAGAATATTGTATACTAACATTTCAGATTTTCTGGTAAAAAAGGGGGTGCACGTTATACGGCTAATATACCTAAAAATTAAAAAAAAACCGCAACTTGAAAGTATAGAGGCGCCTTATACGCCAGATTTTACGGTATATAGTTTTGTAAGACATTAAACTAACGAGTATAAAGGAGGAACTCAGGATAGTAAACAATGAAATATTCATATATATATAAAGATCAAATGTGTGTGTTTGCATTAATATTCTTTTATTGTACTATAATAAAAGTTTAAAAAGTATTGCAAAATAAAACTATTATGTATAAATACAATTTTCAGTTTCTGAGTGATAGGGATGAGCTTTAAATTCTTGTGGGTACACAGACATTTTTGAGAACGTGAATCCATTTTTCATACTCATTTATAAGTTTCTTTTCGATTTTTTTATTGTCACTTGAGGAACTCCAGGGTATGCCTCGTGGAACCCCAAAGGTTCCGTGGAACACAGTTTGAAGACCTCTGATTTGTAGGACTAAACATTCCCACAAAAGTTGCGTGGAAACGACCTACAACCTGATACGGGGGTTTGAGACAGGTGACATACCCGACGCGAAAGGGTTAAGAAAGCAGCTAAATATATTCAGCAAACAAATTACATGATACAATTAATGTAATTATTTCAATATCCATGAAAAGTGAACGGTACGGTATAGCCAAAGACCACTAGAACTGACAATTTAATACACACTTTAAAATGGAAAAGCGAAATTTGTTGTTTTAAATTAAACGGACCTCATGCAGACTGGCATGAAGACAACTATCAATCTTAAGCTCAACATCAATCTTTACTCAACAAGGACTTTCTTAAATACACACTTGATCCAACAGAAAGAAATTTATTTTGCGCGGGAAAATTGCCAAAAGTGCATAGCTTCCGCTAAAGCAAGCTATTACTCTCGAGAGAACGGAATGGCAGTTTTGGCTTTCTTAATACTTAAAACGCATTCAGTTGATGAAACACGTAGTTAATTTTTATCTTAAAGTAAAAAAAAAGGAAATCATCTATTTAGAGTAATAATTGGCCATTTCAACGTTTTGTTAAGTGACGAACTATGAAATTTGACAGCAAAATTACAACCCGTAGATCTATTTAACTGTGATACAATTGTTTGAGTAATAATTTGCATGCTTTAATGTTACTTACAAAAAAAAGAACAATTTTTCTATTCCTTTGTGTAGGAAAAGCAACGAAGACATTTTATCACATTTGTTTTTAGTTTCATGAGTTAAAAAGAAATCCCTGTTTTATACTTAAAATAGTAATTAATGTGTCAATTGTTTTTACACACAAAGCATGCTCGGAAATGAATAATTTATATCCAAAGTAAAAAGAAGACAGTTTGCGTGTTTGAATCACTGCTTGGGTCCCTTCTTCACTAGCACAAAGATTATTATTTTCAAAATTATATTAAAAGAAAGAAAAATTTAACTAAAAATTTTATTGTTTTGAAAAAAATAAATCTTAACCTGCAATTGTATTTTAAGGTAACTTGGTACCCCAAAATGACAGACCTATCGTTTTTATTTTTTTATTTAATCTTATTCTTTGCATTATTATTTTCGATTGATATATCAATTGTGCATGTTGGAAAGTTAGAAATTAAATAAAACTTCATTTGAAAACGAATTAAGTAGTTCAGCCACGCCCCCTTTTTAGTAAAAAAGCTAAAAAAAGCATTTGATAAAATAAAATCTATATTATAAAGCGAAATAATAACATTAAAAAAAGAATGTGTAATATATAAAGCAGAATATTACCGAGGCAATACAATACAATCATTTATTTTCATTGTGAATATGCATGCACAGTGAAAATGTAAATGTGTGCATGTAAAATTTTTGAATTAAGGCATTTATATTGGTCATTTTATAATTTCAGTACTTATTCCTAAAATGTTTTTCATACAAATGTAATACTTCAACTACATAAGAAGAAAAAACTAAAATTTCTGTCGTGACAGAAAAAAAAATTTTTTTTAACATTTTTCTTGAATTTTCTTGTGCAATTAATGCTCTCTAACAATTAATCATTTATAAAAATGTATGTGTTGAAAAAATATGAAAATGCGATTTTATTTTAAAGAAAAATGTATAACTAATATTTTAAAGTGGTATTTTAAGTTTATTTAAGCTTATTATAATTATTTTTTTCAAAATTATAAACTTTAAAGTGGTTTTTCTCAGTTTGTGTTTTTTGAAATATTAGTGCATTCAAAATGCTATTCCTTCCAGAATTATTTACCAATCACTTCCATTTTTTCCTGCCTGTTATATATAAAGCATGTATCCGTTTTGCTGCAAACTAAATTGTTTTGTTTTTTTAAAAAAATTAAAATGTAAGAGATATTGGCTTTTTCCTTGATTTTTAGTATGTATATCAATATTTTCTTTTTTTTCTTCTCAAAAACAAATTCAGTTATTGTATAATCGATCCCAAAAGTTGTTTAGAACATCCATAAGAATAATACAAAAAAAAAACAATTCAGGTCAAAAAATTAATATTTATAAAAGGAGTAGAATTTTGAAATTTTCCAAATTTTCTTCAAAAATTTTTTTAAAGTTGTGTGAATAAGATATGAAAAATTTCATATCGCATCATTTTCTTGAATAGAAACATTATATAAAATGTTAAAATATAATTTTTAAATACATAAATAAAGAAAGTAGTTCAAAGGGTACCAATTCTTCTTAACATATGAGTGGATGTATTTTATTAATCGACATGTAATCTCAATTTTTAAAGAGTAAAAATTATACCGAATCATTCATACGTTTAAAATTAATAAAAAGTTGTAATTTTTGCTCAAGATTTATGAAGTTTACCTTAAATTGGCTTCCACTTATGGTTTGTGTCAACACAATATTGATAACTCTGTAAATTATCATTATGTGTTTCTTTTTTTCCCCTTCTCTGCATTCTTGTGTTCATGCATGCCTTTTGTACTGTACATTTTAACCTTATTAATTTATGTTTTTATCATACACACACAAAACATTCTTGTGCACTATTTGGTACTCCATCAAGTTTGAACTATTCCAGCCAAAATAAAGTTTGGCTCAGAAGAGACCAGAGTTTTGTCAAGAGTGTCGAAAGAGGAAGTATATTAAAAGCTGAGCGTTTTTCTCGCAAACTGTATAAAAAGCATTTGTAAATTAATGATTACGTAGCTTCAGTAAACATTGCATTTTCTCTTACATTTTCTTTCATTACAGCAGTGCTTCTCAAACTTTCAATACCTGCGACCCAATTTTCAGTCATAATTTTCATCGCGCCCCCCTCATACAACTTTGTATTGAATGCAATAATAATAATGTACTTGAACACTACAGCTACAATATGATTTTAATTATAAAATGCACGAATTATAATGATAAATATTATAGTTTTCATATCGTTTTGTGTTCGACAAGCCCATGGAAGTCACTAGCAATTGCTAAACTTGTTTTTAATTTTGTATTGATAAATTAATTATCAAATACTTTTTTCCGTACTCATATAATTATAAATATCTTATATCAGTGTGAATATGTATTTTATTTTTTATTATGTCAGAATGTATTTTGTTTTGTTTCCTTTCAGTAAATTGATAATTATTTTAAAACTTTTATTTTCGACTTTTTGATATTATCTCGCCCTCCACGCAGGGCTATCACGCCCCCTAGGGGAGTGCGCCACACAGTTTGAGAAACGCTGCATTACTGACATGTTTTTAGATTTTGCGCAAAGTTTCTTATTTTATACTATACAAATTCATCTAAATCAGAAGTTCCTAAAATTTTTGTCTCATAGATTCCTTGACAGGTTTTTCGATTTTGGTAGACCTCTACTTATACCTAATATTTATTTTTTGCAAATTCATCAACTTATATGCCTTTTTAACAACTGGTATATAGCTACTTACTTTAAAAGATTTAAATTTCTAGCTATAGTGTAGTTTTTAAAACTTAAGAAACGCATGCTAATTAATTAAATTAAATTAACTGAGCAGCAAACAAATGCTTTTAGTGGGAGAGAGCAATCTGTGGAATCAATAAATTTTTTCAACATTTGACATCTCAATCTCGTTAGTTTTAACCCAAAATGTCTCCTCTACTGATAGTGTCTAGTATTTTCTTCTTTTTTGTTTTGTAGATTGGAAAACGCGCTGAAACTCTTTCTCCATAAGAAAATCAGTTAAAAACTTTCCATAATTTGAGATAAATAACAGATATAACTTTTAAAGTCAAAATCGCTTACATTCTTTTCTAAACTTACTTTAAGATATTCGTTAGTGCTTATTCCTAGTGCCTAATTCTTGTAATCTGACATGTTTTTTTTTCAATATGATCATATGAATTCTTTGCCTACTGTAGTATTATCATACTCAAAGCATTCTCAAACCTATAGTTTAAAATAAAAAAAAAAATTTAAATGTTGAACGTAATTTAAAACGTCTTTTTCCTGGCAGATTGTCTGTGACAATTGAGAAACTGGGAAAATTTGTGACGTCCAATATTATACTCTTTTAGCTTATAATTCTAACAAGAAACTCTGAAATGATGGGCCCTGTTTTAATAAAATTTATAGTGTCACCTTGTAACTGCAAATTAACGTAATGAAATTTAGTAAATAAATATGTGAAATCTGGTTCCCATTTGATTTAATTTTCTTTTAAAATTAAAGTCACACTTTGGTTTAATGAAAACCTCTATTGTACACCACCATTTACATCTCATTGACGCCCAAATTATTTTTTTGCTAACGTAGACCCCTTGCAGGTCGTCATACACCCCTGGAGATCTACGTAAACCTCTTTGGACTTCACTGATATAAATTATTGCACAAAAATGAACCAAATTTTTCAATTTCCTTAAAATAATTGGTTTTCAATTACAGTTATACTAGCCTGGAATTCCCAAATGCTACATATATTCAGATTTTTAAACACGAATTTTAAAAAATAATTTAAAAAATAGAGATTTGAATTTCAAAAAAATAAGTATTTATATAAGTACGTTTCAACAGAATTTGCAGTTTGAAATCATTTCGAATTTAAAAATAATGGTAGCGTTTATGTAACTGTAGTTATTTATATAGTCATATTCTATTTTTAATATTTTCTGTGGAATTCTAAAACTTTTCTTAAAGATTCCATTAGTAAATAATATTTAAGTTTAATTTCCCCTAGGAAAATTATATTACGGTATAGAAGAATCAGCTAGAGTATCAAAATACTAATCTTTATTTTCTTTTTAACATTATCTGAATTTTTTGTTTCACTTTTTTTTATTTCTGCTATTGAAACAATTTAATATGTCAGATTCATTTTGTTAAAAAAAACACTAATCTTACTTTTGAGTTTAACTAAAATAAATGTTATGTTGAAAAGAAACAACCTGGCATCTATTGTAATGTAGTAAGAATATACTTAAACACACTTTAAAAATAGTTATAACATGAATTCTCAAACATGCAACTTTTGAATCTGAACAATTATTTTTATTACTTAGTGAGGAGTTTTTATGAAGATTTTATTTGTAGCATAAGAATATTCATTAAAATACATCTCTTTTGGAATAAAATAATCTAGTGACAATGTATAGCACAGGTTATTACATTTAAAATTACTTTAATAATAAGACTTGAGATATCTAGTATAATCATTCGTAATAGAAAATATGTTACTTGTAATGATATCATTCATGATACTTGAAGTTCGTTTCCAAAGCAGATACATATATATATATATATATATATATATATATATAATTAGTATTAATATTAATTACTTGTAGGAAATTAAATTTTGACATTATTGAATTAATTAAATGGCATTTTAAGCATACTGTTTATTATTAAGCTAAATTTCAACTTGAGTAAGGTTTTATGCTGAGTTTTATGCTTTGTAAAAGAAACCCACTGTTAAATTTATATATATATATATTTTTTCAAATGTAAAAATATAAATTAAAATTTCAAGAATGTTGTAATATTTTAAGAGCATATGAAATGTTAAAGGATTTTCTGAAAAAAATATTGAACAGTAAAAAGCCAAAATTTTTAGATCTTTGGATTCCGTATTTCATAAAATCAGGAAATCCATAGCTTTTGCTATATATTCTAAAATTTTACTAATTCAGTCAAATTATGCAATCGAAAATTACCGTGTCTTAAAGAACTATTTCTTTGCTTATAACCCGCGATTACTGATATATTAATCACGCAGAACTAAAAAAGATGGCCAAATTGAGTTATTTGCACGAAAGTAATCGAATATATGATCTCCAAACGATCTTTGAAAATATCTGAAATTAATCCTTGCATTTGAACGAAATTTTAAACATACGCTATTTAGAAAATTATTTGTCATTTATGAAAAATATATTATAGAATATTGTGAGAAACCTTTTCAGTTAACTATTTGTATTAATTAACTAAAAAAAACCATTTACCTCATCGTACTTTCCTTAATTAAATAACCCCTTAAGTGTCACAAAGAATGTAATCAATTTTATCAAGCTTCGATTAGAAATATGAAAATTATTAATTTTCTTTTTATTTTGAAGACAGTTATTTAGTGATAAAAAGTACATACCATTGTACTGCGAACTTTTTTCTATGTATTAATTTTAAAGTTACTACAAGAAAATATGTTTTGCTGGTCCAGCTTAATTTTTTTTCAAAAATATTTGAGATGATTTCCTTTTATAAATAAACGACGTATTTCAGTAAAATTTGTCTTTATACGGCAAAGAGATTCAGTTGGATTTACTAGTTCTTCATAATCGATTCTGTAGACAGTTTTGTTTTTGTTAAATAGTTCTTTAAATTGTATTATTAATAAAATTTATGTAGAGGGTGTGAGCTAAGTTTTTTAAATAAAATTCTTCTTAAGATGGGAAATGTTTCATTCAGCTATTTAAAAACTGTTAATGGCTTTTATAACTTTTCAATATTTTGATAAAAAATTTGCAAAATTTTATGTTTCTGAATGTAGACAAAATGAAAGTGTTGTAATATGTAATTTCATATATTAAAAATTACTGAAATATTCATGCAAAATGGTCAAACTCTAATTGATGCGGCATTAACTATTGTTTTAATTATTTTCATTTTGAAATGAACGCAATAAATTTAGTCTCCATGCAATACTTTCAAGAATACTCATATAATTATGTCATATCTAAATGTAATTGAAAATATCAGTAAGAGAGATGAGTGCGGGTCACATCCAAATTAATACATTGAAATTTCTTTCTGAAAGATTCTCTTAAATAAATATTGCAGAATAAACAGATATATACTTCGCGATTTCTCTATGTGGTGAGGAAAATCGACCATTCTCGATACAAACCACATTTAAATATACCTAAAGATATTGATTTTTTATTTTCAAATTCATTTTTGAAATTACAATTTCTCTATCGAACTCGTAATGTTAACCGTAAGAGCAAATACAAAATTAACGCCAGCACTTCCAAGGCAAAGTATCAATATCCCAAGCCCCTCACGAAACTGTGTTAACAAATCTTAGTACGCTTAAAGCAATTAAGTAAATACTGCTTCAATCCGAAAAAGAAGAAGACAATGAAATGAAACTGTTTACTCTTTCCAGTTGCGTTCACCGTGTGGAAATTAAGATCTCTGGTGACGGTATTTATTTAAGAAAACTTTTCCGTTGTTTAATAGCTCGAATGACTTCATCAACCGTTGATTTTCCAGGGAATTTGGTGTTGCTATCGCCCTGAAAATCACCTCTTCGTGACTCAGACTACAAATTACGTGAAGTAACTTAATTGCCCAAAACTTGGCGGCATAAGTAATTATCGGGCAAAATTGCGCCGAGCCGAATAAAATGGCTTTTGCCGGCAAGAATTGTTCCCAAAAAAATTCTGCAGATGACTGTTCAGGCATGCTTAAGCAATGTGCCTTATGTGGGATTTGTGCATGTAGTTAATGTAACTGGAGTGATTTAAGGACAAGAGTTATGCTAAATGTATTTATTTTTTAAGTGCATCTTAACTAAAAAAGAACACGTTCAATAATGAATATGAGGAAATATTATTAACTGACACTTAAATACTTGAACTAAGCATTAGAAGATTTAGAAAACAAATTTTGAATGGAATTTGAATAATATACAAATGATAGTTCATGATGTACTCAAATTTAAGAACGATTTGCGTGTTTTGATTTTTTTTTAATTTCATGTTAATATGAATGGCGATAGATAGTAGCTAACTATAATTATTGTTCATACGTATAAAATGTTAATTTCACAGCTAGAATGAGATCATTATATTTACTGAATCTACAACAATGAATTATAAAGGCATGTGTGACCTCTGTTTAGGTAATAGATATACATATAGAAACTCTTAATTGAATACATCAGAAACCCGTAATCAAGTTCATAGAACGCATTGAACTCCATCGAAACATTTCAGATGGTTATGAGCTCATACTCATTTTTTAATTAATAACAACCATATTTTGTTTATATTCTTTATAAATTAATTAAAAAATTTGTAGTAGTGTTTGTTGTATCTGACATCTGTAAAATCGCAATATGAATTAATGGAGGATTATCCATTCATTTGCATTATATCGATGGATAAATAATCAAAAAACTTATTTGAGATAGTAAAATAAAGAAGAAAGAGATAACTTTTTTCACGCTTCAAAACTCTAGTAAGTCGGATTTTAGTTAGAATATTTTTATGTATTTAGTTTATCATTGTTTGTAACAATCGTCACAAATAAATTATGTAAAATAGCAAGCATATATTTATGCAGCATACATATTGAAACAATATATTTATATACGCTTCTTACATTAATTTTTCTACACCTGCTAAGTCATACATGAGTTAAATGGAAAGGAATCTGTAAGAGAGATTCCCACAGAGATTATTCCTCCCTCAGAGGTTAAATAAGAATCGACGATTTTCACATTACACCAGTGCTTCTGAAACTTTCAATATTTACGACCCAATATTTAACCTTAATTTTCCTCGTGCCCCCACCATACAAAAAACAATGTATTGAATTCACAATAACTGTGATACTAAAGCTACAATACCACACAACGACTTTTCTCAAGTACCACCGGCGTTTATAAACGTCCCACTCAGCCAAAGCATTAATTGCCCCGTACGTATATATATGTCTTTCCCAAGTACGATCTTTTCTGTGCATTTCTATCCATAAACTTATTCCATAGGCTTTGGAATGCAATAAAATGACGCTGCCAGTGTTTGCGAAGGACATAAAAAACGGTGGCAGTGGGGAGCGAATAGCGTAATTGTTCATCAGCAATTAAGGGATTAATTATAAACCGTACATATTATCAAGTTAAGTGTTAATTTTTGTACAGAATTTTATATATGACAGGCTCTCATGGTGTCACTGGTTATAATTAAACATGTTCCTAACTTGGTATTGTTAAATTAATTACAAAATACATTGTGTAGTACTGATACATTTATTAGTGTATTATATCAGTGAAAATGTTAATTTTAGTATGTCAGAATGTATTCTGTTTGTTTACTTTCAGTAAATTAATAATTTAAAAAAAAGTAATCTTTCGTTTTCGATTTTTCAATATACTCGTGCCCCCTTCGTAGATTTACCCCAGGCCCCAGTTTGGAGATGCTGCCTTACACCGCAAGTATTGGTGAAACAAAAAAGGATAAAATTTAAAAAGCTTTATATCAAGTCATTTGGGCCACGGTATCCGAGTGGTCATTGTAGCGAGCTCATGTCCGACGTTTTCGAGCCAAGGCTCAAAATCTAATGTCATTAAAGACTCACCGTGTTGAGGAGCTGATGAACATTAAATCTGTTGAAGCTCAAAGTCTTCCCATTGAGGTGGTGTGAAAGTACGAAGAGGAGAGTGCCAGCTGACCGAAAATCAAGATTATAAAGTCTGTTGTGAATATTACTATTTTTGCTTCGCAGTACGATGTAAATTACATAGTAGGATTCAAAAGTTCCCAGACTGAATCTATAACTTAAAAATATTACCAATTAAATATCTAAAACACATCCTCATTCGAAAAAGAATCTTGAGCAAATACACACTTTTTCCATCGCTTGTGAAGGTCATCGAACCATTTCTCGAATCTATTTTTAGCCATGTTCTTAAATCCAACCTGCGATGCACTTATAACTTAATCAGTGCTTCTTAAACTGTCAACATTTGCAACCCAACGTTCAGTCATAATTTTCATCGCCCCATGCCTCAGTTCACGCTCGCTTTTAATTTATTCCTTTGATCAATGTAATCACTATTTTTTTTTTATTTTATAGTAAAACTAGATTTGTTTATAACAATGTGTTACTTTTGCTGAGCAGAGATCAGCTTAGGAAGGTGTTTTCAAAAATCGACCCACAAGAGAGTTACGGGGAGTTATAGATAAAAAAAAACCTTTTTTTCAACTAAAATTTAGCAAACAAGGTTTTTTTTTTTCAGCTGAAATGTGCACAAAACTTTCTTTAGTTTGTTTAATTTGCAATTCACGTAAAATTAACTCATTAAAAACTTCTTTATCCTTCAATCTGTGCTGTTTAATTTTTCAATTCACCCGTGCGAAGAACGGATATAACAGCTTGTAAAGATATAAATCCAGAAAATATTCAATACAGAACGTTTCATCCCCAAAAAAGGCTAATAAAGTACATTATAAATCGATTGATAGTATAATTTTGAAAATTTAAGAAATTAATCCTACTAAAAAAATGAATACTTTTAAAAGGGTAAAAAAATTCCATTTCGCTAAAGAAAAAGAAAAAAATCGATCAATTATGAATGGTTACTTTCCAAATGTGGATAGCCATTTGCTCATTAAAAACGAAACATTTAATTCAGATATTAATTATTTTAAATCGGCTCTTTAATTCGTTTTTAATTAACCCGCATTTTCCAATCAATCCAATCATTCATCAGGGTTTTTCCACCGTTCGGAATACAGTCAATTTTTCCATTTCGTTTATTAAGCAAATTCTATTAAGCAAATGACTTCGCAATCAGTGGGTAAACCATTAATCTACTATTTTGATTCATTAGGATTTTCCCGCCGTGTAGAAACACAGAAACAACGCTAAGGAAAAGAAAAAAATAAGAAGTTCGAGTACTGGTATATTTGTAAAGGATTCTTGAAAAGATCTCTTTATTAATTAGGAGATTAAGCGGACTTTTTCCCGCAATTCTATTTCCTGTTTGAAGAGACTATGCTTGATTCTATTTGGGATATGTTGGGATTCTTACAGGGTGCTTCAAATATGCGCTTTGGTGGACGAAAGTAAAAGAGCAAGAATTGTAAATTGGTACTTGAGGTAGTTTTATTTGATCTTTTTCCTTCACTGATTTATACAAGATTTGTTTCCGGATTTGATTTCATTAAAGAAATTCATTATGCACTTTAAATAATAAATTCGTTAATTTATTTTGTGTGTGTGAGTTTAGTTTTTAAGTGCTAATTAAATAAAGTGATTTGGTAGACGCAAGCGAGAATCAACTTAATCATTTCCTTTGATACTGTTAAAAATTATGTTTTAAGATCTAAAATATACGTATAGAATTATTTGTGTCTTATGTACAATTAGTTTTAAAATTTCTTTCACTTAATTGTTGCTGATATTGCGCAGTATCGTTCGTTCCTTTTCATTACAATTTCATTAGATATAATAAAAGGATTTTTTTCTGCATAATGCAAAATTATAGTAAATTTTACTAGTAGGGTTCAAAACTTCCCGTATGGGTAAGTAAGTGAGTGAATATTAACGTCACACTGTTCACCTACACGAGGGTTTTGGCGACGGATCTCATAATTTTGAACCATGGTCAAATGACGAGGATGACACTTGAGCTGGCATCCCCCTCTCCTAACTACCACACCACACCAACGGGCAGATGTTTGAGCTCTCGACAGATGTAAAGTGCATCGCTCCCCTACACGGTGTGTCCTTTGCGGTACTGAGCTCGAAATTATGACATGCCTGCCATGATCCGATAGCTTGACCACTGAGTACCGCAGCCCCTCAAAAGTTCCCGGACTGAGCCCATAACGTAATAAATTTTTGCAGTAGAGCGACTTCAATAACATTTTTGAGTTATTGCATTTTTACTCTTTTCTAAAATGTTTGTTACAAGCCGTGTGGCCGGTGGGTCGCCATGACGTCGTATTTGGTAGGCGGATGTATACAGTCGTCGGCTATTGTAAGAAATTGCGTTTGTTGAGTGGATATTGGATATCAATTTTTGTGTTCGTTTTGGAAAAAAGTGCTACGGAGACTTACGAAATTTTGAAGCAGGTGTAAGGCTGTAATACAATATCGCTAACGCAAGCTTTTGAGTGGCATCGACGTCTCAGAGAAGGCAGGGAAAGCGACGAAGACGGCAAACGCTCTAGACGCTCGCACACTTCCCGCACCACTGAAATCGTCGAAAAGGTTTCTGCGGTAGTAGGTAAGAACAGGCTTCAAACAATAGCAGAATCAGTTGGAAAATCCATGGCCATATGTCAGTGGATACTGACTAAGGATCTTAACATGCCCTGGGTGTGCCAACATATCATTCTCCGCATGTTAAACGAAGACCAATCTGCAGATGAAGTTAAAAGTGCATCGCAGGTTGAATTAAAGAACATGGCTAAAAATGGATTCCAGAAATGTTTCGATGAACTTTACAAGCCATGGCAAAAGTATGTTGTTACTCCAGTGCTTCTCAAACTTTCAACACTTACGACCCAATATTCAATTATACTTTCCATTGCGCCTCCCCTCCATACAATGACAATGTATCAAATTAAATAATACTATTTTTTGACGCAGACCCCCACAACACGAATTTAACCAATTAAGTGCCACTGGCGTATATAAACGTCTCGCTCAGCCAGTGCGTTAATTGCTCCAGACGTATATATACGTCTTTCTAAGTACGATGTTTTCTGTAAACCGTGATCTTTTAAATTATTCCGAAGGCTTTGGAAGGCAATAATATGACCTTGACAATGTTCACGAAGAATTTACTTATTTCAGAAGATTTGCTTATTTAGTCATTTTCTACCCCATCCCTCCTTAATGCAAACGTGTTAAACGATGGCATTGGAAAACTATTACGTAATTTTTTTAATCAGCATTTAAGGGATTAATTATAAACTACACAAATTAACAAAATAAGGGTTCATTTTTGCATATAATTTAATATATGACAATCCATGGGCTTGTTCTTAACTTAGTATTGTCATAAATTAATTATAAAATATATCATGCAGTACGGATACATAAATGTTTTATATCAGTGTAAATATATATTTTTTTTTTTATTGTGTCAGAATGTAATTTGTTTGTTTACTTTGAGTTATTCAATAATTTTTTAAATTGTCTTATGTTTTCGTCTTTTCAATATTTTCACGCCCCCCTCGCAGGGTTATCATGCCCCTTAAGGGGCGCCCCACAGTTTGAGAAACATTGTGTTACTCAAAGGTCTTATTTAGAAAGAGGATGTGTTTCAGCAGTTTAAATGGTAAGATTTTTTAAGTTATAGACTCAGTCGAGGAATTTTTGAATTCTACTACGCATGTAATATATGTCGAAATATCTGTAATTTTTTTTAACATTTTCGTTTTAAACCATCTTTACGAGAAATTTTTGCAAATTTTTTGAAAAAAATTATTTGATTAGAAACATCTTTATAAGTTAATTTCTCGACTACTTCTAATTCTTTATTTACACTATAAATACGTCCCAAAAAAAAGGAAGAAAAATTATGCAAAAAATATTTATTGGCTCTATGAAAACCAAGATAGATTATAGTTTTCACAGAAATCAGTAAAAATAATACAATAATCCACATGAGGCTTAATCTTAAGATCTTAATTTTATTTCATTCGGATTGCACATGTATAGTACAAAAATAAAAAATAAAAATTTTTTTAAAAAAAGAAAATCATTTGAGAAAAAATCATATTATTGCCAATTCAGCAAATAAGGCCCATGTGAAATCCTTCTTGAACGTTGGTGATTGTTGCGATAATACGTAAGTACCAGACTTTCTGAATTCTTAAAAACACATGGACGCTTTCTCCACTGTTATACACCGTTACACCGTCCATTCTTCTTGTGCGCATGAATGAAAAAAAATCTTTTGGGAAGTTCAATTTCGGCATTGTTTTTCTTTTGAAAATAACCATTGTTTTGATGTAATATTATCCGCTACATAGAAAGGTTAAAGTGTAGCATGGGGGGCTTGGCGATGTTAATTTTTTTTGGTGACCAAAATCACAAAGCTACTTCATTTCGCGATAGGTGTCCTGAAGCCAGAATGAATTCGTTATCTCTCCATATCGATATAAAAATCGTGAAATCCAAAGGCCCTCCCCCCTATACTACACTTGAGCCTACAGAAGAGCACTATGATATATTGAGATATTTTAATACCTGTTGTTTTTATGAAACCTATTTTTGTCAAAAGATGAGAGTACTACACATTTACATTTCTGGTTTCTTCGTAAAACAAATGATGCCCATTATTCGAAGAAAAATACCTAAAAAAAATGCAGTTCAAATGTAATGAGACCGGAATATATATACAGTATATGTTATGAATCCTTGTATTTTATTCTGATATTACAAACAAAATAATGCAGTCTTTGAACTGTTTTAACTTTAATTTATTATATATTAATTATTATTATTTTTAAAACTTTGTATGGGGAAAATAACAATATTTTTGCATTAGATAATCGCTAACATTCAAATCGCCGTGCAATCATGTTTTATATTCCTAATTGAATGTTATATTCACTCCTGGAACTCGTTTATGATTGAAAGGGATTTATAGAGCTGTGTATAAAATCAATAACATTCTAGAGTGAGGAATCTTTCTTCGACGTTCGACGGCACTTCACAACAGAACACCTCCCCGCTTTGCTTCAGCTCCCTTCCTAATGAGCAAAATCTTCAACATCCCCCGGACCGTTATTTCCACAGAGAAACTTCCAGAAATTCAACTTCATTTACAGCAAGGAATCGGTCGCGCGTAACTGTAACTGTTAATTACGACCAGTCCAGAAGGTTCTCCTCCCCCTTCTCTTTTCAGTCTCTTCGTTCGCCCCTCTTCAAAATCAATAGCAGAAAAGGTGGGCTAATGATTTAAACATTGCAAAAGACTGTGGAAGGGGCGGGAAAGGAGGTGCGGGTAATTAAAATTTGCAAGAGTGTCTGAAGATTTATCGCTCTCTAGCCAGTGGGTGCGAGGGGTAGGGGAAAGGGATAGTCTTGAGGTGCATCTTGGAGAAAGGTCCTGCTCACAGATTACCCCTCTTCTTCAGGAACAACAAGATCGTGTTGGTCTTTTAACTGAGATGAATTGAAGGGGAAGTTTTAAGACCGTTGTAGATGGGAAGTGTTTACGAGATTTACTTGCAATCTTTTAGTTGCAAATGATCGCTTCTGATATACGATGCTTGATTGTCGGATGCGTGAAGCATGTTTAAGCGACTGGGACAACATCTTTAAATAAAGATTATAAATGAGTAAATTGTTTTAAAGCTATTTGCTTTAACAACAAAATTTTCTGTCTCCCTTTTAGTTAATATTTATTTTTAATAAATTTTGTTTGTAAAACACGTGTAATGACGAGGATATTAAAGAATTTTTCGAATTGTTGACAAGACGTTTTTCTCTCTCTGTAGTAAACTGTTTTTATTTATTTATTTATTTGTTTTATTTTAACCATCATTACATTGAATAAAGAACAAAAAAATTATTTGTCAATTGTTAACTTACAGCTGCACCTCTCAAAGCAGAAAAAAAATCTTATCCCTTTTAATAAACGCTTAAGAAAGTTCAATAGGAATAGGATTTTATTCTTTACTAACAACTTTGTATTGCCTAAGATGGAAATTCAATGTTCTAAATTAGTGTTCCGCAACCCCCGGTCCAAAGACCGGTACCGGTCCATGAATCAAATGCTACCGGTCCGCACAAGAAATATTAAATTATATCCCTTTCATTTGCTATGGTACATTTTTTTTGGGTTTGGCCTACTTTTTATGAAAATCACTTTATATTCCTTGTTAAATCCCTTTATATTCATTTTTTGGTGTAACTATATTTTATTCTAAAGTCACGATAATATAAAATTTAATTAAAATTATTAAATCAAAACAGTCTAAAATATGAACAATCAATGTCCTCCCTCTCAGCGGGCCGCGGTAAAATTAACAAACGTTGACAGGTCCGCGGAGATAAAAAGGTTGCGGTACACTGTTCTAAATAACTGGCTACTTTTCAAGAAGAATTTTCTATGGATTATTGAAAAACTACGCTTATTTTTTTCCAGTATAAGATTAAATATTTCTCTATCTTAAAGTACACAGTCTTATGATAACACAACCAATCTAAGTCATATGATCTTTTTAAAAATTCAAAATATGTTAACAGTTATATTATAATTAATTAATATTTTCAATTGATTAATTATACGCAATACTACCAATTATACAGAATACACACACACAAAGATATATATATATATATATATATATATATATATATATGTGTGTGTGTGTTTATATATATACAATCATAATAAAATATATTTATTAATATAACCTATCCATCTCTTTCTTTTTGTTGAACTTCTTCTTTACCCAAATAAGTAATATAATGTGGTTTAATAAAAGAATTTGTGCTTTCTTGATCTATTAAAATATGACGTTTATATATATATATATATATATATACATGACACATTTAAAATATAGATAACGTTGTGCAGTGGCACACACAGTAATTTTTCAAAGAATGAAAGGTTCCAGGGTCGAAAGCTAGTATCGTACTCCAATACGCTGCCAAGCATATTCTTTTGATTTTGTCGATGGTCGGGATCATAAAACAGTAAACAATAAATTATTTAATAAATAATTAGCATTAGAGTTAATCAAATTAATTATTATCACCAAAGTTTTAATTAAGTTTTACCTACACATTCATAGAGTTATAATCAATTGGAAAATAAATCAAGGGAGAGGGGGGAGAGGCCAAGTCCGAGGAAACCCTCCCCTTCCTGGTGTGCGCCATTGCAATGCAGCAATAATTTGATGGCAATATGCGTAAATATTATTTATGGAACGCAATGTTGGTTGAATAATTTTGAAATAATTCACAAATAGCATTTCTCATTATGTATTAAGCCTGAAACAATGAGAGAAATTTTTAAGGTTTATTATTTGTTTTCCTTTTAATTTACACAGCAGATTCTACAAAAAAGACTTTTATCTTACCATTAGAAATTAATAAAAATATGCCAAACCACATCAAAATATTTTTAACTTTGTGTTTCTTGACAAATAATCAATGGACCGTGAAAATGTTCTTGAAACAATACTGAAAATATTGGAAACAAGATAAATATTTTTTTAAAAAAAAGTTGCATTAAATTTGTTAGGTTTTTATATTTCGTTTCTTCTCCGAATAGTACTTAATGTTTCATTGTAGTGATCAATTTTATTTACAGTCATATGCTTCAAAATATTAGTGATATATTACGCATGATGCCTTACAGTTCCAAGCAGCCATATTTCATTCCATTTTTAATCAACCAGACTGATTCTGTGATAGCCCAAACTTACTTAAGAACGCTTCGTTAGACAGAACAGAAATATCTTTTTATTTATTCTTCTACAACATCTCATATCCACAATAAGCGGTCCCAGATACGGAAAGCGAAATTTTATAAGCAACACAGAGAGAAATTTCTGGGACTAATACTGAAAATATGGTTGTCTTTCACGTTTTCCTACTTGGCGACACTGAAGCATTTTATTAGCATACGCGACCGCCCGAAAAAGGTGGGAGAGGGGCTAAGGGGTAGAGACTGTAAAAGGAGACTGTAAAGGCCACGATAAGACTGAAGGCCATAAAACAGGGTATTTTCTCTGGCGGGAAGGTAGTTACGGTCTGCTTAGTCTAACACAGATCTGCAACTCAGCAGTTTAAAAGGGTATGACTTAACCCGAATTCAAATATCTCTGGAAAATCTCGCCAACCTGGTGGGGTTATTTACGAAAATAGGAATAATAAGAAGGATATTATTAACTAGACCAAAGTTTGAGAATGTAGAAAAATGTATGTGGTTCACTGGATATATATTACAAATATGGTTTGTTTGCTTAGGTAGTATTTTGAATCTGTTCTAATGTGTAAAATCCTCAGAAAGATGAAAAGTTAAGTTTTTGAATAACTCTCTAAAGTTTACTTAAGGTACCATGTCCTTTATTCTGAATAAAATATTACATTCGTTTAAGGTATCCAACTACCCTAAAATCATTAATTTTGCCAAAAGACAATTTTTTATGCTTATGTGTTATAAGCCATCTTAATAGCTTTATAAAAATACCAAGTTTATTATTTTCCATTCACTACAAGTTATTTTCCGGAACAAAAACTACAAGTGTTTTAGTAAAACAGATGTCACTACTTTAAGTAAGATGTCACACTTTAAAATGTGTTTTATTCGAAATGGGCTTTTTTGAAAATGCTCAAACGGGGACAGCGAATGTTCAAAAAGTTTTGAAAATAATTAACTGAAATTTTTTGTGTATGTTCTGTATAATAGTACAAGTGTTTTAAAAATCAGATTTATCAATCATTGTTTTTTACAAAATTTACAGTCCCTTATGTGAATATAATCACTGTTTTTAAAACAAATTCATATAATAGTTAAGATAAAGTGCTCTATTACGCGGGAAGGACTTGGTGTAGGCTTTCATGCTCCAAGGGGAGTGGAAACAACACAACACAGCAGATAAAGTGCTTTAATTTTTGTAAAAACTTAAATATATCTTATCCTGAAGGTCAATTCAAAAATAAGTATCAAAGCAACGCATCAAAATTGAAAAATTACAAATTTGCTCATTAATTTTTTGTACAAAATGAGCCCCGATTATGTAATGCTTTAAAAAGTTTTACCATTTTTTTCCCATTTTAGTAATAATTTCTTTTTCTCTTCTTTCTTTTTTCTTTTTAGCATATTTTTCTTTAAATTTACTAACCAAATCTAAAAATCACAAAAAAATCCTCATATCTCCATTTTTTACAAAACCAGTTATCGCAAGTAGTCAGATAAATATTTAAATTTTAAATATAATAATTGTTCACCACATACTAAAAATTATTCTAAACTACAATCCCTTGAGAAGTATCTCTTCCCTCTCAGTAACATATGTACTCAAGTTTAATATTAGTAATTATTATATATCTCAAGAAATTCCATTTATATCATAATGCTCGATAACTTCAGATTAAATTAACTGAATTACGTCACACATACAACAGTGCTAGAAAACTATACAATTTTTGATTGAAGTTGTAAGAGTAACAGTGAAGGGATTTTTTTCCTAAAGGAATTTAATTATAATCGTTTTATTATTTTAGTTTATGGCTTTCTAAATTTTAAACTGCTGGACTATTCTCTACTAAGCATCAAAAACGATTTAAAAATGCTTATTCCTCTTCAATACGACAAAACATTTTTGAAAACAAAACTGAACTTTTCTCGTGCTTCTCTCTTCACACTGATTTCTTTTTCTTTCAAAAAAATCTTCTCATTATTAATTTTGTAAGCAAAAATTTGAAGAGAATGAAAACATATTTTGAATTAATTTAGTATTGTATCACATAATGAAATAATTTTCATAATTTTTATATTCATTTTATTTTCAGGCCTACCACGTGTCCAGAAGGAGAACATAAAAATTTCAATCATTGTCTATGTGAGCACAGAGAAGAAGAACAATTGAAACATTTCACACCAGGTACTTAAATATATAAATTTATTATAACAATAGACAAGATATTTCAAACGCATAAATATAACACCTTGTCCATTTGTGTGTTTAGTTACTATCGTGTAATTGTGACTTACAAGTGAACCAGCATTAAAACTTTTGACCCCATAAATATTTACTTAAAAATTTCATAATTTAAAATTTAAGGCAACGTTAAATTTTTAGCTTTTCATTTTGTCACGTTTCTAGATTTTGTGATTCAAATACTTTCCAAAGGTAAAATAAATAAATGAAGTAATTAATTTTTTGTAATATTTAGCAGTATGGGCTCAAGTGTAGGCAAATAAAAATCTCATATCGTCATGACTCCAGCTCTCTTTTTTTTTATTCTTCGTTTTAGTGTGTTTTAAATTTAATAATACATCTCATTAGATTATTCTTTTTCTCATTTATTAACTTAACTATAAATATAGTTATAACATAATTTTTAATTATTAATAAACAATGGACTTCACTTTTAAAAATTAATTTAAGAAAATTTTTAAAATGAGTTTATAGTATCTAATTTTATATCATGTTGTATACTTAAGTTGTGCAAATGAGGTAATTTCATGATTCATCTAATTTGCGAAACGCTGTATAGTATGATTTTATTATCAGGGTGCTGTGTATTAACTATCGTTAGCTGTCACATTAACTACTGGCGATCACAATAGACAATTTGAGATCAGTTCCCGGATATCACCCCAGGGATCAAGCATGATCGGATTCAATATGAATGACCTTCGTGAACACATGCTTATTAATTAATCAATTCCCAACTGAATTCTCATTTCAGACAAATTTGATATAAAATTTTATAGAGACACTCACAATACATATTGTTTTTTTAACGACATTCGATATAAGTCTTAATGAAACTTTAAAAATCAAATTAATTTGATGAATAAACGCAAATTTTCTTTGCTTTTATGTTAAGCCAGCTGAAGTAAGAATTTGTTTTTGTTTAATGAAAATGCATTTGTCGTTTCTTAGAAGCAGAAATAAAAAATAAAAAAAAGAACTGTCTTATAATAAAGAATTGAAACATTAAAAAATTGTCACACATAAGACTCAATTTGAAAGATGCCAAAAATTTCCAGTTACCCAGATTGGTGAAATTAACCATGCACAGGTACATCTCAAAAATTTTTGAGAACCTGTGCAAAATGAGGCCCTACCGGTGACCTTTGAAAGCAGAAAGTATACAGCATGCATTGTCAAATACTCGTTTAAACGGTAATTTGAAACAAATAAATGTGCACGACTCACTATCTCAAAAACCTAGGCACAATCCGGCTCGCTCGATGGCCACATTTCGACCAAATGATTTGAATGATAGTTTATGGTTTTAGATCTAGCCTAGTCATGTGTGTGTGTGGCAAACGATCATAACAAAAAAACACAATCTTGCCACTTTTGCCAATTGACATGATGTTGGAAATTCCATGTTTTTCGAAGAACATGTACGGGAATAATATTTGACCATTGAAGTTATCCGGATCATGATCTTATAAAAGCAGATTCAAGAATGAAACAAGACCCCCACCAGGGTGAGGCCCTAGGTCCGGGCCCTGTTGGCCCATACCTTAAGACGCCCCTGACTATGCATAATAACTTACATATTTAACATCTGGCTTTCTTCAATGACAAATTTGAATTCAGTGAAAATCTTGTAATTATGAAGTGGTGAAGTCACAGCAGACGTTGTAACTCTGCACAACAATACAAGTCAGTCTAGCTTTCACATCAAGGTTCAAGTTTCCTTGAACTTCAAGACTGGGGGTTTGCTAGCATCTTTACTAGCTGAATGAGAATAAGTTTTCATTTTACGTAATTATTATTTTTTAATCAAAATTGATGCAAAATTTCTAAATTTATCAAGTGCCATACATTTTAAGAATTTTCTTTAGTATTTGTATAAACAAATGAAGGATATAGCTTATATATACTTTGAAGTATGAGAAATTTTAGAATATTTTTAATTTATACTAGCTGGTATACCCATTCTTCGCACGGGGGAATTGAAAAATTAAACAATACAGACTGAAGGATAAAGGAGTTTTTAATGAGTTAATTTTACGGGAATTGTAAATGAAACATAAAAAAAAACTTTTTGCATATCTCAGCTAAATAAAAAACCATGTTTGTTTAATTTTAAGTCTATAGATATAACAGCTGATAAAAAAGATTTTTTAAAATTTATAACGCCCGTAACTCTGTTGTGGATCGATTTTTGAAATCACCTTCCTTCTGCTCAGCAAAAATAACACATTTTTACAAATTTTGTGTAATAAACTCTTAAAATAGTGCAAATAATTTGTATCTGGATGTGTAATACGTTAATATTAAATCTCTATGTACAATATTGAATTTAATGAACAATCTCTCTCTATATAATATTAAATTTAATGAAGAATCTCTCTATATAACAATATTAAATTTAATGAAGAATCTCTCTATATAACAATATTAAATTTAATGAAGAATCTCTCTATATAACAATATTAAATTTAATGAAGAATCTTTTATATAACAATTTAAATTTAATGAAGAACTTTTTATATAACAATATTAAATTTAATGAAAAATTTCTCATATAACAAAAAATTTTAATGAAAATCTTTTTATATAACAATTTAAATTTACTGAACAATTCTATATACAATATTAAATTTATTGAACTATCTCTCTTTAAAAAAGTCGCCCAAAAAAGGTCAAAAAAACAGAAGGGTGAAAAAAAATCTCAAGCAGGGGGGGGGAAAACGCGTGACCTTTGAACTATCGTGGGGTGAGGACTGGATTGGGAAAACGAAACCCCAAGCAAAGGGAAGGATGCATGACCTTTTACACTGTCGTTGGGAAAAAAATGATCCCTATTTGAAATGGATAGTTCACCATTTCATTGGGTTTAATTTTTTTTTCGTGGAACCCAATTTTTTTCCCAAAAAAAAGTAACCTAAGTTATTTCTATAACATTAGCTATCTGCCAGTAAAGTTTTCAAAATTTGGGACGTTTTTTAAATTAGGGGCAAACAGACAGACAGACAAAAAATTTTAAAATTGATTTTTTATATAAGACCTTTATATACTTTTTGCATTTAAAAAGCTGTTAATTTCAAATTACAAACAGACACTTCATTTTTATTTATATGTAAAGATTAGCATATATATTAAAATTACAAAACTGAAACCATTGATTCTTCTTTACATCACACATCAATATGATAATTCAGATAATTTGTGTACTAAATTTTAATTTTTGGCATGTAATTATTCACAGAAGAATTGAATTGGTTTCTATGAAGGATTTAAATTTACATGTGCCTATTTTAATGTGCTCTCGAAATATATTCAAAACAGAGTTTAATAGAAGAAAAATAAACTTTTTTCCAGCAATCCATTTTTTTTGCAAAAACCCCGTATTTAAACTATTTTGCTGATTATGTTTTCATTGATATAAACTAAAGGGTTCTTTTTTTTATAAAAAAGGTCGATTTGGTTGAAATA
The DNA here is from genome assembly GCA_019973955.1 of Trichonephila inaurata madagascariensis. Lineage (NCBI taxonomy): Eukaryota > Metazoa > Arthropoda > Arachnida > Araneae > Nephilidae > Trichonephila > Trichonephila inaurata. The sequence goes on from BMAV01025415.1 coordinate 50,176, forward strand.
CATCATACACAGGGTGTATTAGTTCAATGGTTTTTTCAGTACAGATTGAGTACACCTAGATGATGGGAAATAACATAAGAATACATGGTTGCGGAAACGCTTTCCTGGCGTGGTATTAACGACACAAAACTCAAGAAAGACATGCCATGTATAAGAGAAGAAAACATGTTTATTACCCTTAGAACAGCAAAAAATTCAGATAGAATATTAAAGGTACAATACAGATGCATTTCAACGTGATAGGGTGCACTTCGTTAGTATTCAGGATCAGCTGGACGATTGTATGGGAAATCCCGACATGACTGGCGAGAGCTCATATAATGGTATGGGATTGTTCTGTACCAGATCCAGCACAGTCTCCTCGTCATTTGGTGATCTTACTTTTCACTCAGGTTCCTGTGTGCCCATGATGAAGGATCCGTTGGAGGACAATATGTAGAGCAAGCGTGCAAAGAAGGCGTGGCTAGGAGTTAGCCTCCTGGGGTAAAGATAAGCATACAACGCATATGCGGCTCGCCCATTACAATCAGTGGTCCCATATACCAGATGCATATCAACGAGCTCAGGGTATGTGTAACGTTCCAACCCATTACCACTATGTCGGAAGGTGAAATGAACTTTATTGGGAGTGACAGAAAAAAAGCTTGTCTCTTCCATCTATCCGTATTCCAATAAAGCGCCCAAAACATTTTTTCTGTTCAAAAACAAAAACAGCCCCTCCTGTGTCTATCTTTTATCTGCATTACCGCGACAGAAAAGCGTTTCCAACTTTTATTCCCTTGTTTCATCGTCAAGTCAGGGGTTCCCAAAACGCGTCCCGCCAGTACGTAAGTTGCGGGTTGCCGATCTTTTTAAAAAAAAATTTTAAAAATCAGATTTTTAAAGTTTTTTTTATTTTGAACTTTTCTTGAGGGGTTTTTTATATATATATATATATATATATTTTATATATCTAAAAAAAATCCTTTTGAAAAAAAATGTCCTTTTGAAAATTTTAAAATTTTTATTTTATCAAACAGTTACATTTTATTTTACTACAGTAAATTACATTTCAATAAATTTCGAATGGCATTATGCATATTATTTACTATGGATGGTACTGACTCTCTTTTTGGACTTTCGTTTCTTCTCCTCCTTTTCTGTTTGGGTACCCAAAAGCAAGGGAGGCAGTCAGAATTTTTTTAAAGTTTAAAAAATTTCATAATGGTAAAGATAAAGGACAATGTATACTTAATTGTTTGCGCGAATGCAGCACTATAAAAATTTTACCAATGAGTAACGAAAGATGCATTCAAAAGGAACACAATAAATTTTCAAGAAAATGGGGCCCCAAATTTTAAGCATTATTTTATCACATTGCATATTTATTTATATAAACATTACTACATTACCTATGTCTGATACATGGGAAAAAATAAAACAATAGTAAATTTTTCTTTTAAATTTTCACCCCAAAAAATGTTTTTTTTTTTTTTTTTTTTTCGAAATCTGATATGGTACATATTTTTATTGCTGCCCCGAATTATAATGTTTTTTAAAATTGCCGCAAGGTCATTTAGGTTGGACACCCCTGGTCTAGGTATATATTTGTCCTGAGAGTTTGAAATTGCTGAACTGATACACCCCTTGTATTTCCTTCAGCAGTTCTGGTATTTCAAATTTAGGCCTAAAAAAAACCTAATTTTCTTTCAATAAATTACTCATTTCGCATTTTGTTATAACTTTCAGATTGTTTGAAGAGAGCTGGTAAGTAATGCTAATGGCAACGAAATAAAGTAGAAGGTATTTCACATAACACCATCTTGTTTCTGATATCTGTAAATCAGTTATAAATTAATCGAAATTCATAACAATTGCATTGATATTAAAGTAAAAATGCATTGAGTATGAAATTTAATATGCATATATTATCATTCGTTTTTCAGACAGCTATGTTATAATTGAAAACAGCAAGCCTGATGTTACTGGAGAAGCTACCGCGAAGACAGAAAATGTCTACTGGAAAAAACTACCTTTAAGTGCATCAAATAGTGAAAATTTTAACAATCCAAGATTAAAAATTAAGGTAAGAATTTTCTAAACATATTTTTTGGGATCGATACAGCAGTATTCCAAAGACACCCAAATTGGATTTTCGAATTTAAAATAGCATGGAAGATTTAGTTCATTATTTTTAATTTTCAACTTTTGTACATTTTATCCCAACAGGGAATCGAAGCTCATTCTAATTCAATTTAAGACCTTATAATATAATTCTAACTTTCCGTCTCCGCTTTTGCTATGACGCAGAAATAATTGTCTGCTTTAAATCCACACAGCTCCTTATGTCTCTAGGGACCTTGCATTTGGACTAAGTTCTTTTTAATGATGGCAAAATAATTGTCTGTTTGAAACACATTCGCATTACTTTTGTATTTTCCTTACTTTATAAAATTTCAACACAATACGAGCTCAAAATTTTAAATTAAGTGTCAGTTTATTATTTGCATTCATTTTTTTCTAAATTAAGCTTTTTCAAGGCTTGGTAGATGCTGTATGAAATATTTGCTTAAATTCAAATATATTGTGCACATTCTATGAAAAATATGTATTATTGTTAAATATCAAAAAAATATACATTACAATATTCAAAAGGGTTGGATCATACATTTTAAACATTCCATTCATAATACCAGTGGAACTTTTTTAAAAAAATAATGAAATATTTTTGAAAGCTTGATTATTAATGTTCTCTTGCCTAATATTTATCTTTGAAAAAGTAAAATAAATATGGGAAAATTGTATCACCTCGTTTAAAATAATATTTATTTTCTCTTTAAACATGAAAAATTAAATTGTAAATAAGGAGCTTTGATTTAAGAGTTTGTTGAACATTTAATTTGTAAATGCAATTATTTTAAATGAAAACTACTTTATACGTTTCATTTTTCAGAAAATATAATGATTTTTGTCACTATGAAAATCATATTTTTTGATTTATTATAACATTGATATAATAAACAGAATATATGACTTTTGTTTAACAAAGTAACGAAACTTGAAATATAAAGTTAACAAAAAATGCGACATGTAAATTACTCGGCTTTTTTATTGTAAGTACTACACAGAGCTTATATAGCAACATAAAACACTTTTTTTCTGTATAAATTAATATTAGCTGTAGCAAATAAAATAATTAAATTAGTTTAAGTTACAATGTTTACCATAAATATTGAACAAAAACTCTTGTGGAGAACTTTAGAAAAAATGTTTCAAAACATGCTATTAAATTGTAAGAGTCAGAAACTTTGTAAGATCAAAGAAAATGTATCACAAAGAATTGCACAATGTTTTCTACAAGTCATGACTTTCTTAAACGCATATTTTATCAAAAATGTACACAAATTTGAAATAATTTTTTATCTTGATACGTACGCGTTAAAGTGCTTCAGTTGAATTATAAACAACAGTGTGAAGAAGATTTTGAGAAACAATAAATTATAATTATCTAAATAGATTTAACCAGAAAACTTTTCCTGGTAACTATTTTTATAAAAAAAATCTCAAAACTTTTTTCTTGGAATTTAAATCTTTAAGCGCCTTAATTTTTTTTTTTTTGTGTAATTTTAATTTTTTTAAAACATTTTTATTACACAAATAAATTATTACGAACAAAAAAGTACACCAAATGGTCCTCGGTGAGACCAAATTTTAACGAGGAACCCTTTTTTATTTTAAAGAATTAAAATGTAAATGAAAGAATCAAATATGTAAAATGTGTAATAGATAAATTACTGTGTTCTTAGGTATTAGTTAATTTTCTTACTGAAATCGTGCACTAGGCATATTTTAATAAGCCAGTTGAAGGCGTAATTGGTTAGGTGCTGGCCTTGCACATCACAAAGTTTTTGGAATCGAACTCGGACCAAATTGATAGGATGTTCATGATGCAAAAAAATCGACAGTGTTCATGTCGTACGATTACATGACGTGTTAGAGACCCCTAGATTGCCTGTTTGGCTTGGGTGCTCTCGGAAAAATTAAATCCCCAAAACAACTTGGCATCTACAGAGCTCAGGTTTTTCCACTGCGGAGGAAAGTATGACTTACAAAATTATATTGTGGCAAGGGGTATCCACCTATATGGTGCTACACTGAAAAATGATGTCAGCTCCGGGGAATGTATTAAGACTGAAGTGATAATTACCTATTCGCAGCTCCATTTGAAATTTAAAAAAAAGCACATTTTAATAAATTCTGAAACTTATTAATACAATTTTTTTAAAATTGATATTAAAAAGTTAAATTACTATTTTATTCATCACATTTTATATGAGTTGAAAGAATAAAACATTTAGATTTTAATATATTTTCTAAATTGCTGTTGCCCATATGCAAAATGTAAATGATTAGAATTTAGAGTTATATATATATATATATATATATAGTAATAAACCATAACTGAATCTTTTTTTAAATGAAAGTACATTCGTAACATTCTGCATAATAAAACAAAAAATTACTTTCATAGAAATGCTTCAGAAATTTAACCATCACATTTCTGCACCACTAATTTTATCTGCATTATTCAATAATTCACCAGGATGAATCTTGTAATTACAAGGCGTATTCTTTCCTTTCAGCAAATTACTATACAATACCGACATTTACATTCTCTCAATGAAGACTTCATTAAACATAATTATATTTGTCTTTACATATTATTTATCCACTATTTTCATTATTGAGTATGTTCATTACTGAATATTGGCAATTAAAGGAAATATGTATAGTAAAATACTTAAACAAATTATTTCTAACAAATTTCATTGAACAAGATTTTTCAGCTATTTAAAAGCATTTACGAATTTACTAAGTAGTTTTTAGATACTTTTGAAACTCTTCTGAATATTAAAACCTCGGAATCATACTTTAATTCAAAATTTCGTTCCAAATTGTAGATTCTTTTTAAAATCCCATTTAAACAGAATTTTTGTAAAATAACTCCAAATGCATGAATAATTTTTCATACATTATATGTCACTTTTTAAGAAAGACTTGATTTTTCGAAATAAAATAATTAAGTAGAAATTACAACTTATGTTTAAAATTATCAATAATTTAAGGGTCAAAGAAGGTATTTGGAAGATATATTAGATGAAATACATTATCTTTTTGTAAGTAAATCATCTTATTCCTTTCTTCCTTACATGTAGTTAATCTTCTTCATTTAATTAACCGTCAAATGCGATTATACATTTTTTAAAAAGTTACTGAAGTACACACACACACACACACACACACAACACACACACAAACACACACACGACACACAACACACACACACACACACACACACACACACACACACACACACACACACACACACACATAGTAATATAAAATAAAAGTGAAGAAGTACTAGAAACTACAGTGCTAAAGCAGGAAGAAATTGGAATTCACCAGACACAACAAATTAATACAAAAAAAGTCTTTGGACTAAAACCGGAGACCTATTATGATTTCTAAAGCTGTCGCTGAATTAGGCCAGCGAATTAGGGTTAGCAATGCTTTATGGATCCACCTTCCCCGTACAGCAGAAACTTTCGACATAATAGGAAAAAACCAAGTTGAAAAGTTAAGCCTAATACAACTCGTGGAAGAAAAACTGCTAATATATTAAAATGAAGCTCAGAAAAGAGAATATATATAAATCATTATTTTCTTAGCATCGCACTTTTATATATAAAAAAAAATTCTAAAACCATCTATGCTTCTTATCATGTTCCTTACGTTACTTGTTAGTCATATTGCATCCGCAAAGTATTTTTGTTATTTGAACTGCTTTAAATAAAAACAACGTTAGAAGTATTATGATTTGTAAATCATTTTTAATTACATTTCATGTCTGTAACAAAAGGTTAGCATTTAAAACCAAATGCAATAAGATTAACAAAACTTTAACAAAGTAGATACATGTGAATAGGGATGGAATAAAACGTTTTTATACAGGATTAATATCCTTTTTCCAACATTAAAAGATCATTTGGGTTTTGAATAGAGGGCAAAAAGTTGTTTTTAAATTAAATTGCATCTTATATTAAAAATTATAATGTTACAAATTCTTACTAGTAATCCTAGTAATTAAACCAGTTTACGAAAAATGTTCAACATCATCGATTCACTTTTAACTATTCTTTCCAATTTATATAATAGTATATTTTTTATCTGTCTTACTAAAGATATTAGTTTGGAATTTTTATAGTTAAAACAAACAACGCATGATGCTTGAAAAACAACTTTTGTGCTCATGTTTTATACAATTCTAAAATCCTTTTTCATTTCAGAAATTTTTGTTGATGGAGATTAGTTTATCATTTTAGACAACTGTATTGAGTTTCTGTAGTAGATTGATTAAATAATCCTTCCACAAAAAGCAATGGTAATCATTCTGAACCATGATACAAACTTTTAAAATTAATGACAGACATTACAAAAATACTCGTACTCTACTTGTACTGCTTTGATATTATAAATTAAGTTTCTGAGATGTTTCAAGAAAGGAAAGCAATTTTCTTAGAGACAATTTTTAAGCACTGCATAACTCATAAAACAACGTTCAGCAATCTTCCAAACTACTCCATTTTGTTTTTGTCTCTTACTTCGAAATAAAGCATCGCGGCTTACGAATCGAAGACATAAGTTAATATATCATTTATAACATGTCGTGCTACGTACGATATATCTATGCCCCTGTTTCCTGACCTCCTAAAAATGAGCCATTTGTTATTTTTCTTCAAAGAAACTCACAAAGAAGTTTCTCCTGATGCAATATCTTTCGTGCTATTGAGCTTTGACGTCATGAAATAAATCCAATGAAGTTCTGGTTCTTTATTTCTCTCTTTTTTTAAGTTCTTAAGTTTCTTTGTATTTGGGCTCTGTTTCATGAGGGACGAAAGTAGAAAGTGGTTTATAAAACTGTCTTCGATACATGAACCATTTTTTTTAATTTTCTTTTTACAAATGTAATTCTTTTCGAATATATATATAGAATTTTTGAACTATTACACATGTTTTGATTTTGAGAAATAATAACAAATTTAATTTATTACCTATATTTATTATTTTGCTTAATTTATTTTATATATTGTTTTAAATAGCTATCTATTCCATTACATTTAGTTTCTAATACAGTAAAGTTTCACTTAGACGTTATTTCCCATTTTAAATTTGACTCTTAATATGATTCAATCTCTACACATTAAATGTCTTATACCAAATTTTGTAAAGAACAGCTTTATTAGGCTATGTTATTGAATATATATATACAACCTCTGGCAATAAAGTTCTTTGAATAGTTCTGTAATATTAACGAAAGTTACCTTACTGTTGTTTCAAAATAGTCACCTCCTATAACTATGTACTACTAAAATCTGCCATACATGTCCGGAAACTTTACAAGAAGTCTTCTTATGAGATGGAGTTCAAAAGCCTCGTCACGTTTTGTTGGATATCAGGAATATTGTCAAATCTTTTCCTTTCATAGCGATTTTGAGGTATGTGTTTGATATTCATAAACATGTACCAGTACCGCATAAGTTTCTTTTGGTGTCTTGCCAAGCTTAAAATAAAATTTTAAATTGATCTTTTCTCATACATTTTCATATTCTCAGTTAAGAACCGATGCACTAAACAAGCATTTTGTAAAACAAGTCTTACACGGAACACAAACGACGCTCAACTGAACAACAATGGGAGCAGATGGTCAACACCATGCAGCGTTTTGTTTCGCCAGTGTTGCAAGATCGGTCATTCTGACTTCATTCACCGAACTTTATATAGTCAGTGGTTGTAAAATATATTTTAGAAAATAATGGTGTCTAAAGAACAATTAAACAGAAAAACAACTTTATTAACTTTTTGACATCAAAGGTTTGGCCATTCCCTATGAGTACAAATTTAGAAAACTGACAGAAAAATCCCTATAATCCTTCAGTTCAGGAATAAGATTGCGGAAAATAATAGAGATTCTATAATCACGTGAAAAAATGGAACAGTAGTTATTTTTAGAAAGGGCGTAGGTTATTTTAGTAAAAACCTGGCACCAGACAATCGCTAAATAAGACCCGTGTAAGATATTAGGTTTTCCTTCTCTAAGAACCTTGTATGAATTTTTCAAAACACAGAGTTTAATAAGTTCAAAGTGGGAAACGAAATGAAACTGTTGTTGAGAGAAATGGAATTCGTTATTAAGACTTAAGAAGAGAATATACATATACAGTCGAACCTCTATATTGCAAATTTTTCTATGCAGCGAACTTTTTCTGAACCTTGAAAATTTCACGATTTTCTTCGTAAAATAACCTCTCTATAGCGAAGTGTATTTTCTGTATAACGAATGTTTTTCTTTTGAGATTCAATATTTGTTATCCCTTTTTAAAAGCATTTCTGAAAATTTGCAAGTTGCTTTCTCAACACATTTTATGGTGGTCATAAATCTTGAATTGGCTTATTAGATCCTAACTCGCCAAGAGCATTAGAGTTCAGGACGTTTCATCCAACCTTTAACCCTCATTGCCCAGTTCACAGGAAACATCTTCGATATCCTCTTTTACCCTCAGTGGAGTTGTCCCGTATTCTAGTTACATGTTTAGTATTGTGCATGTATGTTTAATATTATAGTATGTGTTGTGCACGTTTAATATTACTTGTGTGCTTTAAATTATCAAATGTTTCTAAAATTCATGAATTTTAGTATAAAATTATTTTCTTAATATTGAAGATACAGTGAATTTTCCACATTCTTGTTCTTGTTTTCCCTTGTTTTGTTTTCTTTCTTTCTTTTTGATGGGTATGATATATAAAATAAACATATATGAATTTAAAAAAGGTGTGAATATTTATCTTTTTTAATATATAGTGTTTATGAATTTAAAATTTGTTTTATATGGTTTATAAAGTATATTATAAGATGGACCTCTATGTAACGAATTTTCCATATAACGAACTTTTTTCCGGGATTTAGCGACTTCGTTATAGAGAGGTCCGACTGTATATAAAAAAACACTCAACAAATATTAATTATTAAGTTTGTGATTGTTACATCATTCCCCTTATATATGTTGATTGATGGAGTAGTGACACAGACATGCGGAAATAAATTTCTACGCGTGCATTACCACATGAGGCAATAATTTAGTTTGAAAGATAGTACAACGGTTTATTGATAGCTAAAACTTGATTGCTAAAATAATATTATACAGAAACAATATTCAGAATGTTATTTTTACATGAATTTTTGTGAGAATATTTTTAGCATTTCGTTCTTAAATATATAATTCTTTAAAAAATGTTAATAATTTTCTTTCAATTAAATTTTAATCATAAGTAATTTTTTTTTGAATGTTTTCATTATATTCAAGCAAAAATGACACATGGACCTCTGAATAGAATTATTAATAAAGGTAAAATAAGTTTTTAATTAAAAATTAATTTTTACCCAGAAAATATTAAGTATGCTAGTTCATTGTGAAATTTTTAAGTAAATCATCAGAATAATCAAAATGACACCCATTTTTTATATAAATATAAAGTAAATTTTAATCATCGTATTTTGAAACAAAATTTGAATTTCAAAAATATTCTTCTAAATACAAAAATATCAAAATAAATAAATAAACAATAAGCATTTCATACTTGATATTGTTTAACCAATTTTAAAAGCTACTCGTGTAAAAATAACATTCATGCTGTAAAAAAAGTAAAATTAGTAAAAATGATAATTTTTAGTGTTTTTGCAACACTTCTAATTTTTCAGTAGAAACTGAACAACATGTATTACATTGTTATCTACCGTAAAATCCGGCGTATAACGCGTACTTAAAACGTAAAAAATAAAGATAGAAATTTATAGGTGTGCGTTATACGCCGGATATAAAAATGATTAGCCTTAAAAAGGATAAAAGAGATGAATATATAAAGAATTAGACTTCTATATGTATATCTATACACTGTTTATTTAAATGAAATGGCATACTTCATGAAATTAAAGAGTGACCGTTGTAGAAATATTCTACTTTTTCAAAAACCTGGAATAATTCCTGGAATGGAAGATTTCAAAACGTGAGCATTATATACGTAAATTTCAGATTTCTCATAAAAAAAAGGGATGCGCTTTATACGCCGAATTTTAAGGTACTTCTTGTGATTCGAAATGAATAGTTTCATATTCTATAATAATGACAAATCACCAATTAGGATTGAAAGCAATTTTGTATGTACTTTTAGGGCATCTGAAATTCCAATTATCTAAGCATTTTGGCATGGCTATTTTTCAAAGTTTTTACCCACATTGTATAATAACTTCTTAACTATGTGTCAAAAATTATTATTTTTTTATTTTTTCAAATCAAATTAAACTTTCGCTACAATTCTTAATCTATCTTCCTTTTAATGCATTGTAATACATTTTTGAAACGAAGATGAAAATAAAAATAAATTAGCATCTAAAGACAGTTTTTTAAACTTTAATTTCTTTTAAATTCAATTAAAAGGGAGAAAATCACACTCAATACACTTTTCGCAAAGAAATATCTTCAGTTTCATTAATTAATGAACTAAAATTATGTACTTTGGAAAGATAAACAAGATTTTTAAAAAAAGGAACATCACGTGATGAGGTGATGTTCCTTTTACATTCTTCGGATTGAAAGTAGTTTAAGTAATAATCAATATAAAGACAAAGAAAAATATTTAATCTTTTGTGAAAGTTAAGTAGCTGAATGATTAAAAACGTAAAGGTTTTTGAAATTATTAGCACGAGGAGTTTTTTATAATAACTTTAAATTGAACTTTTGTTTATTAATATATCACTTTGAATCAACACGAGTGTTATTGATAAGGAACCTAGTAATTTTTAACCAACTTTTGGTCAAATGATGACGATGACACTTGAGCTGGTATGTTTTTACAAACTTCTACTCTGTGCTTACGGGAGAACTTCATTTTAAGGTTTAATGTGTGACGTTTTCGCGTCACACAGCTGAAAATTCGGCTTCTTTTTGTGGATAGGATAACATCATTCCTATGCACACGTACACCCTTAAGTATTGTGGGGTTCTGTCTTCTGTCCTCGTCCGGCAACCTTTGACCGTAAGAAAACCCCACTCCACCCACGAGACGGATATAATTCAAGTTGTCAGAAAGAGACCACCCCACCCCGGATAGAGCAGAAAGGCAAGTCCGTTGAAAAACACCAAAGAGAATATGGTTGTGGTCTCTTTCCTCATAAATATCATATTCTGAACCCTAATTAAGCAACCATTGTTTTGGACAACTTCAATGTAAATGTGTATACTGTAATTAATAGCTGTGACCTTAATAAACCAAATATTTAAATTCATATTCTCACGATGCAATTATTTTCTCAAACATCAGAAAGGGAACTAATTTGCATCGGGACTCGGAAACCTAAGAATAAATGGAAAAAGCCCTGATGACTCAGCTGCCATGACCTAAGTGCTTAAAATTTACAGTAATAACACTTATTATTAGTGCATCAGTGTAAGTATATATAAAATTTTTTTTTACTGGAAGCTTAAGATCAACTGCATACTTTCAACACATACAAGATTATACATTTTCTTAATTAGTAATCAAATTTGATTATTATGAAAAATATCATTAAATTATGGAGTTTAAATTTTAAAAATATTTCTGTAAGTTTCATGTACTTTTTAAAAATAATTTTTCATAGGGCCCTCTAACTCCGAATCATCGAGAGTCGACTGTATATATATATATATATATATATATATATATATATATATATATATATATATATATATATATATATATATATATAATATATATAATATATATATATATATATATATATATAATATATATAATATATATATATATAATATATTTATATATATATATATATATATAATACCCAGGTAGTGCACTGTATTTCTTCTCGAATAGTCGTCTCCAATAGCTTTCGTCATTTTACGTCATTTCGGTTGGAAGGCTTATAGTGGTAGGTTGAATTTTCTCAATCTCCATTAATTATTTTACATGTAAATTGGTTTATTTATTTATTTATTTATTTTATTATTATTATTATTCCTCTCTTGAGACATTCATTATGTTCTCTTTTCTGAGCTTATTTAATATATTAGCAGTTTTTCTTCACATGTTGTATTAGACTTAACTTTTCAACTTGGTTTTTTTTCCTATTATGTCGAAAGTTTCTGCTGTAGGGGAAGGTGGGTCCATAGCATTGCTAAACCTAATTCACCGGCCTAATTACGACAGCTTTAAAATCATAATGGTCTCTAGTTAGTCCAAAAGACTTTTTGTATTCATTTGTTGTGTCTGGTGAATTCAATTTCTTCCTGCTTTAGCACTGTAGGTTCTAGTATTTCCACTTTTATTTTATATTACTATATATATATATATATATATTATATATATATATATGTAGTTATATATATATATATATATATTTTATTTTATATATATATATATATATATATATATCGTAAGAGGGAGAAAAGAGAGACATAATCTTATCTTCATCACAATTTTTTTAAATTAATGTAGGTGCAAATATTTTTAAAACTTAATTTCAACTCAACTGACATTGAAACTTTGTTATATAATATTTAAAATATCGATTTCAGCTATTTATATTAAAATTTTTGAATTCCCATTCAAATGTAGTTTAAACTCTCAGAAAAATCTGCAAATAACTTTTTAAGTTATAACCATCTAAAAATTCAGTTTTGTGCTTCTGAATCCAAAAAATTCAGTTTTGTACCACTACTGTTCGTAAATTTTCAAACGTTAAACGTTATTTTACCCCGCGGAATTCCACAGAAAGTATCTCAAAGTTACAAAAATATGATGTGGTGGGGCTGACGTATTTCTGACAGCGAATATCCCCTTTAAGTTTGTGATAACCCAGGATAGTTCTTCAGAATTTCAAGCGGTATTTCTATAAATATTGTTGGTGATATCGCGTTGAAAGTTTCTTGATAAGAAAATCTCTTCTGACTCCCTTCAAAAGTCTGCCTTTTCTTACAAGAAATCATGGTAAACACAGGTTCTCTATTTATTCCTGGGTTTTTATTAAAGCAAGCATCTTGCCTTTGTTTTAAAACATTCTTCTATGGCTGTAAAAGCTGTGCTCTAAAAATTTAAATGCTATATTTGTTTATTAATTTTTTTTATTTGGAACAAGGTATTTAGGATTTTGATAACTTCAGTTATTTGCTTAAGATAGTATCTAATTTTGAATAACAATCAAAATTAACCTTTTTTTAAGCCATGTGATACAATAAATAAGTTTAAGTGGAGTTGGAAACCCCTCTCTCTCTATACTAACAGTATTATATTGGCTGTTTTCGATGTACCTTTTCTCAGAATCTGTTATACGTACATGCTTGAAATTTTTCATACAATTAAAGGACACCTTTCTTATTATACTGAATTGAGCTTTTTCGCTAATTTTGAATTTTTTCATATTTTATAAAATATTTATCAAACATAGTGAAATTTGACCCATTTTTCACACAAAAAAATTTGTAAAAAATGAATTTTTGAGTTTTTTACAAAAAGCTCATTTCAGTATACATTAGCCACCATTATAAATATATCATAAAAAAATTACATACGTGTGGACAGTAGCTTCTCAGAAAAGGTACATCGAATATCAAAATATACATTTTGAGATAAATTGATTTTAATGTATACAGAGAGGCTTCTAATAGGCTAGGAAATAAATAAAAAAAAATAATAATAAAAGGCTTTTTTACAATAAAAGATACATGTTCAACTTTTAAGCAAAATCGAAGTACTTTGCTTATATTTTTCGCCATTGAAATGGGTGCGGCCCAGTTTCAACGATTACTTTAAAAAAATAGGTTTTAAGGGCTTCTAATTACCCTAAGGGTTAAAGTAAGGTATTTTTAGAAAGGTTAATTGTTATACAATTTAAAAATGTAAAAATATCAAATTGTCAGAAAAATAAGATTTTAGCTTTCCAACACCTCTTAATACCGGTAAAAAAATGTGAGAAATTATTCCATATAATATTAGGAACAATGGATTTTAAAAATGAAAAAATATACACTAATTTTAATTTATTGTTAGAAAACTATGTATTAACCCACTGTACCATAGTGTCGAATGTACCATTATATTGCCTACCTATTCACATAATTGATTTTGTAACGTGCATTGCAGTCCGCGGTTTAGACTTTGAGTTAGTTTCAAAGAAAACAATTGAGACGGCGATAATTGTCGTGAATTGAAATGGTTTTTTTACTAGCGGCATTTAAGGAAAGCCCTAGGCTGTGATTTAAAAATAATAATAAAAATATTGCTCAGCATTGCTTCAAAAACTTTCATCTTTCGTAACATGTGCTGCCATGTTGTAGGTTTTTGAACCCTCAGCTCAATGTTGCCACAACGCAAATGGTTCAAAATTATGCAGTCCGTAGCCAGTAGTCTTCATGCAGCCATGTAATGTGACGTTAGTAATCTCTCAATCACTCAGAAGGCAACAATTCCTATTTTTGCAATTTTTTTCAAAAATAATAATGAAAAAATTTTTGTAAAATCTAAACTGTTATCGTGTATTTAATTTTTTTAAAATTATTATCTCGAATCCAAAGAAATCAAATGAATCCAAGTTTATGAATAACACAGTGCTAAAGTTACATTAATCTTTTAATACTTTTAGAAAAGTTCAAGTGCCATTGTAATTTTTTAGATAATAATATTTGAATTATTAAATAAATAAGCTTTATTTTCTTTGCCAATTAAAAAATTTACAATTTTCAATTGATTTTGAATATGTGCCTTTAAAATAACATCATATCTTACAGAGAATTTCAGAAATTATTACTAAAATAATAACAACAAGATACACAGATATGTTTTATAAAATAGGGGGCACTTTTTAAGACATGCAAGTTAAATGTAAAATAAATGAAAAAAATCCCTTTTGGATAAACAAAGTTAAATAAGCTTCTCAGTATTATCTTTTTCTTCTCAATTCTTTTTTAACACGACATTAGACAAAATAAATTCTTCACGTTCCACTCTGAAAAGCTTTCCTGATTACACTACAAAATAACAAGCAAACAAAATTAACACCATAAGAGACTGATTCAATGATTTTTAATCTGACCCCAAAAAATTTTGCTTTCTAACATATCTAAACTGCTGAATCCTGGCATCTAAACTTTTTCCCCTATCCTAACTCCCCGTACTTAATTAGCTCTCGTGCTATAAAATACTTCCTTCCCATTACTTCTCGGAACAGTTTTCATCACACCCTTTTTGCTTCTACTCGACAGTTTCGCTTCAATTAAGAATCGCTCTCAGCTGAATCAAAGTCACTCTCATATTAATTGCTTCGAAACGAAAGCCGCGTGCTTCGAGACGCTGTAAGACACAGATTTTTTTTATTTATTTTCTCCGCTGTCTTTCTTGTTTCGAAACAAAGCAATAGTTTCAAGACGGTAATTACACCAGGGATTCTTCCTTAGATAGATCCTGGATTTCCAGTTTTCGTCACGAGATTTGTCCGGATTGGATATTGACTCGAATGTTTCTTCTATCACAGGCAGGTTTATTGGTGTTTGATAAAATGAAATTCCTGCAAAGCATTTTAAATACATGAGCTTTGTTTGCTGATGTATAATTTAAGTGTGCTGCTTTGTAAAAGCTATTAAATATAAATAAGAGAGTATCTGTAATTGCATTTTTATTTAGACAATGAAATACACGTCGTATGTGACCTAACTTGGATATCAAGGAGAGTTGTTAAAAGAGGAACGATGGATTGGTGTTTTAATATGGAAAGTATTATGCGCTTTTGTAAGTGTCGAATTAAATATTTAATTGAAGGCTGAAAGATACGAGGTCTGGCTATTAAATTACGAGACTGGTTACGAAAAAGGGTTATATTATAAAAATTTATTTTGACATTCGAATGCTCCCCATCAATATACTCCCCTCCCCTCGTCACATACCTTTCCATACGTTTTTTCCATTGATCGAAGCAGTGCTGGAAGTCTTTTGGTGAGGGCGTTTAGGAGCTGTGCCGTTTTTTGCTTTACCACTTCCATCGACTCAAATCGAGTCCCTTTCAAAGCAGACTTTAACTTGGGAAACAAAAAAGTCGCACGGTGCCAAATTTGGCGAGTACGGCGCGTGTTCAAGCACTGGAGTGCGTTTATCGGCCAAATACCGCTTCACAGATAGCGCGTTATGGGCAGGTGCGTTGTCCTGGTGCAAAATCTACGAGTTGTTCTTCCACAAGTCGGGTCGTTTCTTTCGAACTCGTTTTCACAGTGTTACCAAAACTGACAAATGGTAAGTCTGGTTGACAGTCTGACCCTCTGGAACCCATTCAGTCATCACGATACCGTTAATGTCGAAAAAGACGATCAACATTGCCTTGAATTTTGATTTTGACATCCTTGCTTTTTTGATTCTGGGCGATTCAGGCGTCTTCCAATGCATCGATTACCGCTTTGTTTCAACATCGTATTGAAAAATTCACGTTTAGTTGCAAGTAATAATGTTTTTCATCAGTCTGGGATCTTCTTCTAACCTTTCAAGGAAATCTGAGCAGACATGTTGACGCAAGTGCTTTTGGTAAGGAGTCAGGTTTGTTGGCACCAACTTCACACAGACTTTTGTCAAGTGTAATTCTCCGTGTAAAATTTTTTAACCGTTTCTTTATCGGCGTGTACAGCCTCGGCAATCATTCGGATGCTCATTCTGCGATCTGCACGCACAATTTGGTTGATTTGAGTCACTGTTTCCGGAGTTTGAAACAGTGACAGAGCGACCTGGGTGCTGCTCATCTTCAGTTCTCTCTCGGCCTTCATTGAAGCACTTACACCACTCAAAAACAAGCGCACGAGATAGAGAATTGTCCCCATAGGCCACTTGAAACAATTTACAACACTCGGAGGTTTTTTCAACTTAACGAGAAATTTGAGATTGATACGTTGCTCCTATTTTTCGTCACACATGGTTTTGGCACGAGAAAAAAACACGTTCGTTTAAAACAGCTACTGCACAAATACTATAATAGTGACGAAAACGTGTTTTTGCACGTGAATAGAGAAGATTTCCAGATACCCAACGCACTACTCGTTTTTCCCCCACCCCTCTAGGTGCGCAGTCTCGTTATTTAATAGCTAGACCTCATAGAACTGGAAATTTAACATTTTATATAGCTATTCTGCTAATAGAGACAGAGCTGTAAAATTGACATTGTCCTTTTGGAGAGTTACATTAAGACAATGATGATGATGATATTTTTTGGATAAGAGTAATTTTTTTATCATGGTAACTTTAAAAACTACTTGAACAAATTTAATTTATTTCTATCATCTTCATGTGATTGTAATATTGGTGGCGAGGAAAATGTATAAAATGTGCTCCTTTTGTGTTCCAATTCGACTGGCTCTCAAGGAACTTAATATAAATTGGTCTCTGAATTTTCACATGCTTATTTTCGCCAGAGGTGCTTTAAAAAGTTCTGTGAATTTGTTGTAAATATTTGTAATCCTTCATAACCTCAATTTTTTTCTCCTTCTTTCCTTTGCAATGTATGATTAATACTTACTTCTGTGAGCCCTGTGTGATACTTTGTGGGGCAGGGGGATTTTATAAATGTTTTCAATAAAAAAAATTAAAAAAAAATATTTAACAGAATATTCCTCTTTTTTTTTTAAATAATTTATTCGATTCTATAATCAGAATTTAGTTAAGGCACGAGAAAAATATTTTCATTTGAAAATGGAAGATAGATTTCTTGAGGGGGAAATTTTCAATATTTTAAAAATAATAAGTCTTTAAAATACATTTTTTCTCATTTGAAGTTTCACTGTTATTGGGAAGACCCAGTTTTAGTAATTACTACAAATGTGTGTGTGATTATAAAATTTTTATAAATGCAGTTAGTATAATCATTTATTCTTATTTTATTGATATCATCCATAATACGTAACGATTAAAGAGCTATTTGATAAATGAAATCATAAAAATCAATTAATTACCCCGTATTTTACTATAAACCATTTTATTTAATGGAGTATACGTACACTAATTGATGAAGAATATAACATACATTAAGCAGTCGTGTTTTTGTTCTACGAAAGTGCAAAATAGCATTTATTAGAAGTCCTGTATAAGATCCATAGTACTACAGATGATTATTTTGATAAGTATTATACTAATCTTCAGCTACTGTATCTAGTAATAATGATTCAAGAATAACTGCAGTCAATTAGTTTATGATTCGTTAACTAAACAATTCAAATTTTAGCTTAGAAAAATATTAATGGAACAATTCATATATATATAATTCATATAGTTAAAGTAATAGTATATTTACCACATCTGTATTTATATAATTATAGTATACATTAACAGTAAGAATTATAGTACAGAATTAATTATTACAATTTCCCTGTCTACAACCAGCTGGAAGTTTCACTGCGGGTAATGGTGCGAAGTTATATATGAGTTCATATATAAAACTTCCAAATGCGTACCTTGGTAAACGCTATTTGTGTAATTACTTTTAAAAAAATTTATCGACTAAGAAGTTTATGTTTTATTGTTATTAAAATAATATTTTACATTAAATATTTTGTCTACAAACTCGTAAGAAAGCATTAAATTGAAAAAAAAAATATTTTTAAACTAATCCGTATAATATTGGTCTGCATTTAATTAAATGCATTGTACCATACAATTTATTACATTTTTATACAATAATTATTACTATCAAATTGCAATATTTCAAAAGATAATTGCTTTCTTAAAATTAATCAGTTAATTAAAAAATATTTATATAATCAGAAATTAAAAGTTATAAAATTTAAGAAAACTTATCTATTTTTTCGTCGTTAAAATTTAAAACTTTTGATTTATAGGAAATAATTTGATAAGATTATACAAAACTATATAATTTTGATATTCTTTCTCCTTAATATTTATCCTTTA
This sequence comes from Trichonephila inaurata madagascariensis, assembly GCA_019973955.1. NCBI lineage: Eukaryota > Metazoa > Arthropoda > Arachnida > Araneae > Nephilidae > Trichonephila > Trichonephila inaurata. Next base: position 69,199 of record BMAV01025415.1, read on the forward strand.
ATATTTATTTTTCCCGGAACCGTTAATTATAATTCCATTACGATGAAATAGCTCACTTTAGTTTTATCAACTAAGAACCAAAATATTATTTATTTCTGCATGTTATTTTAAAAGTTTAAGCAAAACAAAATACTTTAAAAATTAGTGTTCAGAATTAAATTTCAAAATGTATGTACCAGCCATAACTAACTAAGAATTTAAATTATAAAATTAAAGAAAAAGAAAATAAATAAAAAAAGAATGTTTCTCGAAAGTTTAAAGATAGTTGGAAAAAATTAATTAATTGTATATTGGTTTACAAATTCGTATTCTGAGTTCCTCAAATAATATTCTTTTTAATTATTAGTGATACTTGGTTTGTAAATTAAAGTAATAAAAAATATTACTTATATATATATATATATAGTGATACTTGGTTTGTAAATTAAAGTAATAAAAAATATTACTTATATATATATATATATATATATCGTGATTTTTATATAATACAATACTTTTTTTATTCATTTTCTTACTTTTCTAGAGAAAAAAATCTATAAACATTGCAATATATTTGGATTAGTCATCGAAAAACAATTTAATCATTAATTTTCTATATTGTTAAAATCTTTTACACTTAGTGGCATAACAGCCCATATTGCTAAGCCCTGCTGTGTCCATCTGAGTTTTCTTTGGGCACTGAGATACATGAGCAGATATTCCGGTCAGGTGGTTAGTCTGACTCAAAACCTTCAAAGTTTAAATCGCAAGCAAGCTTGGTACTCATTTATCGACCCACTGAAGGGATGAAAGGTTGAGTCGACCTTGCCCAGCCCAGGTTTGAACACCTTACCTGTCGCATGGAAGCGCAATACGCTGCAACTGAGCCACTGGACATTATGATGAGATAGATCTTTTAATGTTTTATATTAAGAAAATATTGTGAAAGATTAATTTCTCTGCTTTTGCTGGAAATAAAAACAAATATTTTCTTTTATTGCTTATTTACAGTGAAACAGCTGTAATATCTTTACCTGCCCTTGCTATTATTATTATTTTTTTTTTTATTTAGTGGCCTACATTCCACCAAAGATGTTTGTTACGTCAAATTATAGGAGTTAATTTAAATAAATTTTTCTCTGAGAAATAGAGCACATTTTTTCTTAAACGCAATGAAAGACTGAGAAAAATTTTTCAAAATATATTTATTCATTTCGAAATTGCAAAATGTGTGAAATATATTGCTCTTTCAAAAATAAAATTTTATGACAATCAATATTTTAATACAAACATCTTACTCTCATTTGTTTTATTTCTTACAAATAATATGCATTTCGGAAAGGCAAAATAATTTATTACAGCAATATGGTGCATCTGCATTAAATTATTTTTCTTTCTGATAAATTTAATTTCTAAGTTTTCAGGTCAGGAAAATAAAATATTTATTTTCATTTAAAATGAAAAACCGAGGGGAAATAAAACTAATAAATTTCTTTAGCTTCATGTTGTTCAATAAAGAGTAGCGATGCAAATAATATATACAATTTCTTTTATAGTGATATTCTTAAAATATTTTTAGTGGTACGTTGAATAAAGTTGTAAAAAGCTTTCATATAGAAGTAATTCAATTTTTTCGAATAGAATATTTTTATTTATTGCTTCCCCAACACATGTTTTAATATATTATTTAAGATAACTTATGATTAAGTCTTGTTAAAAGTATTTTTACTAACATAAATATCAATATTAACAGTAAAATTAATAACTATTAATAATAATGTCCATATGCATTGATTTTATGAATTACATCAAAAATTTATTTAAGTTAAAGAAACAAGGAAACATAAACAGCCTACTATTTACATGGTATCAGGTACATTAGAGATTTCATAAATCATTTACTTTTAATTTTTAAGGAAATGGTTTCAAATTAAAACTTTGCATAGGTAAACGAATTTTTTGTTTTCGTTTTTCCTTAATGAATTTTTATAACTGACATTTAGGATGGCATTGATATTTAGTTTGTTTTCGGAGAATTTTATTTTTTCTTTTATAGTTATTTGTGTGTTTTTTTAATGTTCTTATAATTCTCTGAGCTGTAATGATTTTTTATTTTTGTGTTTAAAATAAAAATTAAAATCATTCTCTTTTAGAAAATTGGATTTAAAAAAATTGTTGACGAATTACGTGGTTTATTGTTTTATTTTCTTCTTTTCGCTTCGCATATATGGATTTATAAATGGTTTATTTCAAAATCAAGATGCTTGAAATCATCATTCAATTAATTAGCCCATATTCTTTTTTCCGAAAAATGTTCATAAATCTCTAAGGGTTTTTTTTTCTTTTTGCTGAGACAATTTTTACTTTTTTACAAAGTTTTTCGGAACGTTTTATTGTTTTTATATATTATTCGATACAAAAGTTAACAAATGACTTTATTCGGATATCTGTTAGATTACTAACAATTAGATGTCGCTAGCAATCTATATGTAACTTATTACATAAGAAACGTTAAGAACAATTTTCGTCTTAAAACTTAGCGTTGGAGTTTAATTTATTGTTTTCCACAAATATTGTAAAAGCTATTTACGGTAATGAGATTATTACCTTTATATAAATTTGATCTTTTGTTAACTTGCATCTTAATGTATGTTAATCTTTTCATTAATTTCTTCAACAAAGTGTAACCTACATAATGTATTACAAAATAGATAGCAAAAGTAAACTGGATGTTCATTAAAAATATATACTTTGAATTGTATGTAACATACTTCTATTTTTTCATTTATGTAAATAGTCTTTTTACTTTTATCGTTACATTTTACCTTTTAAAATGCTATATACAGAATCTAAAAGGGAAATTATAGAGTCATTAAGAGATTGGACAACATGAAGGCTGTTACATTTTATGAGTAGTATGTGAAAAAGTTAATTCTTAAGGCCCAATGATGTAATATTGGTTTATCACTTAGAACTCGTTTGAAATTATTAAACTTCTACGTAAAGGAATGTTTCTTAAATTTTGAAAAAAAAAATTTCTATAAATCAATTGAGAAACCATTGAATCAACATCAGCCTATCATATTAATAGATTTTTTTGTGTCTTTTTATGCAACAAATCATTTTTCTATATCTAAAAATACTACCCAATATTCTTTTATAAATTTTTCTCTTACGTTGAAACTTTAAGCAATGAAATTAAATAAAATTTATATGTTTATTTTTACTTCCGACCACTTAGCAAATTGGTTCATAGATTTCACCTATTCCCAGAAACACCTGAAATTTTCAATCTAATTGAAACCGTCCATCTTAAAACCCGTTCCAAACCATCAATCGCGTTCTTAATTTCACCTGCGTGTGCCGGTGAGGAATACCCCCGGCTAATTCACCCCTGAATGAATAAAACATAAATGCAATTTATGACGCTATTTAAAGTGAAGGCATAAATTCAACACTTAATAAACCACCGTTACTTCGTTAGCTGTTTTCAGTAGCACAAGATAGTTCGTTTTAATCTACCATCAACATCATCGACCCTTTTTTCATTCCCCAATATTTTTTTTTTCTTTTTGCTGTAGCATTTATTTTGTAAAGAGAACCAGTAAATGTCAGAACCTGCCTGTAGTGGAGAGGGGAACGTATATATAAGCCCTACGGGAGTTATTTGGTACAAGGTTGATTTAATAGGAATGTCGGAAAAACATACCAAAATAGTCCCCCCAGGTATACAGAAATAGCCGACTGGTGAGCTGATGCATAGTCAGCCGAATGATCCTAGTTAGGCAAAGAAAATAAATAGTAACGGTATAAAAATTACGAGAATGGGAGTTAGAGGGGGCAGTAGAAGAACACAGAAACATTCCGATTATTTCCCCTCTTTTTCCTCCCTCTTGTAACTGCCGTTGTATTTTTTTGTTGAAGATCTAAGGTAGAATAAACAGATTCGAGGAAAGAATAGGAATGGTTTGACTGTAAGAGTCTTTCCCTTTAGGACCATTGGTTTACCCTAACAATATTGCAACTTATGTCAGCAAATTAGCCCTTTCATAGGAAAAAGCTTCCGAAAAATTGATATATATATATATTCTTTTCTTTATCATATCTTGAGAGGATATATCTTCGATATTAGAACCATTTTATGCTTTCGAAAATCGCTCATCTTGGTTATGCATGTATTGCTTATCGTGAAGTTGTTTGATGTCATTTATATGTAATGAATTTTAATGATCTAATTAAAGTATTTAATAAATAGACATAACATTTAAAATTTACAAAAATAGTTTAAAACGAATGATATGTTTATATTTTACATATATAAACATATTTTGAAGGCTGATATTTTATATCTTTACCATTTATTTTGAAGTATGTCTTACAAGTATTAAAATTTATATTTACTTTCCTACTGCAATTTTCTTTAAAAAATATACCTGTATTACATTTTAAAAAAGTATTATTAATAATTAATTTTACTCAAATTGTTAATTCGAAATTACTTAAGTCATATTGATAATTAAATGTCCGCTGTTTTTTTATTACAATATTTTTACAAAAATTATAGTAAGCATTTACAGTAGTATTTTTGTAAGTTGATTAGCTTTAGAAGCTTTTATTACTACTTAGAAAATTGATTTTTAATTTATTTTAATTACTTTAAAAGTCGTGCACAAAAGCCACTATATTTTTGTTAAGTTATTGAGAAATTTAAAGACCCATGAAAATACTATAATCTTCAAATCTTGCTTAGCATTGTTTTATCTAACGGAATACTACAAATGCTATATTCAGTACGTTTTGGCTATTTTCTTTTGCTGATAAAACTATAATCTACGGCGTAGTCTTTTTTTTATCACGTGAATCAAATATTCTCGACTATCTTTTTTATTTCCTTTGAATTTTCTGTTGAGGGAGGGACATAAGCTCATTCTCCAATGTACCTCTCTGAACATTATTCATTCATTCGTGTTATGCTTGTAAGAAAAATAAAACTAAATCGGAAACCATTTGTATTGGGGAAACAATTAATATCATTATTAGCTAATTCATTCCACATTGTCGGGAGCATTATCTGTGACTTTCAATTTGACGCGATTCTGGCTCTTAAAAAAAAACTTTTTTTTTAAACTTAAAATATTTTTAATACTAGAAAATATTTGTTCAAAAGATTTTAAGAAGCAAAACTGTAAAGCAGGGTATATGAAAATTTCTTTAAGCAATTAAATCTGTACAGTAATTCCATCCAACAATTTAAAAATAATGTCAATTTGCAGAGTTTATTTGTAGATTTTTTGTAACTTGTATATTTGTTTGAGTAATTTTAGATGTTAACTGAGTGAATTTCATAATTACAATCTTAAATCCTCTCAAACATTGACATAATTGTAAAGTGAAATGAAGTGAAATTGAGAGTTATACCGCGTTTTAAATCTGGCACGAGTGTCATAGGTTTTCTGTGCCTGGTGTAACGTATGGATGTATGTAATGACTAAGTGTAAATTTGACATATTTAGCAATAATATTTTTAAGACAATTTTGAGGGAAGGGGAATAAAAATGCAAAATTGCAATAAGGTATTCCACAGATTACAGAAACAATTTCCACTTTTGTAACATAATACTTACAATAATATTTTTAATATAAATACAACATCCCCCAAATCATTCATTACTAGAACTAATGATAATTCCCTGGTTTTTCGTATCTAAGAAAACACAACGCCTCGTTACAATCTCCTTACGTAGACAAAGTATTCACATTCCGAATACACTGACGTCAGTTATTACATCAGAGTTCTCATCTGAAATAGGAACTATAGGCTTCAACATCCCATCAACATACTCAAAGACTGATAAACTAAGCTTAGATCCCCATCCTCAAACATCTTGAACCCATACAAAGCGTTGTTCTACACACTTGTAAATGCTCAGTTCGCAGCGATTATCATGTCGTTGACTTCCACTAGGATGTCATTAAATGAAATAAAAGTGACACTAGTGACTGAGTAAGGTACGATAGCATCTTAAGCTCTCTAGCTAATCGGCAATATCGCTGACTGAAGCACTAAAGAGACGAGTTATTTAGTGCAATGCAATGAAGAGAGCAGATGCAGTCCCACGTCCTTATAAGTCGATTGGAAAACCAGAACGTGTAATGAGTTGCTTGAGAGAGCGGAATGACATACTTCTGTATGAGAGGATCATTTGCGTAACTAGCCGCTCTACTTACTGACTAGAAGTGAATAGTTTACCCTCTGAAGAGCTTTGATTTTCAGAATTTCCCTAACAATTTTGTGGTACAATTTTACCAAATTAAATTTTTCAATATATTCTTTATTCTCGGAAAATTTCTGGAATATTTAAAAGAAAAAAAATTAGTTTCGTGTTTTGAGTTTTAATTGTATATTGAATATACAGAAGCTAAGTAATTTTAGCAGGTAACAATACAGCACACACGCATACATATGTATATATACAGTTGAATCTCTATATAACGAAGTCACTAAATCCTGGAAAAAAGTTCGTTATATGGATAATTCGTTATATAAAGGCTCATTTTTTTAATATACTTTATAAACCACAAAAAGCAAATTTTAAATTCATGAACACTATATATTTAAAAAAAATTATTGACTCCTTTTTTAAAATTAATATATGTTTATTTTATATATCTTACCCATCAAAAAAGAAAGAAAGAAAGGAAAATTGCAAGGAAAACAACAAAAAAGAATGTCGAAGAATTCACTGTATTTTCATTTTTTAAGCAAATAATTTTATACTAAAATTAATGAATTTTAAGGACATTTTATAATTTAAAGCATACACGTAAAATTAAGCATACATTATTTTATGATTAGAACACTGGGACATGGGACAACTCCACTGATGGTGAAAGAGGATATCGAAGATGTTTCTTGTGAACTGGGCAAAGGGGGTTAAAGGACTTGTGTCATTCCTTGGATGAAACGTCGAGAACGCTTTTGCTCTCGGCGAGTTAGGATCTAATAAAACCAGTTCAAGATTTATGACCACCATAAAATGTGTTAAAGAGAGAATAACTTGAATTTTTTTCAGAAATACTTTTAAAGAAAAGAACAAAAAAATTGAATCACAAAAGAAAAAGTTCGTTATATAGAAAATGCACTTTGCTATAGGGAGGTTATTTTACGAAGAAAATCGTGAAATATTCAAGGTTCCAGGAAAAAGTTCGCTATATAGAAAAATTCGCAAAGTAGAGGTTCGTTATATAGAGGTTTGGCTGCATATTAAAATTCTGAATGGACATTCTCAGTAAAACTTTTCTTTTATCAAAATGTGAATAAAAGTGTGTAATTAAAGTAATCATCCGTATCTTAAAAAAATATAAAAGTTCACGCTTATAATTTTTTCTAAAAAGTTATAAGCGTAAATTTCTAAATTTTATTTATACATTTCTATTTTATACATTCCATTCAGAATTTCTTTACACTTTCTAAGCAAATAAAGTTCATTTTTTAAAGTTATAAGTTCATTACGGTTATTAATAATTACCAATTTAAAAAATGTATTGTCATAAATTTAAAAAATTTACTTAAATATTTTTAATGCATGTTTATGACTTATGAGACTTCAGAACTTTCTATTATGGGTCTGAATCATTTATTAAAATACATAATGAAAGATAAAGTATATCGGATTCTACTCTGTTCTACAAGTTAAATTTCTGATGAGAGGGATAACTTTTAACCTTATTTTTAAAAATACATTTGAATGTTACGCTATTCATATCAGAAGGATATCGATTTTTAAGAAAAGCCCAGAAAGGCTATCTGCTATTTACTGCTAAAAATATAATTTTATACTTACCTGTTTACCTGTTTGTAGTCAGTTTTGTGTCGATATTTTTAAACAGTTACATTTTAGTAGAAGACATATAACTAGTTATTCCACAGAAAATCACACATTGATTTAAGAGTATGCCATAAAAAAGATTTTCTCTTAAAATAATTGCACCAAATTCATAAATAATAATAAAAATTCATAAGCAATGTATTACAGTAACGATTAATTTCTTCTTTTCAATTCCTATATGACATACGTGACATGCGTATAAAGTTTTTACAAAATTATTACCTGAAACTCAAATTTTATGTGTTGTCTGATTAATAAAGTTGAGTTAACAAATATATATATACTAAACAAAATTATTAAATACTTCTTTTAAATTAACGGTCATAAGTGGTTCAATTTCAATAAAGTTTGATACCAAACATAAGAGTATATTTAACGTAATTGAAAATAAATAAAATAATTATGCAAAAATAGTTTTATTTTGGAAAGAAAGATATTGATGTATCATTCCTTTTTGTACTGATATATTTAGATTCGTAACACAGATTTCATACATATTAATATATTATTTTTAAAGTCATTTAAAAATGTTTGCTTTAAAAATATATTCTTTAAAAAATATATATTTTTAAACAAATATATATATTTTTAAAAAAAAACATATATTTAAAAAAAATACAGTTTTAAAACTCTTTTTCATTGTTGTTTTAATTATCTTGTTTCTAAATTAATTACACAGAATGCCTTACAGTTCATTCTTGAGACATAGAAGAGTAAACCTAAATGAAAATCCAAATGTTTTCTTCTTCAGGAAATTCTCCTTTAGCTTTTGATACGTTTAGGCTTTACAGTTTTCCAAATGCAATAAATAATTCAGATAAGTTTGCAATTGAAATATTTAGCAGAACGAAATATCTTTAATTTTTTCTTTTAACAAGAATTCCTAAATTTAATGCAGCTAATCCACCAAATTTGTTAAATTCGTGCTCTTAGAATTTGTTAAATTATTGTCTTAAGTCACTTAAGAAATTTAAAAAATATTTTACAAAGTGTAAGAAATGTAAAAAAAAAACTCATTTAATTCAATGTCGGATTTGTTTAGTTAACTTTTCCGTATTATCACACTGCTGTGATGCGCAAAGTGTGAATTACTTTTTATCCAAGTTACCGTAAAATCCGGCGTATAATGCACACTTTTAACACAAAAAGTAAGATCGAAAGGCGCGTTATACGCCGGGTATAAAAAGGATAGCTTCAAAAATAAAAAAAAAAGAGATGTGCATAAAAAAAAAAAACTTAGACTTCTACAAATATTAGAATATTGTTTATTTGAAAGGAATACTATAACTTAAGAACTTAAAGGATTCATTTTCTAGAAATATACTATTATTTCAAAATCCTCGAAAAAATGGCTTTAAAACATAATAGCATTGTATACGTACATTGCAAGTCATTTCGTAAAAAAGAGGGTGCGCGTTATACGCAGGATTTTAAGGTACATTTCATAGTTTTATTTTTTTATAAAATATTGTAAGTGCATATATTTTATCAAGCACAACGTGCTATCTAAAATAATAGAAATTTTATGAATTTTCAATAATTCTGTCTCTTTCTAACACAAGCATATAATGAGCACCTATAAATTCAAAAACATTCGCTTAGTACATTGTAAAACATTGTAAAATATTTTTCTTTTCATGTTTTCATATACAAGTCCATTTTATTGAAATAGTTGGATGCATAAGACTGAAATAACTTTTCTTAAAATGAATTAAAATGGTGCACTATTTCGCCGAACAGTGATGATTGAAATTGTCCGAATACTGCATACAACACGTTTACACAACACAGATAACAAACTATTCAAAAGTCTCTCGTCCCTAATCCATACACTTAAACACCTTCTCTTCCAACCATACAACACTTAAATAATAGCCAGCTTTCTCCATTTCAATTGACTAAGGATTCTAATAATACCTTACGCCGTTAAAATTTGATTACCCGAAATTCCTAGCCGTCTCAGAAAGGTCTGTTGATTGTAAAGAGCGCGTGCACGCTTAATAAAACCGCACTATGAGGAATGCCTTATCACAAAAGGAATCGTCTTTCATGTTGGGAATTTCATTCTGGCCGACCTAGATCATAAGAGGGAGAACGAGGCTGTGTGTCAGACTTTTAGACCTAATTAGAAGAGGAAGGCTTAATGCATGGGATTCTCAAAGTTGGCATAATTTCCTCTCGGATACCCTAAAGGAACTCTCGAGTAATTATGCTATTACAGTTTCCACTTGAGTCTTAGAGGGAATTTAAGGATTAAACCGTTGGGAATCGAAACAAGCTGGTTTAAAAATAGATGGTTGATGAATGTGGAAATGCATGTGGTTGTTTAATGCCTACCTCAAAGGATATAAATTCGCTAAAATATTATAATGACAGGTAAGGCAGTAGTAGAGGGGTTGCACGTTCTGTAGGATTAGACCGTTATCGAAATCGTTATGCAAATTTAGGAAGTTATGAGATTGATGAAAGGTATTAAAGATTTATTTGCTTGCATCTGAATATCAGTGACTTTTATATATGTCTTGCATTTGCTGATATCAATAAAATTGTGACTTAAAAGATCTGCAAAAGCTTTTAGTAAATTTAATAATTTATGTATGCTATGTATATAAGGTTATGTATTCTACTCTGAAGTATCCGATCATCATAATTATTAGAAGGTAAAGTTTATGTTCTATGTTATCAAATAAACATAAATTATTCACTAATTTTCACTTTGTGCGGGCTTGTTGCTAAAATTAATAATGATTGTAAATCTAAGTACCTAAAAATACAAGGCCCTTCCTAGTAGTAGTAAAAAAACTAAGATGAACGCAGAAACAAAGAACATTTGAAAGAATACACACACACAGAAAGGATTTCATTATTTTTACATACTTTATACAGGGTTATTATGAGTAAAACCTTATTTAAATGGAGTACGTCAATGGGGTTCAGTCCTGTTCCTGCCACACTCTACTCAACGTGGTACTATCAATGTTATTTACAGTAAGTGTTATTCGTACACCCGAATGTCTGATCATTTACATAACAGCAAGTTTTCGAACTCCTTTACCGCGTGATGTAGCAGAACTGCATGGTGGGATAACATGTACTGTCAATAATGTTGATACCCTGTTGAGTAGAGTGCAAAGGACTTGGAGTATAGCACTGACGTATGCCATATAGCAAAGGTTTCTCACATAGACCTGCAAGATATATAAATAAAATTTAAATTATGTCTGTATTCTTTCAAATGTTCCTTTTTGCTATCACACTTTGAAACTCAAGAGGGAATAACGAATAACACTGTATAGTTTTAATCATATGTTATTATACTATATTAGCATCATGTTTATAGAACTGTATGTATGCAGCTTGTGTGTGTGTTTTATATTATCAATTATCATTAGAATTTTTAAAATGTTCTCGTCTAAAAGGAAGCCTCATATTTGCCTTTAACGATGCATTGATTTAATTATGTACTTTCAACTTATTGCCTTAACTTCACTTGTTTGTCTTTGTTTACATTCTTAAAAGAGCAAAACTTTGTTTTTAGCTTTCGGCCTCAGTGTATTTAGCTTCCTTGCATACAAAACTAAGCCCATTAATTAAAGAACATAAAGCAAACCATGAATTAAATTGAAGGAACTGAATAGATAATAACCGTAAATAAGTTAGAATGCAACTATGATGAACTAAACCAACCCAGTATCAAATAAATTAATTCATTTTCTTCAAGCCACGAAGTAATCATAGACCTGGTCAGATAAATAGGTCGGAACATCAAATGATTCCGGTTACAGTTGGAGCCGAATAATAGGAATGCGACTGGAATTAGCTCGACACTGATTAACCATCTTGGCCTGACAACTTCGGCTTTGAATCATGAACCTACTGTGACTAGGTATTGAGCTAATTGTTGTGAGACCAATTCGTCCCGAATGTACACAAATACAGTAGAATATTAGTCAATCGATCTTGAATAGGGAATATATGTGGTACTATGCATACTGTTCTCTTAATGCATTCAAAGGTGTTTTACATGATAAACATTCATGACTGATTATCGTGAAATTTATTAGAATGATTCGAATGGATATCTTTGAATTGCCTGCGAATAGTTCTTCCCTATAGGCCTTTGATAGTTTTCTGTTATAAAATGTATATGTTATTGCTATTGAAAGTTCAAATCACGTACACAGTTAACCAATCGAAGAATATAAGTTTAAAATGATAATTTTATAAAAGAATCTCAATATGTATTTTATTAAAATTGATAGCTTCTATTTTTGAGGTATGATATGTCTCAAGATAATTTTTTTATGGGATATTGTTGCAATGATTCATTAATATGTAAATAATATAATTAGTACCTATTTCGAACAAAAACAACGAATTTACGAACGTTTGGTAGCTATTTTTGAATGATCACGACTATTTTATTAGTTTTCTTTTTTTTCTAATTTCTCTCCGTAATCTTCTAATTATAATAAGTTATATCCAGGAATGACTTGTGTAGCTTGTATAATTCCAGAGTTTGAAAATATTTCAAATTTTTTGTGTTATAAATAAAGCAGCGGTATTTTTGGAGATTAGTAATATTCAGAAGATATACTCTCAGTTTTAAAGATAAACTATTACTTAAGAATTTATAGAAATAAATAACTTAACAACTTTATTAGGAGGAACAAATTCAAAAATTGGAAATCACTAATCTGAGAGGTTGAAATAATTACTGGTTCAAAGTCAGACCTATCTAAGTAAACCCTTGTTGCAATAATTATTTAACTATAATCCTCTTTGATGAATCACGTGATTTAAGATATCAAACGTCCCTTCCCAAAATTTTTTTAAAAATCGGTTATAAAAAGCTATTCATATTTCAGCTCTTTTCGTATCTAAATAAACAATTCTAATAATAGATGTAGGTTTAATAAGGAATAATTTGAAAAAATGAAACATGATATAAACATGCTTACTGAACAGCAAAATATTAAATAAAACCCTTCACAAGTATGGAAATTAGGTATTTTAGGTAATTTTTTTTAAAGAAATGAAATGTGATATTTTATATAGCTTAAAAATATTACACAATTATATTGTCGTTTTCTTCATAGCATTTCATATACCAATATAAAGTTATACTTTAAATTTACTCTTTGTATAGCTCACGCAATGTATATATGGTCTCATAAATTCTCTTAGGAGTTCAATAAGCTAATATATTTTTCCTAAATAAGTGCCTTAAAAATCTCCTACGGACTTTTCATTCTTTGATGCAGAGAAATACATACTGCAAGCTTCTTTGCAAGGTATTAAAGCTGTGACTTGAATTAGGAAAACATACGCAAAAGTCCACACTTTTTTGAAAAACCCTGCAGACGATCTAAAACGATGAAATTTTAAGTCGTCTGCTGCGTGTGTATCCCACCAAACAACCTCAGTTTTTTTTTTTCTGACTAGGTATATGAGAAGGGATTTTGAATTTCCACTAAGATATATCCTGGAAAATTAATACCTAAAGTTTAATACCATTCTATTGAAGCTTTGTGTCCTATTACAAGCTTTTATCTGTTAATTCGATACTCATTTTGTTCAAACATTTTCTTGAAATGCCATTTTAACCGTATTTTAATACCTTATTATATATATTATCAGAATAATCGATAATTGAATTTTTTTTTATATATATTTTGCTCAACGTTTGAAATTAATACGAATACAAAATTTTAAAATCTTAACTATTTTCTGTTGAATAATATTTTTGAAGTAAACTATTAAGTGTGGATACATTATTAATCCTTGAAGAACAATTAAGAACTAATTTAGAACTTAATTGAGTTCTCACAAATTACTTTTTTTTGTGTGTGAAAAGTTAATGAATTCCTCAGTGATAATATTAACAACAACAACAGCATGAAAAAAAACAACCGTGCCAATTCTCTAGATGCTTAGGGTATCAAGTGCTGCATTGTTTTAACAGCTCATTAAGCATCATAACTCCACATACCACTGGAACAGAATACACCGATGCTTAATAAAAGAAAAGAAAAAGAAGAAAAAAAAAATATTTCCCGTCTCATTTTTCCACTGTCATTTCACCGCCTTATCATTTGTGTCACGTAAACAAGAACATACCACGCTAAAAATGAAAACGTCTTTTCGAGATAAAACCCCTTCCCTCGCTTCCAGAAAGATAGAAAAAAATAACAAGAATATCAGTATAATAATAATAAAAATGAAAAAAAAAAGATTCCAATCTCTCATATCTTCGGTTTTTAAAAAGCATTGTGGAGAGAAAAGACAATGAGAGCGAACCTGGCGTTTTTCCGATTTCCCAAAAGTCTGATAGGTGCCTATGATTTATGTGACATGGGCCCTTTTATATCCCTCGTTATTAATCATACGCACACGTGGTCGTGAAGCTGGTTTTTAGAACGATGGGACCTGTCAGCAGCCATTTCGACGGTTTTGATCTCGAATAATAACGCGAGATGGATATTTATTTATTTTGGAAAAAAAAGAATTTTCACGTATGCCTTGTTTTAAAAGCGCTCCTTTGTTGAGGTTCAATTTTTTTTAGAGTATTATTTTACGGTGAATAAAGAAACAATTGTATTCTTATAGCTCATGAATGATGAATTACATACCTTTATGTTGCTTTAAATAGCCACTAGATGGCAGAATACATACGTATAAATTGTTTAGTTGGAATGATTAAAACTGTATTTTGCGGTAAGACATAAATTGCTATTTTATTCAGATATTTACTCGTATGCACGTAATTTTCCTTATATTTTCAATCACATTCTGACCTTTTGTTCTATTATGAATAGTTAAATGCTGATTTTAATAAAGATGTCGGGATTTTTTTAACAGTGTTCGATATGATTTCTATATTGTACTGAATGTATGCAATATTATATACTATTCCTATGATATACAAATCTATTTTATTTCTGATCCAAATCAAATATATTTTTTGAAACATTATCAAGAAAAAATAATCAATCCACTGTTGGTAGGTACGTTAATAATGTTCTTATTGTGTTTTGATTCCTCATACTTAAGAATGGTTCTGTTTAATACTTTCAATGATACTACGAGAGTTAGTCAGAAAATAAGTTGCCTCTATCGACTGGGGGAGTTGTGAAATGAAAGTCACAATACAAAATGAGCCATTAAAGATAGGGTATAGCTTTTTTTTTCCATGTAGGTACCAAGTACATTGGGGTATTTGTCATACCACTTGATAAGCTTCAAAAAGCCTTTAAATAAAAGTTCAGGGCCTTGTATCTTTAGAGCTCGTTCATGTCCGATTCCAAGTGCTGTGACACCCTGTTGGTTTGGGAGCACCTACACCCTCCGCCATACAGTTCTGATCTCGCACCAAGTGATTTTCATTTGTTTTCGGCTTTGAAGAAGAATTTCGCCGGAAGGAGTTTAGAAGAAATGCTGAAGTAAAACAAGAGTTTAAGGGATCCGAATACGTTCGGAACCAGGATTTTGCAAAAGCGTATAAATAAATAATATTTATGATATTTAGTGTCAATTTTAAAAAAAATTAAAAAATTTTTTTTAAGAATAGTATTAAAAAACTTATTTAAGTACAATATTTTTACAAAAAAATAAATATTTTTAAAAAAATTTTTTTTTGTGAAAAAACTTTATTATTAAATTTTGCCCGTATATAGCTCGACCCGTACAGAGGCTCAACTAAAATTTTTAAATATATAACTTAGAAGTGGGTTTATCCATGTTTTACGTATCAGAGGGGAAAAAATTTCAAAAAAATAATTTTTTCAATGGGTTATAATTTAAAACAATGTGAATTTTTCAACCATCATAGTTGAGCTTATTTGGGAAATCTGAGCATATACAGGCAAAATATTATAATAATGAAAATTTTTTACAAAAAAGGAGAACATTTTGAAAAAAAGGTTATTTTAGTTCTTTTTGCTGAAATATTGTACTTAAATAATTTGTTTTGTCAAAAAAATCCTTAAAACAATTTTTTCATGTATTTAATTTGGGCATAAATATCATGAAAATTATGATACAATTCATACACAACTCTGACCACAGTCGATAGTTGAAACTTAATTTCCAACTCACCCTTGTATACGAAAAATATTATTGACGAAAAATGCAGTGTTTTAAGTTCTCTAGATCTTAGGTTTATTTCTTAATCTTTATAATGTTTGTTATTATTAATTATAAAATCCAGATCATTGAACATTAGGTCATTAGTCAACAAGCTCTCCAATATTTCTTAGTAACACAGCCTAAGCTACTTAGTGCAGAACACTCGTCTTATTTAGCATCAATCATGGTTTGTTCAGAATCACACAAAACAGTATCGGGTAAATTAATCAAATTTAAAAAAATGAACTTTATAAAAGTTAAAACACGGCCTCAGCAACAGCACGAGGTGAATCAGGATCGTAGTGAGATCTACAAAACATACTCCAAGATTTATCCCCATCAACGTGGGAAGTCACACGAGAAAGTAATTGAAAATTTCCTTTACCTTTAATTTAGATCAGTGGTCTTCAAACTGTGTTCCACGGAACTCTGGGGTTCTCCAAGGCATTTCCAGGGGTTTCCCAATAAAAAAATGAAAAGAAAACTATAAATGTGAATGAAAAATGGATTCATATTCCCTATGAATTTTGTATTACTACAAATACCTAAAGCTTATTCTAGGCATTATAACTAAATATTTTATTTTGTAATACTTTTGTAACTCCTATTATAATGTAGTAAAATAATATTAAAAAAACATTTTTTTCTTTGTATGTACTACATATTAGATTGTGAATATTCTTTTATTTTCTAGCCCTGGTTCTCTTCCATGAAATAATTTTATACTTGTTAGTACAATGTTTTGTAAAACTAAATAGAAAACTATTGAAATTATAGAATTACTATTGAAAAATGCAACTTTTTTATTTATGGGAAGAAACCTCACGTATAATGAAGGAGATTCAACAACTTATTGACATATTAACATATTTGAAATTAAAATATAAATTTTAAGTTGCAAGTTGATGCAAAACACACAGAACTTCTCACTCAGCTATAAACATTTTAATGTTATTCAAAACAGCATATTTAAGTGAAAAATATTTCTCAACATAAGTGGCTACAAAAACAAAATATGTATAAAAAATGAAATGTGACAGCAATACCCCCATTACTAAATATAATGGGGGGGGTCACAAATAGATATTATAAATGACTAAATTATATTAAAAATGATATTAAAAACTTGTTTTAATAACAAATATAATATTTTTTAATTATCTTTATATAATGTACCTATATAAAAAACACATTGATCGACTTTAAGTACTATTATAAGATATATTCTTCTGTCTGCATGTGGAATAGGATTCCCCGAAAACACCTTATATTTCCTTGAGTCGAAAAAGTTTATAGACGACTGATTTAGGTTATGCAGGGGCAGATTTATACCACAGTTTTAAAGAATACCAATTATCCCCCCCTCCTAAAAGTCAATCATTTATCATTTAGTTACCCAAATATTAGAATATGGGAAAGTACATTCAATGGATCCTCTTTAGCACAGTGGCGTAGCTAGATATCCAAAGGCCTTGGTTCCAAAAAAAACCCACCGAGGTTTTAGCTTTGGTTCCTTATGGTGCTCTGCAGAACATAGGAAATTAAAGCTGCATACTACTTACATGTATGTGTAAGATTTTTCCTTAGATATTACGAGTTTCGATTTGATACGTGATAAACAGGAAATGATACAAAAAATATGTATGAACAAGAAAATATTATTATTATTTAAAAAAAATGCGAAAGAACAAAGGAGGGGGAGGGGGCAAAGTTACATCAGTCTATTGCAGATACTAGATTGCGAAATATTGAAACAGGAAAATAGCTTATTATGGAACATATTGTTTTTAAAAATAAATGAACCAATAGATATAGCCTCCTGTGTAGATTTTTTAAGATGTATGGTAAGATTTTTCATGGAATTTGAAGTTTATTTTGAAGTAACAGTTAGAAAGTGAAAAAATTGTAATATAATATAAACTTTTCAATGAGAAAAGTTCGCAACATTATACACACAAAGAAAAGGATTTAGAGGGAATTTCCTATAATTTGAAATTACTTCCAACTGATTTGCCCTGATTATAGTTATGTTCAGCCTTTTATATTTATATCTTAAAAGTGGGAGAAATTATTGCAAGTTCGACTTGCTTGGTGGTCAGGGTCCGAGGCCTCCGATGCACGATACCGCCTAGCTCATTGGTAGCTACTCCACTGCTTTAGAAGCTAGCTCCCTACAGCTCTGCATTCGAAAATTCTTAACCATATGTTTGCTTGAAAAAGTCTATAGGACAGATATAGAATGACAGTAATATTTATAGAATGGATACTCAATAAAACAAAATGTTCCCTTAATTGTTTAAATTAATTAAGTATAAGTTTTACACTTAAGAATCCCTCTGCCAAATATATAAAATTTATCTTCGAGTTTTGAGAGGAATATTTTAACTACATTCTATTAAGTCTTTGTTCGCATTGATTAGATACTTTTCATAGTCCTTAATGTGTTTGTCACCGTAGCTTGTGGAAAAGTCAGGACGGGAGATAATACAGAATTTTATATTACAGAAATATTTACAGTTAATTTAAACTTAATTTTAAATAGCAAATTTGCGGGTGTAGATGCAAATCACACACATTTGAAGATGCTGCGAGTATTTAGAACATAAAGTCTAAATTGCGACAGTCTTTTTATGTAGACAAAGACCTTGCGTCCGTCCCCGATGCCTTTACTGTTTGCATTTGGAATGTCCTGGTGCTGAGTAGTAAAGTTTTAGTTGGGTATTAAGAGAGTGGGAAAATATAGTCTCACCAACATAGTCACAGTTATGTTTGGTTAGAAGTGTAACAAACATAATGTAAATTTTCACCCCCCTTTGATTTTGAAAAACCCCTTTAAAATAAATCCAAAAATTTTTCCCCTGTTGATTAATTAATTTATTTTTTTTTTTTTAAACTGCTTTCTTTTAAATTTAAATATATATTTTTAAATTTTTCCCACCCTTTTATATAAATTTTTTTTAATATATTTAATTTTGTCCTAACGGCGTTTTTTAACATTTGGAAGAATCCATTTTATAATTTTTTTCCTCGGTTTTCCCTTATGTCCTTCAGTGTGTTTTTCCCCATTTCCCAAAGGAAGTGTTTTCGAATGTGATTGTTGGATGTTATTTTTGTTCGTAGAGAATAAGCTATATATATATATATTCAATTTTAGGGTATTAAAAAAAAGAAATTTAACTTTAACGGGTAAAAAAAACCATTTCCCTTTTCCAAAAACCATTTCAGTAAATATTTAAATTAAAAAGTGTGATAAAACGAATCTTTTAAAGGGTTTTCCAAACCCCTTTAGATGATTTATTTCTGCATTAGCAATAAAAATTTCAAACATATAGTTAACCCCAAGTATTTTTAATTTTTTGTATTTTTTAAAACTTTTTCAAAGGGGTTTTAAAAGTATTTTCTAGGATGGTAAATTTGTTATTTCCGCTGAATAATGTTATTGCAGAAGAAACGAGATTATTTTGCTTTGCCATAATTCTTATATTTTGATAGTAGAAAATAAATTTAGAAAAGTGTATTGTTTATATGAAATATTTTTTAAATATGATTGAGAAAAAAGTATGAATTTTCAAGGTGTTGGAATTTTTCCAACAAATTGGAAATTTAACTCAAATTCTCTGTAATTTACAATATATATTGATTTTCCATCTTTACACTTCATGCAGAAAAGTGTTAAATAAATTTATAAACACGCTTTCATAAAAAAATAAGTAATCTCAGGATTAAAAAAAAAAACTAAATTAAAAAATTAAGCTCCTGTTAGTTTTTATTCCTAAATGTATCTTAACATTTCTTTGATTTCAATTCAACAATAAAACCTACAGAATCATTCTAAATTTAAAAATGAATATTTTAAATATGTTTTATATGGGTCTTTTTCCCCATCTTTGCAACTGCAGAAGAAAGTATTATTTTGTAAAATATTTGCATTTCTTAAAAACATTTACCTACTTTAAGCAATACTTCAAAAATCAATAATCTTCACTAATGAAATTTTTTTTAAATCTCTATTTTTAGAACTTAATTTAAAGGGCTAAAGAGTATTAAACAGTCTTTTTTTAATGGCTGCACTTTTTAAATCAAAATGAGTAAATTCTTAGTTAAAAGAATGTTTTTAAAAGAAGCTTTTTACGTATAAGCGTACTTTTTTGTTTATTTAATGGATACAATAATACTTAACATAAAAGCAAAGTTTTCAAAGAACTTTTTTCTTTGTTGATTTTTTTTCTACAATAACTTTTTATGAGAGCAAGAAAAACTGAAATGAAAACTTTACTGCATTAAAATAAAAATTTTTCAAAATATTGTTTTAATTATTTTTAATTTTTTAAAACCAATCTACGAAAATTTATATACTATCCCGAATGTTGTAAAAGTATTGTGGCTTACAATTTTATAAAACAAAGCTCCAAAAAGTTTCAAATTAAATTAAAAGGATAAAACTTATAGTAACTAAATTCAAATTGCTTAAATCTTTATTACTGCATTTATGTCTTTATTTATTTATTTTTTACCTCTGATGTTAAATTATAAAGAAAATAATTGTGCTTAACGTTAGATAAATATTTGCATCGCAAAATAATGCTTTAACATTATTAAATAGTTCATCGCAATCTTAAAATAAAGCTAAATTTTTCATACTTTTTTAGGTTTTTTAAACTTAAATGAAATATTTCTTAAAAGAAAAAGCTTTTAAAGAAAGTGCCTTTTTTTCATAATAAGCAATCAAAGATTCAAATGTGAATTCAATATCATGTAACGGGGTATATTTTCTTTTAACAATTAAATTTACCTGCATATATTTGTCTAGTTGTACAATTATTGTACATTTGAATTTTTTTTCCTTTGTGAAACTCTCTACAATTCTTTACAGTTAAATAAATATTTTCCTTAACAACATTGTACTACAGATTTTATAATATGACATTAAAAATTTTTTCCCCAATAAAGTATATGAATGAAAATAAATATGCCTTTGATTGCTAAAAGATAGCAAATATTGAACCATTTTTTATACCATTAAACCGAATTTACCATAGGGGCTTTAGAAATAATTTTAATGTTTCTTAATGTACATTCAATTAAGTTTAAGAATTTCTTTTTTTCTAAAAGTAGGTGGATATCAATTCTTTGACAGTGTACATTTTAAGATGTCCCAAGAATATTAATGCATAAACTCCTAAAGTTTATTTTGATGTTAAGTTACTCGGAGCTTTCATTAGATCAACACATTTCTAAACATATTTCTCATGCTAATGGTGTACTTCAATTCCCAATAGCTTTAACATTTTTTTTACATTTAATGAATGCATCAACTAAGTTGAAATCATCTTTAAAAAGATTTGTAACCCTGGTTACGATGCAAAAATTTTCTTATTCTTAACAATTTGAATTCCCTTTGGATGTGAGAAATTATTTCTTTTCGTAGGAACTATTACTATTCCATTAGTGATAATTACATCATATATTGGTAATGAAATTCCTCGTAAGATGTGACCAGAATTCAAAATACATTCACCTCTCGTTTTCGCTTTTTAATTTAGATTTTAAAAAATTCTCTACTCAAGATATTGTTTCCATGGATACGTAACTAATTGTTTTAACTATACTACATTTAAAATTGATTTGTTGAGTTTTTTTTTTATTTTTTATTTTTAAATCGTGATTCTTTAACGAAGTGGGCTGAATTATGACATGCACAAGATCATAACTGGAGATAGTTTGGGCAATTTTCATAAGAGTTCATTTTACATTTACGTATTTTGAAAAGGGAAATTCGACATTCTATCGCCAAGGGTGGGATTAAGTTGCATTTCAGCTAAACAAAAGTAAACAGATATAGAAATATACAGGGTGTCCATGCTCAAAGTATCCAAAAGTCTTATTTTTACATAACTACCTATCAGAATGTAATAAATTGTTCATCCGTGGATTGGAAAACTCTCTGAAATTTTTTGGGTCTAGTCCGATCGGCCGCACGTGCAGGCATTGTTAGGTAATTTTTACACTTACTTCATTAAAGTTGAGCGATGTGTTCGAAGCAGAATGGAGTGTTGACCCTCCGACATTAAAATCTATCCATCAATGGCACAGAACTTTTTAAAGGAGGCGGCATCTTAAACTGGCAAGTATCCTTAACTTTTCGTGATTACAGACACTGTTGATCGTGTGTGTGATTCATTTTGTAGGAGTCCTGATAAGTTTATTAGGCAAGCCAGTTAACGGCATTCCATTCTGTTCGAACACATCGCTGTACACGCTTGACTGATTTAAATTCCGTTAACCAAAGTACACACTGCACCTTTTACTGTGGCGTCCAGATCTTTACTAATGAAGTTAGTGTAAAAAGTTTATGGCCTGCAATGGCCGAATAATGCGTGCATGTGCGGCCAATCGGATTAGACCCAAAAACCTTCGGAGAGTTTTCCATTCCATCGATGAACAGTTTATTACATTCTGATGGGTAGTTCCGTAGTAATAAACCATTACTTTTGGATACTTTAAGCCCGGACACCTTGTATTTCAATTTGATTTTTGAATTAGGTTTTTTAAAAATACTGGATATCATACAATATTATTCTAAGGGAACTAATAGTGCTTAAGTTTTATACAGTCCACCAATTTCGCGTAAAAACAAACATCGCCGATTGGAAAAAAATTGCACTAAATTTTATCATCTTTATTATTACCGTGTTCGAATGTGTGTTGGGGGGACAGGGTTCTATTATTACCTGTATAGCGTGGCTTTGTCTTTTGATTTGACAAAATTTTTCGACTGTATAGTAGGTAAGTACCGAACTAAATTGATATCGATACTCTAATCCCTTTTAGTCTGATTTTGAAATCGTATCAAAAAGATCTTTGGTGGCCAATCTAATGTTACATTGTAAATTTATCGCCCCAAAATTTGGCGTACAAAATCCGTAGCGTAAAAGACCGTTGTTTCAAATTAGTTCTATTCTAATTATTATGAGATAAATGGGCCACAAATATACATATAAAAATTATTTCATTATTGTTAGTTCTCATTGTTTTCTCATCTATTTTTGATGCATTACATTAAAAAGAAGTCACTGATAGAAAATACCACCACTTCTTTCAAATATTTGGCGGTAAAAAGTTTAGAGCGGGAATATCCCGTTCAGAGTCCTTTTAATTATTTTTGGCAACTTTATCGCTTGTCCCTATGAAACTGAAAACTAGCGATGATTTTTTTGTAAATGAAAATGAAGGCTTTGTAGTTGTTATTTTTTATTTGTTGCGATTTAAATGTATATTTCTTGAGGTATCCGACTACCCTAAAATCATGATATTTTTCAAAATTGATAAATTTTATTATGATTTAATTTTATAGACCACCTTGCTACCTTAATAAATATACGAATCTTTTTATTTTCCATTCACTAGAACAAAAACTACAAGTGTTTTTATAAAAGGAGATGCCATAATTTAACACAACATGTCAAACTTTAAAATGCGTTTTACTCGAAATGTGTTGTTTTCGAAAAACTCAAACGGGGACAGCGATTGCTCAAAAAGTTTTGAAAATAATTTGCTGAATTTTTTTGAATGTTTTGCATAACAGTAGAAGTGTTTTGACCTTCAGATTTATCAATCACTGTTTTATTTCAAAATTTACAGTTCTTTATGTGAATATAATCACTGTTTTTTTTTAAAGCAATTTCATATAGTCACTAAGACAGAGTGCTCTAGTTATTTTAAAAAATTAAAATACCTAGTATCATCGATAGTCTGTTATTCAAACATGAATAACAATTAACACGGTAAATTTGAAAAAAATGAGAATTTGAATTTCGAAACATTTTTGTACCAGAGCGGGCACCGTTTTATGTAATTTTTGCACATTTTCAGCAGTATTTTCCCCTTTAATAATAATTTTTCTCTTTTCAATTTACGATTTTTACTTCCATGCTGCTAAATAAATCTAAAAAACCCCATATCTCCATTTTTTCAAAAAACAGTTGTCGCAAGTACTCGGATACCGTAAGAATTATAATTGAATTGCATATGATTAAATATCAGCATTATTTGAATACGATACGTAGTTAAAGGGTAGAAAAGGTGGTCACACACTTGGTGAAATCGTCAAATTACCGGTCGTCAAATTACCTATATGTAGCAATATGTGTTTCTAGAATTAACAAAGTAGAATTTTTCAAGAAAATAAAAAAATAATGTGTGAAATACAAAAAAAAAATATTTTTAAATTTATCAATAATGGATTAAAAAAAAGTTTAATTTTTTTTAACTAAAAATATATTCAAAATTAGAAATTTAATGAAAAAGGCTTACTAGTTCTCTGTATCACAGACGATTTTTTCTTTCATTTCAAATCATAAAAAAAAAACTCTAAATCATACTTTTTAGACCTACTCTGTTCAGGATAATTCGAAGAATCAGCTTCAAAACAAACAGACGAACAAACAAACAAACAAAAAAATTCCGTAGCAAATAATTAAAAAAAAAAAAATCGGTCTATATAATTTGCCACAGGCTAAACAAAATCGACGAAGAGGAAATAAATGACAGAATTATTAATATGAAAATCATGTCTTTTTAAAAACATCTGCAAATTTTAAATAACGAATAGCAATTAAGTATAAAAAACATGTGACCTTATCTGCGTATGACCAAATTTCAAAATACTTGGTCTGCCAAATTAAACAGTCTGCCAGAATGACTTTGTTATCTCACCATGAGATCTGGATTAATCGTGATACTAATTCTTGCTTTCTTTCAAAAATAACTTTTAAAATGTATTATACCAATTAAGGAAATTTATTTTTGATGTTTGTTTTATCGGAATACATAGCTCCATAGCTCCTTGGTAGTTGAAATTACTATTTGCAAAACTTTGCATAGAACTATTAAATATGTTTTAGTTGTTAAATGTTAAGTTCTAGATCTCATCATTTGCTTGTGGTTTCCTTATATTTTTAAAATATTTTAAATTAGTTTGAAGTTAAAAAGTTGGAGTTTGTATTATTTTCATTAAATATTACCCAATTTCAGAAATAAAAGTTCAGCCCTCTTTTTATCATTAAGTTTTTTTGGAACATAATTCCTACACGTTTCATCGCTTTTAAACTTTTTGCTTAAGCACCTTTCTGCTTATATGGAATGCACGAGTCACTGCTTATATGACTTTTTTTCCCTATAGAAGTGCACGAATCAAACATATTTTAATAAGAAGATATTTTTTTCATTATTGTGACTTGAAATTATTTTAAAAATGCACTTATTTATTGTGCACTGTTTTATAAAAAAAAATCACTTCATTTTTAATATTTACTCCTTCAAGTCTAAATTTTTTTTTATCATTTCTATTTTATTAATTAATCGTTACAGAATAATTTAAAATAATTTTGTATAAATACTATAATATTATTATATTTTACTAAGTGAATTCCTTAGACTTACTATATATTACCGAATTTGATTAAATCATTTGTAAAAAATAAATGAATTCAAAGGAATCAAATAAATTAAAAAAAAAGCATACCATCTTATCTATAAATATAAAAATGGATGCTTGTATATATGACCTCACCTCACTCCATCACTGTGCAACCGAGCTCTATGAAAATTGGAATGTATATATATTTTTTTGTGGAGAAGGTTTTTCTGCTATCATCTTCGTTGCAGATCCCCACCAGATAGCGCGACAGCATATCAATTTCTTTACTGTTCAACATATCGCTAAGTTGTCAACAGGGTCATCAAACATGCCAACTTGGGTGTATCGCCAAATTTCTATCTTTCCACCGAATCACCATTATAATGTATGGAATGGCTTTGCTTGCGAATATTACAATTTTAACATAAAATAAATGTTACAGAAAGTAATATTAACCTATTACACATCCCAGATATAAATTATTATTACTATTTTAAGCATACATTACACAAAATTTGTAACACTATGTTTCTTTTGCTGAGCAGATATTTGCTGAGGTGTTTTCAAATATCGACCCACAAGGGAGTTACGGGGGTGTTATAAATAAAAGTAACTTGTATTTTACAAGCGATATTTCGTAAGTTTTTTTTTATTAAATTAAATTAAACAAATTTCAAGTCATTTTGATTTTCAATAACAGCAGCACTCAAATTTAGTAATTTGATCCGATAAATGTTGCTAGTTAAGCTTGAGCATATTATGGTATAAGTTTCCAAATTAAATGTAA
The DNA here is from genome assembly GCA_019973955.1 of Trichonephila inaurata madagascariensis. NCBI lineage: Eukaryota > Metazoa > Arthropoda > Arachnida > Araneae > Nephilidae > Trichonephila > Trichonephila inaurata. The sequence continues at coordinate 95,399 of BMAV01025415.1, forward strand.
CAGTATGCAGGAAAATTAAAGTATAGCTTTATCTATATTTATAAGCTTCCTGTGTAATAAATAGTGTCTATTAAGTATCATTGTACTTCATACCTCATGATATAGTTGAGCATATTATTAGACACACGCAATGCAGTATAGAACTTCATTAATGAAATAGGATCTATATGTAGTTCTATAATTCTACTTATTATAATAACTTCCTAGTCCTAATATGAGAGAGGATTATTTAATATATGAAGATATATGGCATATCGCTGCTATCATCATATCCTAGTAGTCTGTGTATCATAATGATCTTTCTCAAACCAGTAATGTATAACTCACTTGAAGAAATAAAAGGAAATGTTTTTGTTTTTATTGAATGTAATATAGTATATGGCCTCACAAATCAATGATGAAATAACTTTACCTTTATCGAAAAAAAAAATATTTTTCTATTCAGTAATAATTAAAAAAGTGGATGAATATTGAAACTACGTTTAAAGTACATATACGTGTATATCTATCTATTTCTATCCATCTATTTCTATCCATCTATTTCTATATATCTATCTATATTTATATGTGTATATAGCTTATGAAATTATTGGGCTCAGGATCGACGCATCAATTAGTTTTGGATAAAATCTGACTGCCAGATAATAATTTTTTTATTTTTCTTAAAGAGACCAAGAGAAAAAAACAAAATGCGATTTTTTTTTAATAATGGTCATGGTTTTTATAAAGTAAATTGGAGGACAAATATATTGCTCCTTAATTAAAAATAAGTAGACGAGGTGGAATTTTATTTTAATCATAAATCTTTAAAGACACAATTAAACTCAGGGAAAAATTGGGGTTAAGGGAAACACAAAGAAATCTACTGTAGCCTTTACCTTTATATAATCGGCAAATAACAATAATTATTTAAACTTGATTTTATTTTTAATTGAATTCTGTTCTTTCTTCAAACCGTTGAAAAGTATTTAGAGGCTTAATTCTTTTCAATAGCTCTTTATTTTGATCGCATTAATTTTTTATACCATCTTTAAATGTTTTTAAGTTAGATAAAGTTTATTGTTGAGGTATGCATGTGAGAAAACTTTCCTTTTTCCTATGGTTTATCTGTCGCACTCTTTTTAATAAAGGTGTCATGTATTTAGGATGTCCTGGTGACTTTTATGCATATTTGATCTTTCTTCGTCTCCACTACTAGTTAATAATTCTTCATTCTTTGATCATACGTTTCGGCCTTGGTAGCCAAGTGAGAATAGTCGCCAAATCGTCTTCGACGTTGTGGTGTTGCCGTGTGTTTAATTTTGGGATATATACGAAAGACGAGAGATAGAAAAACAGAAACATACAATACAATCACAGAAGAATATAGACTTTAATGCAAACGATGAAAATTACCTATACTCAAACTCTAGGAGTTTTGCCACCCCGGACAAAAAATGGAAAATGCCACCCCTCTCTTCAAAGCAAAAGACTATAAATAAAAAAAAGATAAATTGTTCACATAGATACACACCTAGAAAACTTGAATAATTCTTGCGAACAAAGAGTCAGTTTAACAATATATGTACATACGTTTATTAAGTCTTAAAAAATACGAAATAATTTGAAGTTCAGCACGTAATTAATTACCTATTATTATTTCAAACGAGTAAAATGTAAGAGAAGAAATAGTAGTAGTAGTAGGTCAGTCGGTGAATTTCTTCAAAAAAGAGTCTACTGATGGTGGAATCTGGCCATTGGCTTTAACTTGCCGTGAACGTTCAGACTACATTTTCACATTATATACGTATTTGCTAAAGAACATTTCTTATTATCTCAGCACCACGGATGGCTGACGGCGGATCGTGGTGAAAGGAATGTCCGTTGTGACCACACTCCGGGATGAGGAGAAAGTTACTAGTGAAAAATGTTTATATAAACATATCAAATTTCATGATTTAACATATGATCTCGCCTCGAACCTTCAAGTTTCAAACTAAAAGATAACTGACATTAAACATACGGAGTACAAAATAAGGAAATAAACTATGTTAAATGAAATATCAAATTCACACCCAATACTTTTTCAGAAAATATATCAAAATTTGTGTAGTATAAAAATATTCCGCACCAAAATACCCGCCCTTTAAAATTTTGCCTCCCCCTTGCGGGGGTCAGTTTTGTCAAAGCCGTAGAGATGCACCTGATCCCAACATAAAACAGAAGGGATGCACTGCTTTCCATTTGAGACGGTAATCCATTTCAGGCGAAAGAGTCCGACTTCTTTTCCCAAAAATAAATCTATACCTTATATGTGATTCGAACCCGAGCCCACTCAATTACAAGCCGAGTGCCATAACCACCATATTGGCTGGGCGGCGTCGACGTTGACGAGATATAGATTTGAGTTTTTGTGCCACTTGTCATACAATGGGTCTGTTGGGCCGTGGGTAGCCTAATTAGTTGGAAACACTGGTCGCTGGAACCAGAGCCTTCGTTCGATGCCCGATGCCTGCGCCCTCCGAGTACACACGGAGTATGTTAACAATTTAAATCAGTGGTTCTGAAAGTCATGTAGGCTGAATCACGAGTGCAAGAGACTGGAGAATATTTCCTTCCCCTTCAGTCCCATGCCTAAATTGTGGAGGAGGAGATAGGTGGTGTAGCCATCTATCGTCCCATCGGGAAATTTCGCTCAGCTAATTCGTACTGTCACCTATATGGTGCTCAAGGCCATGGACAGGCGTACTTCTTGCCCCTTGCCACGATGAATTTCGTGGGTCTCGATCTGACTATGCCAGGTGGCATTAGAAACATTAACAACAACGGGTCTAACATCTGCTAAATCTGATGACGTTCAAAATCCTCATTTTGGCTTAGTGTAAAAATTAGGAGAGTGTAGAGTACATGTCGCCAGGTGCTGTCCTTGTCGCTTGACGATGACTACAAATTACGAGGTCCGTTGCCAATAACGCTCGTGTTGTTTCAGAGGGTGACATAATAAGCCATAAATCAATCTCTTTTCGTCTGTATCCTAGATATCGATTCGTAACAATCATTTAGATCAGGGGTACTCAACCTTTCACCGGGCGCGCATATATATTAACTGGCGCGTGGCAACACTTCTGGGTGTTAGAGGGAGGAGAAATGCTTTATATAGACCAAACACCTTCTTATAAACTTTAAAATGTGGCGAAATTGAGTCAAAATATTAAAAACTCCTATTTTGATTTTGCCAATTATTATTTATTTTTATTTTTGTCAGTAAATGTTTCTAAATTAGAGAGCCTTTGCCCGTCTCCACCATTTACTACTTCATTTCAGCTAACTATATTTACCACTCATATAACCAAATTTCATAGGGTACCTTTGTTACCACTTGACATTACCACAGACAAAACACTTTTTTTATGTTGTAAGGAATTGGTAAAAGCCATTTATCATCTCTTGAAAGAAATCTTCGAGAAAAGTGTCATCGAACATAATTCCTGTTTATTGATATTTTTTAAATAGAACACTTGTGATAAATCAAACAATTACTGATCTATGCTTGTTTTTCACTACAAAATAGTCAACTTCCCAATCGTCTTGAACCATCCTATTTTATTCGAATTATTTTCGCTTGTGAGGTATGAAATATAGTTAAAAATTAGTTAAACTCATAAAATGGTCGCTATACTTCACTGTTTTCTATTATCACCCATCAGAAAAAAGTTTCAATTCGTACCCATACGACATCGACAGCAAAAAGCAAAACTGATATATTTGATTTGTTAACAAAGAATTTCCCGCCAAATTTTCATAAATAAATGAATTTCTCAGAACAATGAGCCATGGCCGGGCCACTTAAAAAGGCTCAGTGGGTCGCAGGTTGAGTATCGCTGATTTAGATAGATACACTAGGCAACTACTTAATTAACAAGTATTCGGTGGTGATAGGCCACATTTAGACCTTGTACCGTTGAAATTTTCGAACTAATCATACTGGTGAAATGAATGTTTTTATATTCAAAATGCTCTTAGCAATGCAAATTATGATTAAAAATCTCCCCATAATCAAAACTTTGTTTCCTTGCACATATACGAATGTATTTTACGAAAGAATTAAATTATGCTTTATGTGAAAATTTTGCACTTGAAAAATATTTGAATGTTTTTCTTCTCAAAAATTGGATTGAAAATATTCATTTTTCCTTCTTCCATGTTATTTATTAAGTTAAGTATGTGCATGGCTCTTTTATTTGTATAAGTAGTAGTTAGAGAATGTATTAAATATTTTATATTTTTAGCTACGAAAAACAACCATCGATGGGTTTACCGAAAGGCGGCGAAGGTACCATTGAGCTAAATTTCAGGCAAAAATTAGATTTTAATGTTTTTGTAAGCATGTTTTTTTTTCAGCTGAACATTTAATTTTGTGCTTTAAGTTGAAAAGGCATATGTAAATGTGGCCAAGAACTTTAAGCATATTTCAAAGGAATTCATTTACATATATAAGATTTTTTAGAATTAGCGATTTAGCGCGAAATCATGCTGTTTTGTATTAATGAAAAAAAAGCTTTTGCGGTGTTTTTACCTCATTAGTTTTTCCTTGCTGATATGGGTAGAAAATTACGCCCCTTTAGAATTTTTTTATGTTTTTCCTAGCTATAAGTTTTTACAGGGATCAAGAATATTTATTGGTTTACTTTTGAAATAATTTGTTATTAGGGTGCAAACTAGTCTAAGGTTTGCGCTTTTAAGAACTGAAGAATGGTTTATTTTCTATGGCACATAACTTCGTCTAAAAGTCATATGGCGATACTCCCACCCAAAAGCATATGCTTCGTTCGAAAAATCTCCCTGATACTCCCTATAAAGAGTATGGTATTCGATAGAGTTTAACGCGTAGTTATTATCTTTATTCTGTACGTTAATCTTTGATGGAAGGCCCTTATAAAATCTGTCAATAGCGTTCATAAAGTACGTAATCTCAGGCATATTCTGAGCAACTGATTCATAAATAAAATAATTGATAATAACACTAAAAGTTAACTTCTTTTAAAAATACTCATGGCATTGTTTTGAAGTGATAATAATATCTATCTCTATCAAAATTAGGGGGGATTTTGCAATAATAATTTTATTTATACCTTGATACAGTTGGTAAAAAAATGGGCAAGTTGAATTTAACTGAATAGAGGAGCGTTATGCCTAGAAAGTTCCCCTGCCTTCCAGTGCTTTCTCGAAAAATTCACTTACGTTATAGATCGTAATGTTACAGATTTTCTTGCGTGGGCTTAAGCATTCGCGCTAGCGTTCCTGTCGCAAAAATCGAAATCCGGCACTTTACTTTAAATCAAAAAGCTCTATAAATTCATAAAATAGGAAAAAAAAATATAAATAAAACTTTACTTATCTTTTCTTTTTTCCATATTTATAGAATGTCGTTCGAGAATCGGATTCAAGCTGTGGTTTATAAACTTCCTACAAAAAAAATCTCAAAAAGGGAAGAGTAGCCTATATTTTTAATTCGACATAACGCAACATTTATTATAACTACACGAACGCAAAACATGAATTTAACAAAAATTTAGAATACATTTAACAAAGTGTAACATTACTACAGTGAATTCAGTTTATCCTTACACAACTCTACAAAATCAAAAACAAAGCATAACTAACGAAAGAAGAAACTAAGCTTTTGGTAATTGAAGAATTCAGTCGTTGGGGTGGTAAGAAAGTGGTTACCAGACACAACAGTCACCAAGTCGCCAAATTTTGTCAGAAGAATGTATTGCAGAGGGTCATTGAAGTTTTTATCTTGGAGATAGAAAGAGGAAGTAGCCCATGTATACCAAAAATAACACTAGACCTGGGGTGTCAAACTGGCGGCCCATGTGGACATTTTGCAGGCCCAGTCAGTATATATATATATATATTATATATATACTAATGCACATAATATAATGACAATTTATATACGAAAATAGGAAAGATAGTAACAGAAGAAATGTCCAGGAGTGTTAGGATCTTAAACGTTAAGAATTTTCTTATTCTTTTTATTTATGTTTTTATAATGAGTTATTTGAAATGAACTTACATTTCTATAAATATTGATTTTTCTTTTTTGTGGCCCATCTAAGGTTAAATCTTGTTTGTTTTTGGTCCAAGTTAGTTCTTTAGTTTGACACCCTTGCACTTTCTGGCAACAAAGGACTTGGATATGCCATGTTTTGAAGGCACTTACTGGAAACGAACACAAATTCTCTGTAAGATTAACATTTAAGTGACACTGTTGGTAAATCACAGGATTTGCAGAGTTCTGAAAAGTCAGTTGTCATAATATCGAAGGAAACAATATTTACTCATGATATGTGGTTCTGTCAAGGTGTAGAAGCAAAGACGGAATAAAAAAACAGTGCATTTAAGAGAAAAAGGGATTAGCAACATTGCTTTTAAAAGGTGCACAGTCGAATTATGGAAGTAGAATTAAAGGAATTTTACGATACAAAAGTACGATTTTAAAGATTTTTGATAAGGTGAAAGTAGGAGTCAAGATTTTTGATAAGGTACGATTTTAAAGGTACGATAAATTGAAGTTGTTAGGATGAGGACTTTAAATTATTTTTTTTCCTGCTTACAATATATTGGAAAAAATGGAGCTACATAATGCATGTAATGTACAGTTTTACAATGTTAACAATGCGTATAAACAGCTGTGTAATTTGTGCAATGGGCTTTGGTCTGCCATTAGGTGGACTTGGTGTTTTCTTAGTGCATGTTGCACACACCCGCGCTCCATTGAGATGACATTTCAGCGACTATGTAAATATCCACCATAGTTTCATGTAGAAAAACCTGACCATAAAAATATACTTCAAATACTGCTCTTACCATTTGTATACATTGGCCATAACCTATGGAGTGGATTTATATATTTGAAATTTTTAGAGTAAAGATTGGATTTGGGAGGAAAAAAAAATGAACAATAAATAATTAGCAGTAATAGCAGAATGTAGGAAATATATGGGCAAGAGTACAACGGAATAAATGACAAAATATACCTGAAAAATTTTCTTAATTTTCATGTACATATGTATTTCTAAATTAAAGAAAAAATCATCTCCCTTAAAACCCGGATAAAAGTGAGTTGATACAGGGTTGTCTAGGGTTTTATTCAAAAACGTTGCAATTAGAAATCCTGAATATTATAGTTTGCCCCCTCCCTTTGAGACATAGCCATCCTGTGATGACCATGTCTTGCCGGTTCCGCGTAAGCTAGAGGTGTGGGATTATCAAAATGATGAGACATAATTCTTAATACAACTTTTATTAAGAGTAACTTATAATACTTAAATTCTAATTTGACAGTATTAATTAGAGTGAGAAGTCAAGCCCAAAGTAAATCACGTATTTAGGAATTCAGATCGCGCTTCTCGATCACCTATCTCAATTATATAAATAATCCTGTTATCTAATTACCTAACCATCTAATATTACCTTTTCCAGTTCTGGTCCTTGACCTAGAGAATATAATCTGCACCAACTTTATATAAGAAGATTCTTGATCCCGCAAGGCAACTAATTCTTGACTGCTTGTTATGCTTGGTCCGCAAGATTTCACACTAAGCTTTGTCATATTGATCCCAAGAATGATTCCCACACCTCGCCACTCAAGGCACTACACGCTATGCTATCTTATGTCTAGGTTTTGCCGCTATCCTTTTATGACCTCTGTTCCCCTTATTCGATCCGTTTCTCTTCTTGGTATTGGGTTTGGAAGGTTTTTGCCGTTTAATCGTGGCCGTCAAAGAACTTAGGAGTCACATGTTAATCAAGAAGGCGCGAGAGACGATCACAACCCCCTCAAGAAGAAAAACTGATTTGCCAAGGGTTCTCAATGCCCTTAAATAAGTACGTGTCTAAATATCTATTTCATAGTTTCTTCGCTTTCTGAGTTTTATTTAAATTTTAATCTTAAAATCTTGGAACAGGCATATTTCAATATCTATCTGACTTTAATTTTCATTTGCAATTTTAATCTTAGAATTTTAACTTTTATAATTTCCAAAATTTATCTTGACTTTAATTTTCATTACTCATCTTAAATTTTCAATATTCAATTTAATTTTTAAACTCGGCGACCAATAAATTTTACTCCAATTAAGGCCAACATTAATAATTACTGTTTAATTTGTGCTGCTCTCACACATTTCGTTTACTTAAAATATTTATACACTTAAAACTATTACTCTGGGTGCCAAAACCCTTTAAACCTTCATATGGGCGGTACTTCTGTCCTTTTCTTAACCCGGGAAAACCCGTTAAAAGTTTTTTCGATTTTCAGGGTCAGTCTCCTAAATAAAACTATTTGGTATCTATTTCCATAATTTTAAATAAATTTTACATTTATTATTTATATATAAAATAAATTTTATCTCCACCCCTACCTTTTTAACAAAAAACTAAGGGCGCTGTTTATTATTGTTGGCCCTTGCCCCCCCTTTTTTGCCGGGACCCTCTTCCGTAACAATAAAACACATATATAAAACATATTATACAATTCAAAACTTTTTTCAAAAAACCATTATCTAAAAAGGGAATTTTCGCATCACGAAGTCATACATCAAGTAAACAAATTTGAATACAAATGTTTTCCAAAAAAAAATTTTAACAATAAAAAGTTAAAATTAAAAATAACACTCATTGTAGTGTTTGACGGCTTATAACTTTTAAGCACCCCCGAACCCTTTCTTTGCAATAATTCTTCCACCACTTGTTTGGGGTCAAAAAAAAAATAAACAATACAACCTGATTTTTTTTTTCGGTCTCCCACGTTCACGTTAAAGTGAGGTGTCATCACTCTTCATTCCTTGTTTGTACGGGAATTTTCTTGTTGTAAGGTAATCTCCTTGTCTTCCTTTCCTTCCCCCAACTGTGTTCTTGGCGGTTTGGGGGTTCTTCTGTTCTCCGTCTGGCCCTTAAATTATACTTCTTTTCAAATGGAACTTCAGTTGATTCTCTCCTCTTTTTTTTCTATCTCTGGAAATAGTACTAGATGCATTTGTCTTTTTATTACAATTATTACTACCCTTTTTGCCACTTTCTTTGGGTCCACTTGTCCCCATATACCTGATCTTTTAATACCGGTTATATTTAAACCTTTTTTTTTTTTTTCATTCCCTACTAAACTAGGGTGATCTGACCAGTGATTTGTTTTATGGGTCCTCTCTGTATTTTTATATGGATTTGTTGGTTCCAACCCCTTTTTGCCTCTAACCTACGTTTCCCCCAGATTTTTTTTTTCCCCATATTGGCTCATTTAATCCTTGGTGTACTTTTCGAAGTACAGTTTCCTACTTGATCTTATACTATTTGGGGTACCCGTTCCCACTTGACCCCGTCACATTTCCTATGACATTATTCTTATTTGATCACTTCTGTTAATTTTTTCCCCATTTCCATATTACAATATTTTAAAAGGTTCCCTTTCTGGACTCTTAGGTCCCCCAAATTTTTTTTTAAATTTAACTACTTTTTTAATGAACTTACAGGGTGTTTTCTAATAAAACCCCAAACATTTACCTTTATTTTTTTTGTCCTTTCTACGTCTATTATAATATTTTTTCCCCCCTTTCCTGTTTAATTTTTTGTACTTAGTCTAGCTTCTTTAAAAAATTTTCTGTATATCTTAATTTTGTTTAAGGGTTTGATATCATAACTGTTTTGAAATGGTGAATAATTTTCGACCTAAAATAACTCAGCCGATGTTTTTTTTCCCTTTTTAAAATTTACCGCCTACAAAGCTTTAAACTCTAAAATGATCCCAAGTATCGTGTTTATCTTAAGAAATTTTCAATCATTTGCACTATATCTGGTCTCTTTCAGTCCGATTTGCTTGTGGTCGTTGCACAGTCTTCCATGCCTTACCAATCTTTCCAGTGTAAAATCTCGGATATAAATTGGGGACCATTATACATTAATTTTTTTTTGGGCTCCATAACGGATATAAATTATCAAAAAAAAAATCCCTATTTTTACGAGATGGGCCTTTTAAGAGGGATAATTTCAGCCCCCTTTGCTGAAATGATCGGGTTATTTTAAAATTTGCGGTTACGTTTATTCTCGATATAGGATACGGGCCTAATAAATCTAACGTCACTATCTCATTCGGATAATTCGTATTATTGGTTTAACCGACCGCTGGTAACGCTTTTTTATAGTTATTAACTTGGCACATATGGCTGAGAGACATATTGATCAATAAATTTTCTCATGTACGGGAAATAACAAACGTCCGAATTTTATGATACGTTTAAAATCTGCCGACGTGTCCACTTATTGGTTTTGTCATGAAATTTCTCATTATTTCATTCCTTAAAGATTTTGGAATGTATACACGCATTTCCCCTAATGACGTTGCGTGTTTCGCATAAAATAACAATCCTTCAATTAAACGGAAATCGTGGGACCAATTCTCACATATCGTTGCATAACCCGAGTTATCTTCCGGGTTTTCTAAATATCTATATATATGACCTAATTCTGGGTTTTTTTTCTGTCCTCTATTAATTGTTCCGCAAGTAAGTACCAAATCTTTGATTATGGCACAATTAATTTTTTTCACCAATTATATTATTCCCATGGTTTTCGGTAAAACTGTAGCCACCATGTTTAACTTCATTTTCTGACCTTTAAACAATGTAAATTCCCTTTATTTACCTTATTATCTTCACTTAGTGTATTTTGAATTTTTAACGATTTCTGATCAAAATCTAATACGACTTTTGACGCTTTTATGAAATCGACACCCAGAACACACGGGCATTCTAAATCCTTCAGCACATGAAATGACCAATTTCTTTCGAATTGTCTGATTGAATTTTTTAAATTTTACGATCCCCATGTTTTTGGCATTTCGACCCTGTGCTGTTATTACCTGGGCTCGCGATTTTTTATTTGTTTATAGAAAAATATTTTCTATATACTTCTTCCGATATAAAAAATTTATCTGCTCCCGGTGTCCCCATAGCGCTTTCAAAATGTGTTATTTAATAATATAGGTACATGGGAAGTTCTACGGGGGCTATACATATTGGAGAAAGTCTAATTGTCTCTCTTGTCGACACCTCTTGAGGTTGATCATTAACCTTTTCAATATTTAATCGTCCTTTGCGTCCTATCGCCTCGATTGAAATTTTCACTCGAACCCTTATTTCTACGGTCCCCTCTATTAAAATTATCATTTCGCTCATTTCGAAATGGTAACCTATTGCTGAATCTTTGATCATTTTGTTAACCTATTCCTCCGAACCCTCTATTATTTTGACGCTATTCTCGTAAAACTCATTTCTGTTATTTGTTCCCTTTTCCCGGAATTCCTCCAGTTTCACCTTTGCTTCAAAATTAGGCATCCTATGGCATTTTGACCTCGCTTTCTACATTATGGTTTTGAAACCTTTGTAATTTGCAAAAATATCTCTCTTGAATTTAGCCGGACTTCTAAAAATTGTATCGTATTTTTTGGATTTCGGCTTCCCTTTCCCCTTTCCTGTGGTTCGAGTCAATAAAAAAATGATCCATAAGCCCTTGGACATTCCTTTCTAAACTTTTCTAGGAAATATATAAAATCAGCAACTCCCCTTTCTTCCCTGTGATGCATAAAACTCCCACTGTAGTTCTTTTTTATTTTTGATCGCGGGAAAAAAGCCTTCGCTAATTCAGTTTTTGAGTTGCGCAAAATTTTGTGGCTGTATTTTGTACTAACAACGACCAAATATCGAATACCAATCTTGAGCCCTTCCCCTGAGATGACTTTTTAAGTAAGCACATGACAGATTACTTGGAATTTCAAGTAACTGAATATTGTTATCGATGCACTCGATAAACTCAGCAACATTCTCCGACCCTGAAAAGTACATTTCAGGTAAATTGTATTTCCACCTACATTACCTAACCCAGAATTAAAATGTTCGGGCGCCTTTGGGGGGGACATAGCCATCCTGTGATGACCATGTCTTGCCGGTTCCGCGTAAGCTAGAGGTGTGGGATTATCAAAATGATGAGACATAATTCTTAATACAACTTTATTAAGAGTAACTTATAATACTTAAATTCTAATTTGACAATTATTAATTAGGTGAGAGTCAAGCCCAAGTAAATCACTTTTAAGTCAGATCCGCTACTCGATCCTCTATCTCCAATTATCCTAAATAATCCTGTTATCTAATTACTAATATCTAATATTACCTTTTCCAGTTCTGGTCCCTTGACCTAGAGAATATAATCTATAACTTTATATAAGAAGATTCTTGATCAAGGCAGCTAATTCTTGTTTTGCTTATTCTTGGTCCGCAAGATTTCACACTAAGCTTTGTCACGCTATTGATCAGAATGATTCCACACTACAACCTCTAAGCCTGCTACGCTATGCTATCTTATATCTAGGTTTGCCGCGCTATCCTTTTATAGTATATCTCATTTACATATTCGATCCGTTTCTCTTCTTGGTATTGGGTTGGAAAGGTTTTGCCATTAATCGTGGCCGTCAAAGAACTTAGGAGTCATGTTAATCAGAAAGACGCGAGAGACGTCACACCTTCCCCTTCAGCACGATACGATCATCAGAAGAAAATAAAAACTTTATAGAGGACATGAAATGAAAAAAAACTTAATAACTTTCACAATTTTTGTTTTAGTTGCTTAAATTAATACTCTTTATTTCAGAAAAGGGGTAGGAATTTAAAAAAATTTATGTAAATTGTTTTGTGAAGATTTAATTCATTTCCTTAATGTAATAACTTATTAAAAAAATTCCATTATAAATTAATCTATTTAATTTATTACTATTTTAAATATTTTTACAGAATTTCAGTCATATCTGATCAATAGCTTCAAAAATATTTTCAAAAATATCGTTTGAAAACTATATACTAAATTATTTGGAACAAATGATTAAACCGAGAAACATTCTCAGTTATAATCTTCTAATAAAATTGCTTCAATCTTTTTACTGTAAAAAATTTATTGCTTTCTAATGAAATATTTTTATTACAACATAAAGTATAAAGTTCGAGTCAATGAGATATTCTTAAAAAAATACAGCAAATTGGCTGAAATATGTTTCTGTTTGCAAATACCGAGCAATATAAGACCGATAGTTAAAAACTAAAAATTACAAAAATATACATGGTTATTCAGAATGGTAGCTCGTTTTGTGAATATTTTTTGTATTGTGTCATTTGAGGAAATTTCAGATTAAAAATTTCAGGCATGGGACATCAAAATACATCTAAAAATATTTAATGTATTACTATTTGTTTTTTTTTTCGGTTATAGAGAATGACTGCGGTACTCAAGATAACGGACTCGTGGCCCTGCGTGTAATGAGTTGGAGCTTGTACCGCTGAAGACCCACCGTGTGTGTAGGGGGGGAGGTGCACGTTAAATCTTTCAATGCTCAAACGTCATCCCGTTGGTGTGGTGAGGACGTTAGGAGAGGGGGTACCATCTCTGGTGTTGTCCTGTCACTTATCCAGGATTCAAAATTAAGAGGTCCGTCACCAAAAGCCCTCAAGTAGCTGAGTAGTGTGACGTAATATTCATTCACTCAGCTGTAGAAATTAATAAATTAATGTTTACTACAATGTGAGTTTTATTTATAAAATTTCCCGAATTGAAAAATAATTATCTGCCAGTAGGTAAAAATACCTTAAATGTGTTAAACAATCAATTTTATATTACCAAATGATTGAGACAATCATTTGACACGAGGACTCCATTCTTTAGTCCCATATTCAAACTCAAAAATTTCTTGAGAAGAATTTCACGAAACTTGAAATTTAGCTTGGTTTATATCAAAACGCAGTTAATAAAAAAATAAAGACATTCTCAACAACAAAATTCTATTTTAGAATTTAACTGGTTTTGTTTCAGTAATTATATATAATTAATCCATAAACGTGTAATTTAGTTCTCTTAAGTCATTAATATTGATATAGTTTTATCTTTCAGGATGGAATATATTAAAGGTTATCAATCAGTTTTGACATCTATCTTCATCATTTTTTCAACTGTGTATTTAATGACAAAGGCCTGATCCTTAAAAAATTAAATTATAACAAAAGACTTAACTATAATATGTATTGGAATATTTTTTAAAATTTTATCTATTGATTAAAATAACATTCCACTCTTTGAAATTATACAATTACCATTCGATCAAATAAAATATAGGAATCTGACTGTATATGTGTTTCAGCTTCCTCTGCAGACTGAACTGGAGACGCCGGACATCGAGAGAACGCGCACCTTCGTGGCCAGTCCAACGGGAAGTTTCTGCCATAGCAGTGGCGCTGTCATCGTGAAGCAGCGGACGTCCCCTGATGACCGAAGCCCATCCTCTGTCAGCATAGCAATACGACACACAGACGTCTAGCACCCTTCCCGAAATTCCCAGTGCCAAATATGGAAGGGAAAAAAAGACGCCACTGCAACACGCACTCAGAAAGGTTGGTATACAATTAAATTGCAATCAACGCCATTTATATATAAAATTCTAAAGGAATTAAGTCCTTGCAAAACTTGTCATCCAGAAGATATGTGTCATCTGATATTGTACTCAGCTTCTATAGGATTAATGATAAATATACTTGAGTGTATCCTTTTCAAAGCTAAAAGAATCATCTAATGCTAATCAAGTAATTCTTCTGATCAGGGGTGTTTTAAGGCCCAAGTTCAGGGTCTCAGCTTTGTTTGGGTGCCTCGTCTCGTTCTCGATTTGGTGTCATTAAGTGGCCGGTACGTGACAGTATTTAGGATGGATCGTGGCTTGCCTTGTCACGAGTTCGAGCCCAGTACCTCTAAAGACCCGCCGTGTAGGGCAGCGATGCATGTTAAATCTGTCGAGAGTTGAAACATCCTCCCGTTGGTGTGGTGTGGTAGTTAGGAGAGGGGGTGCCAGCTCAGGTGTCGTCCACATCCTTGACCATAGGTTCATTTAAATTACGTGCCTCGCCAAAAACATCTCGAGTAGCTGAACAGTGCGACGTTAATATTCAATCAATCAATTGGTGTCATTAAGATCACCATCTGAATAATTTTAATCTTCCAGTGTTATTCCGTGACATATTATTAAAGACACTATGCGCAACTGACAACAGTGGAAAACCACATCATGTTTGTCATCCGTGTATAGGAATAAGCCAAAACAACCTAACACAAGCTTTTCTTACTGGTTACCATTCGTGACGTATTTGTCAACGTATGCTATATACAGTCTACTTGAACCCTTTATGTACCACATTATGATTTACCGCAGTTTTTTCATGCAATTTATTTTTTTTAAATCTCTACATTGAAAATTAAGGGATATACATAAACAAAATACTCAACTTTGGGAAATTTAATCTGTTAGAGATAATTAATTAATTAAAGATATTCAACTGTAAAATTAATTATATACACTGTTCACTTAGTAAATAGTCAAATCGTTTTCTAAGGTTTTCATTTACATACAAAAAATATGGCACTTAAATTTTGACATTAACTAATTTTTCGGGTCAAAAATGATAATCTTCGCAATCCTCTGAAAACGATATCAGCTGAAAACGCAATTTCTGCTGTAAAACTATTTGTCTTCCCTGCTAAAATACTCATTATAGAATACTTGCAGCCATATATCTTGAAAGAGTGGATTTCAAAAAATATTCCTGCGAAGTATCATCAGAATATTCGTAAACGTGGTTATTCTATTTAATTTTAAAGTGAGTGGTACTTATAATTACCGTTGGTAAATAAATGGTTAAAGGGCTCTTGATATTAACTATAATAATATTTAACTGAAGATATTTAGAGAAATTTTACAATTCTCTTCATAATTTTAGCTCTAATTATCGATGAAAAAAAGACACAAATTGATATTTTACACTCTAAAACTATTTTTTGCCACTATTTTTTTTTAATGCGCTGCAATTTTCATTCTTTTTTGATGGAGATTTTTCATTATCAATTTCGTAACAATTCCAAGCAAGTACTTGTCATTAAATCTTTTGCTTAATATTGCTTTTAGCAATATTTTATTCAATCTAATGATAATGCAACATCTGATCCAGCACTGTTCTTTTCTAAATGTTTATACCACAATGAATGAGAATCACATATCTCCATCTGATGTACAATTTATTTTGTTTCCTTCATTTAAAGCTTTACAGCTAAACTGTAAAATGTACTCTAACATTATCTGTAATAATTGTCAGGGAGAGTTTTCTTGGATTAGTGATTGAATGCATTGAATTACTTCTGATGGATATTTCAATAATAAATGGCCAGTATTTTTGAATTTTATTAACTATTAGTATTTTTTAAAAAAAAATATGAATTTAATATATATAATTAAAAGAAAAATGTAATAAAAAACTGAGTCAAGACTTAATTATAATTTAAAAATACCGGTTCACGTCTCAGTCACAATTTACTTATTACATAAATCATTAAAAATAATGCGTTTACAAATACATGATTCGTTTCTACAAAGAAAGTGTCACTGGATTATAATCAAAATGCAAGCAATAACGATTTGGCAAAAAAAAAAAAAAAAAATTGTCTCATAAGTTTTTATGAATAAATCAAATCAGCTTTGATATTTGGGTGCATAGTCAAGTAATCTCACGTGAAACTGAAAACTGCGATTGACTTAATTTCTTTAAAACTAATCAAAACTATTTCCATGATCAATTAATATTTTCTTTTTCATCACACGATTAAATAATTATCTTAGAGTTTAATTAAAATGATGGAAGAATATTAATTAAATTTTTCTTTATATCACATCTATCTCATCCATATTTCCGTTCGTGTATGCATACATCGAAATTGTAGTTTTACTGCAACTTAGAAATAAGAATTTCTAAAATGAGAATACTCGTTTGACGGTTATAGTGAAATAGCCTCACTATTTTGCGTCGATTCATTTACTTGTTCCAACTACAGAAAATTCCAAAATTGCGAACTTCTTCTTGGACATACTGCAATTAAAAGTAATTGGCTTGGGCCATCCTGATTAAAATAACTAATCAGAGTCAGTATAAGCTTCTACACAGAAATAAATGGCGTAACAAACAACTATAATTAGAGAACAACATATAACTTTTAAAAATAATACTCAGAGCAATATTCAAAATGAAGTGCGTGATGAAGACATTATTGGACAAGAATCCATCCGCTTTCTTGGAGCATATACAATTACAACGTAAATTGAGCGAGCAAAGTATGTTTTCATGACTGTTATGTTGATTCTTTTATGGTGCATTTATTCCTTTATGACAAGTTAGGATGGATAATTGATGCTGCTGAAATGAGTACATACCTCAGAAAAAATTAAATAACAAACGAAATTGATGTTATATAAACCTAATACTAAAAGTAAAATAAAAGTTACTAATTTATAACGATAAATATTTACCTTTTCATTCGCATTTAAGGTATCCGACTGCGTTCGGAAACGTGACTTTAAAAATCGCATAAATGGATAATCTTTATGATATTTAGTGTCAATTAGTTAAGAATACGTGTATAAAATTGTCTTAAGGACATTTTGACAAAAAAAATTATTTAAATAAAATATTTCGCCAAAAATTAACTTAGAATAAATTTTTTTCCAAATGTTCTCCTTTTGTGAAAAATGCTTCTATTATAATAATATTTTGCCTGTATATAGCTCAGACATCTGTATAGAGGCTCAACTAGAATTTTTGAAATATATAACTTAGAAGTGGGTTTAACCATACTTAACGACAACAGAGGGGAGCAATTTTAAGAAAAGAGCACCAATAATTATTTAAATGGGTGGTAACTCTGAAAATAATGTGAATTTTTCAAAAATTATAGTTGATCCTTTGTAGAGAGGTCTGAGCTATATACAGGCAAAATATTATTATTTTAGAAGCATTTTTCACGAAAGGAGAACATTTGGAAAAAAGATTATTCTAAGTTAATTTTTTTGCCAAAATATTGTATTTAAATAATTTTTTTTGTCAAAATGTCCTTATAACTATTTTATACATGTATTCTATTCTAAGTGACACTATATATCATGACAATTATCTATTTATGCGCTTTTTTAAAATCACGGTTCCGAACGTAGTCGGATACCTTAAATTGCCTAGTGACCTGATGGTCAATGGTGAGGCATTTGATAAGTAATTAAAGTGTGCATCCCAATTTCGTGTGATATCAAATGTATTTTGAGGTATCCAAACGCGTTCACACAGAGTAGTTTTTTAATAGCACACTAAAACACTATGAATTATTGTGGTTTAAGGTATCAATATTAATACTCAAAACACACACACACAGAGATATTTTAAGAAAATATATCTAAATCTTACAAAAATCACTAATACTGTTTTAAAATTTATTTATTTGCAAAACTCATCGATGCTACACATTGCACAACATGAAACTTACAGATGTAAGTGACAACATCATTACCTAATTTAAATATAAAAATGCAAGTACATTATGATACAAATATAAAATAAAAGAAATGGTAGGGCACAAATATAAAGAAGAGGTAAGGTACCTAAAATACTTTAAAAATCTATACAGTAAATAAAATTTTTTAAACATTAAGGTTTGCAGAACAATTGACCAACAAAGACAAAACAAGTTGCCAGGAGATGCATAAACATTTCTATTTAATTAAAAAATTGTCTCATTTACAAAAATATGTTACAATACAACAAGACATGTTCTGCAACTTCAACATCCTGATCACATGAATAAATATCATTAACAATTAAATTAAGCTTAGACAATAATCTGTTAAAATTTCCATGTCGTGTAAGAATCTGGGAAAAGTTAATGTCGGTAAAAAAAGCATTGCGTTTCGGCCACTGATAAATTGTCTTTAAAAACTTTTTTGTCCACAGAGCTTTAGTTGAGGTCAAGAATTCCATGTTCCAGGCCGAAACAGTCCTTCCCAAGCTAAATCCTTTCAGTGGGACAACGGCACAGACATTGAAAGGTCCATACCTTAGAAATTTTCTTCTTTGTCAATTGGTCAGCTATATCATTTCCGATATTTCCATTATGACCTCGAACATAAAAAAAGTGAAATTTACAGTCTTCAAGGTAGTACAGAATGCACTGAACTTTATAATTATTTCCTTAGAAGTTACACTCTATTTAAAAAAAATACGACGCAACAATAAGGAGTTGCCCGATTGTAATGACATCTCGCATGCAAAGACATTTGTACCGAACATGCAAATGATTAAAATTTGGTGTCCGACGAATGAATAGTGGGAGCTACAATGCATCGGGACTGTGCACTCAGCAGGTATCTATAAGAAGCGAGTCTCAATTTGATGTTCAAAATTTCTGTTGCATTGCGATTTAGGATACTTTTCAACGACTGAAAAAACACCTCGCCACAGGATTCGAGCTCATTACGAGAAACTCTCAGAGTTTGAAAGAGGTCGTATCATTGAATTGAAAAAAGTAGGTTGGGCACATCGGTGAATCGCTCGTCCTAAATCAAGTTTACGACAAGATTAAGGCAGAGAAATCCCACAAACAATCATAAGAAAAATTCACAATTATAAGGGTAATTTAAGCAATTTTATTATTAAAAATATTTTACACATGTTGAGAAAAAGCAATAAACTTATATCAATAAAAGTATTATTAAAATAAACTAGATACATTTATCTAGGGAATATACTAAAATTGTAATTTTTTATTGAAATATAAAAGTTTTAGAGTTGATCGAATAAATATAAGACATGTGACACATTTATGAGGTTATTATTGAAATATATCAGGCCATAACTCAAAAGATATCTATACAGTAAGAATCATTTCACAGTACGTTTCCCAGAAAATAATATAAACATAAAAATATCAGGTTCAAAATGTTTCATAGAAATATATTTATAATATTTTGAGTTGTCAGATTCGTCATACTGGATTTTAAACAACTTGAATACCCACTTCTAGTTTTTCTAAATTTAAGTAATTTCTTGTAATTCGATTTCTTTTGTAAAGTAGAAACAAAATAAGGTATGTTTTGTAATGTCAAAAGATAGCTCTATTCAACACAAAACAAAAAAAAGTAAGAGAAAAAATTGTGTTTTGATCGATATTGGTCATTTCAACGTTGAAATATTTTAAATCAGGGTTGGGCATTAAGTCGATGGCTACTTTTTGAGGTGACCATCTTCACTAAAACCTAAAACACGCTTATAAAAAGAAACATATTTATGGAGCACCGAAGCCAGTTAGACTGGAGAATCAGCATTTTACAATTGAGTGACTATATTTACCTAAGCAAAAAATTCAATAAATGTGTAAGTGACCTTAACCTTAACTAGAAGGGAATGATAACACTTGACATTTTACTGCCGCTGTAGAGGGAACCAAAAAACTCAATGCGATGCCAGCCAATTAAAAGAATTTTTCCTTACTCGCCGACTGAAAGGGGGAAATAGATGTCGATTATCAGCTCTTACCGTGACAGCAAGGGATTGGCTATTGAGACATCATCCCACACCCCACACTTTCACAGGTTAGGGTTCCCAAGTTGATGTCATGTCCCGCGGCGGCGTGGGACTCTGTAGGGAATGAATTAAGTACATACGATGATTTCAAATTAATTGGTTCACATATGTTCCCTCCTTGCTACTTTGAATACGTCCACGCTTAATAGTCTAGCAGTCACTTAAAAATGTTTAATCATAAAACTTCATGATATTGTGTTGTTTGTGTTTTTGTGATAAAAATTGTAATGTCAAATTTTAAAAAGGTAAAATGTTGGAAAAAAGTGTTATATATATGAAAAGAAGCGATTTTAATAGCGAATGGCCACACCTGAGCCACTGGTTGGACAACAATACCTTAAAAACATTTTAACCCTTTATCTACCGACGCGGTACTAATAAGTACCACTCACTTTAAAATTACATAGAATAACCATTTTTACGAATATTGTGATGATACTTAGCACGGATATTCTTTATTATTTAATTAATTAGCTCTAACGGATTAAATTTTCTAAAGCTGAGTATTTTGTTTATGTATATCCCTTAATGTTCAATGTAGTGATCCAAAAAAAAAACATATTGCATGAAAAAAAAATGCAATAAATCATACTGCGATAGATAAAGGGATAAGTAGCACGTACCCTGAAAAAGTCTGGCCACCCCTGCTGTAAATGAATTATGAAATCTGAATTTTTTAAATATTTCAACGTTCAATAATACAAATAGCGAAGCTTGGGCTTTAAAATGATTTTTATATGAACTGATAAGTTGTAGAATCAATGAGCAATGTCCAAGGTATATATCAAGACAAAACTGCTGAAGTGCAAGAATAAACATATTTTAAATCATATTAAAAACTCGAACTATCAATTTTATTTTTTGTAGGAAAATAACCTCTAGAATTAACAGTGTTTATTCATAAAATTAACATTTATGTATGTAAGAAAATTATACAATCATGCCATAAAATCTGCGTTAATTTTTAGGTAAACCCTTAGAATTTATTATCATTGTAAGAAAGATAAAATAGTTTCTGTCAGAATGTCTAGACGCATCTTTGGAAATAAATTAAATTTAGTCTTCTAATTTTTCCCTAGTAAGTGCATAATATTTTCTGATTTTCTGCTTGTATTCTTTACTTTACTCGTTTTTCTTCAAAATTCTTTAATGGGACATTAATTATATTAACTATATTTAAAGTATTGTTCACATAGAAACATTTTTGTTATGTTTTATTTTCAGACATGTATAATTTGAGATATATTTTTATCCCACATTGATGTAATTATTATTCTTAATATATATTATTTATAACTGTGTATTTTTACGCAGTTACATATTTTTTTATCATTTTAATAACCAGCTTGTTCTTCTTAAAGTAAATCAAAATATAGTTTTGTATTTTATAATGTTTGTAAATTATATTAAATCTATTTTGCCTAATTCTTGTTAAGAAAATTTTGTCAATTTTCTTGTGATAATCAAATTACAAATGTACCTATATTCAACCTGAAAGGGAGAACTGAATTTTTATAACAAACGTTACTGGTTAGCAAATAAAAATATGCATTCTCATAATTAACCATCATGAGCATAAAATTCTAACAAATAATGAAATGAAAATTCAATCGAATGATAATGAATATAGTAAACAAACCTGTGAGTACTAGTTAACAAAATATGCCTTTAATAATTTGTGTTTGTGTAAATGTTCTTTAAAACATATGTTTTTTTCCCTCGGGAGAAAAATGAATATTGTCTTGTTTTTGGGGTTTTTTCAACCCCTTGAGGTTCTCAACTCAGACATTACTACATCAGTGGCGCAAAAAGGGTCCAGGGGGCCCGGGCCCTCCCCCAACCCCGATTTTTTCTGATTGATTATAGTTCGGTTTTAGTGCGTAAAAAATTAATATTTGTTATTAATGATTAATTTTTTTTAATGCTGATTATTTTTCCCTTTTTTAGCTTTTACTGTTTTTTTTCCCCGAAAATCGAAAAATCAAAAGAAGCATGATACAAGAATGGAAACTTTTGACCCCAACCCCCTGAAAAATTCCCGTGTCCTTACTCAGATATATTAAATAAAAACGAAGAGAATCGTGGAGTAAAACTAGAGATACAAATTACCGGTTCAAGAAGTGTGTCTTACACCAAGAAGTGCTAAAACAATTTAAAAAAGAGGAATAAATCTTTATTTGGGACCTTTTTTGGTTTAGGGGTTTCATTTTACCCAACTGGGCACCCCCTAATACATAAAATGGTTACCATATTTTTATTATGGTAGGTCCCAAGTCATATTGGGATCCCTGGAAATGAAAGAGCCGACCAAAAAGCCAAGAAGGAAGCCGATTCGTCTCAACCAGAAGTACACTTGACCCTCAGATTAAGCACAATGAGGGTTATATTCACATGCATTGACAAATGTACTGCCATGACCCCAAAAACCAAGAGCCTTGGAAAGCCACGGGAAACCCTGGTCACTGTAGTTCCTATCCGGAGGCACCTGGAGAGAGTGGAGTCTGTTCCCCGTTTTCGCCTAAACATCAGACATGACTTTTCGGGGGTATACCTCCACTGGCGTGGCCTGGCTGCCGACCACGGATGCCCGCTCTGCGGCAACCCAAAAGGGGATCACCGCTCCAATGCACTGATTCTATGAAACCCATAACGACGTCGGCCGGACTAGGGCCGGTGGGGAAATGGTCAAGAAATCAAATAAGACCATTATATAAATAAATATTTTTATTTTACCAATAAAAATTTAAATATATTTTAATCCACAATTATTGCACAGAGATAACCATTTGCGCATTACTTATGTAAATAAATAAATGCTTATTCTCAAAATATATGTCCGCTTTCAATGGATTGAAACGATTTAATATAAAAACTGAAGGCACACGCACACACAACACACAAAAAAATATTCGCGAACTGATGGCGGTGGAACCATTTCTGAAAATGAACAGTTGCATATTAATTGTGCACTAACAAACTTCTGTGCCTCTGCTTGATACCAACAAATCTAGAATTAAAGGTGGGAGGGAGGGAGTGATTGTTCTATAAAAAGGAATGAAAGTATGTCGTCATTAATTATCACTATTATTTTTCTTGACCTGTTTTTGGTTTGACATTTTAAGCTAACATTAATTCACTGCTATTCATCAGATGTCTAATTTTCATGAATCGTTCAGTTTAGCAATAAAAAAATCGTTTGACGAGAAAATAAAAACGTACAATTATTTAAACATAAATCTCAAATGATATTGAAATAAAACGTTTATTACTGACATTATTTGAATCTCAGTAATCCGTAAATTTATAGTAAAATTGTAACGTCAACCACTTACAGATAATTATTGATACTACATTTGCTATAAGTAATATTTACTTTTTGAATATAAAGTTTATAAATGTAAAATTACGATTAAGAGAAGAAATGAACTTGATAAGTGAATCTGAATAACTTAGATTTCTTATACTATATGGAATTCTCTATGTAATAGGTTCTTGTTTTTTTCACAGGAAGCGGAAACTGAAGGAAATGCACACAAGTCTGGTAATCCGTGACCTAGAGAGACCAAGAATTTGTGATACTTACTTGAAACTTCAACTTTCAAGGCCGATGTGGCTGAGCTTTGAAAAAGTTTATATACAGTTGAAGCGAAAATCTGGGTGCTTACATTTAGTTGACTAAATACTGAAAGACTAAAGAGTATTAAAACTTCTTTAGAAACATTCCTAAAGTAACCTTCTGTGTCTCTACTTTCAAGAAAAAACAATTAAAAATAATTCATGAGTGCATTTTGTGTTTTCAAAGCATCTGTGTGTCACTGAACCGCGTTATTTGCTCATCTTCATACCATATGTTGGAAAAGTGTTCTCTTCAACGCGTGTAAAGTGTATTTCAAAACTCTGAAATGAATTATGCAGAAACTTTCTTAAATTTCTTGGACTGAGCTACTGTTGCAAGTTTCTACAGTTGAAACGTTAGGATTTTGTGTCACATAATAACTTCAGAAATACAATCATTTTGAAAAAAAAAATTATTTATAACGTCTTGAGTAGATGGTTCTAACAATTCGTTTGATGGGATTTTCTAAGAAAGAATAGAAATTTACATCTATGGTAAAAGGTTCAAATTTATTTTTAAAACTATTTAAAAATAGAAAAACAAGCATCTAATTCTGCTATAAATTATGAAAATGTTATAAATTCAAAACTTGATGGAATTTTGTTCATTGAGCTGACAATGAACACTAATAGACTATTCTGAGCAAAATTGTTGGCAGCATACCAAGAGTTTAATCAAGTGTTGAAGATGCAAGACAAAAAAAAATGAATGTATAAAGCGAGGAGAGAGATCAAATATATAAATCTATATTTGTAAATTCGTTCGATGCATGTTTTTTGTACGATAGTGTATTTATTCCCTAAAGTGTATATCATTGCAGAGTGAAGTGATATGTTTTCCACACAGTACCAGAGTCGAACAAATAACCTGCTATTTGAGTGATAGTTGGCACGCTGTGACTTCATCGGAATTTTATTTTTCAACAATCGTTATTTCTCCCAAGATGTGAATAAATGTTTTGTCTACAAATGATTTGTAATTAGGAAATTTTTGAATAAAAAGTGTTTAAATCAATATTCAAGTATTCAATTCCATATTACTTTTATCCTTAGATTCTACATGTATGGTAGTTTATAAGTCCCAAAACTAGCATAAACGTACAATGTATTAGGACGCATTGTATCCACATTTTGATTTTTGTGATAGCCATGCATCATTAACTACATATATGAAATGTAATACTTATTTATTATATTAATTCTAGTAAATTCACATTACTAGATCAAATTGTCTAAAAAAATTAGAATACATTCTTATAATTTCGCTAAATCAGCGTATTGTATTATACTATGTTGGAAATTAAGAAAATAAGTGGTCATGGCAACCTCCAATCCAAGCAGAAGGAGTTATTGCAGCTTCTACCTAGAGTAATAAAAGATTAAAATCATTTGTTAAAAATAAGTCGATTAGCCAGTATTAACAGATAATTTAGCATTTAAGAAACGTTTTTTAATGAAATTTGCAAGAATACCGCGTGTTTATATATTGGTGTTACTTTCTGACTTTGGAGCAAAAATTAAGTTCATTCTTTAATAAAATCTGTAAATAATTATCTTAGCAACACAATTTACTTCAAATTGCTATTTTTGATATTTTCCCCCTTACACGGGCAGAGCTAATTTTGTAGTATATGAAGTGTACCCGCCCTGACTTTCCGCACATAGAGAGTTTAGTGACAGCTGATTTATAAGACTTCGACAAGTTTTATATCATTAAGTCTCGGTTTACCGGAACATCGATTTAAGAAATGGTTTGAGCAGTTCATGCATGAGCCGTATTTACTGAAAGTGGTGCATGGATGGTGAAGTTACAAGTAACGCTAATTTTTTGTTCGGCACAGCGCATTGATTCCAGAGGAGATAAAATACTGTTACCTATCGTTCACTATGATCGAAGGACTACAAAGGCCCAAATCAACAGCAGCTACAACAGTGGTGACCTTATTAGTGTGTTTCATTACAAGCTCGTCTTAATCTTGTCCCAACGCTGACGGCACATGATCATCAACAGCGCCTACAATGGACTAAAATTGGACCATCGAAAACTGGAAGGAAGTATTCTGGTCTTAAAAATCAAGGTATATGGTCAACAACAAACTTGGGTTAGTTCGGCCAGTTTCCAAGTTAATACGTAGTATCCGAGTACACAGTTTAACCGAATACAAAGGGGGGGGGGTGGAGGTATTATGATGTTGTCGATATTTTCATGGTGCATACGACCAATTATTCCCATAAAACAATTAATGACGCGCATGTGCAATGCAAATATCATTGCCGACCAAGCGTATCCCTTCATGACAACAGTGTTCTCGGTGGATGATGTCGCTTGCCCTCACGATGTTGCATCATGTCATAAGAACCGAATCGTCAGGAAAACCGAGTTCGTACTGTTATGTTGCCATGTATTTTACTGGTAATGCTAAGTCATTTGGTTACTGATTGGTACCAGATAACTCAGGCTTATTATTAGCATTTTGTTGATCCAATGGCTTATAAGTTATATAATGGCTTATAGGTTCTGCAAAGAGTGGCCTTTATATCCATATGAAATTAGTTCCATATTAAATTAAGGGAGTCAATTGAAAATAGTACAGAGAATTGCGAGTGTTACTGATAGTGTCAGAATAATATTTAAAATGGGACAAATGAGTTGCCAGTTTCAAAATTTCTCTGCACACTCCTTATACCTGTTTGGGAGTAATATTCTTCCTAAGAGACAAATAGATTTCAAACGAGAGCTTTAGAGGTAGAAATTATACCACGAGAAGGGGATACTTCTGAAAGTAAGAAGTTAATTAAAGATTTTGACAAAATGTTCCGTTTAGAATTTAAAATATATAACATCAGATACTAAGTTTCATATTGCTGATGTAGAAAAAAAATCATAGCAGATGTAAATGAAGTTATTAAAAAAAGGTAAGGAGTAGTGTAAAAATTGTTCAGTAAATCATCTCACACAAGAACGTTATTTTACCAGATTATGTTATTGCAGAGTTAAACTGTAATAGTGGTTGGCTTAAATACCAAAACATGCTGGTATGGTTTGTCGAAAATGCTTGAAAAAGTTTTAGGAAATCAACAGTAAATTCAAACGCAATAAGTAATATTAAAGAATAATTAATTTAGGCTGTGTGATGTTGAAGTTGATACTTTGACTACAATCGTAAGAGTAAAAATTGACCATGAAAAACTGTGCAGATGAAACTTGACGTTGACTGCAAAAGGAGTTTTTCTTATAATTATTGAAGAGTTGAAACCAATAAAATTAAGAATTCCCAAACTATATGGAATGTTTTCTGGCTCAAAAAAATTAGTGTGTGGTCTTAGGTTACGTTAGTTGTGTGTGTGTAGATTACTAAATCTTAGCTGAAAGCTAAGTTATTGAATGTTGATTTTGCTGAGGTAGAGGATTTTTCACTTTGCTAAATAAAACTACTTTGATTATCCCTTTCTCTGCCTAGTTTTTTTTTTATCAAAGTAGGTTCAAAAATTGCTAATTTTTAATTACTTATTTCAAATCTACACATTAAATCTGCATTTTAGAATTGAATTACTAAGAATTTTGCAAGAGCTTTTATTTCAAATGTAGAATGGGATCATAAAATTATGAACATAAAAACATAAATGGAAACATAAACAGGACAGCACGGGTTGCTAAGCCAAATAGTCGGCAAAATGCATGCCTTTGGAAATCACAGGTTACACAATCTTTGCTACATCTACGTTGCCCGTGGAAATCGTGGGATGCGAACGAGAGGGTTAAACAATTTAAAAGAATATGACAAAGCAAGTTTGTGAGAGAGACGAATCTTTGTCCCACTATTCAAACTCAGAAGAGAGCATCGAAACTGTAAGAGAAAAGTTTAATGTTCGACAAAAAATTAGAAAAATCGATCCACTCAAAGAAAAAATCTTATTTTGTTCAACTGAACTAGATTCTATCATAAATAAGTTACTAAACCAAAAATTGCTGTTATTTGTCTCAACAGAAAATAGATCACCAAATACAATAAAACTGGTGAGACTTTAAATATAATTAATTAATTTTTATAATAAATAACTAATTTCTACAATAATTAAGTAACTGGTATTAGCTTATTTTAGAAACTGATATTTCCTGGAAATACCAAGAACTACTGTTTTGTTCTCAAGATATCCTGGTAATTTCCGGAAACAAAACAAAGCCGTGTAATCAGAAACTCTAATTCTTACGAAAATTTCATTCTTTGTAATTTTATAGAATATGTAAAAAAAAAAAGAAAAATAATAATAAATGTCAAATAAATTAAAAGAAACATTTACTTAAAATTTTTTGATGAACATGATTTTTGGTTTGCATTACATCCAGAATAATATTTAATCTGAAATATTCACATCACAATAAATAATTTTTTTGTCTAGATACTATTGTTTTAAGCTCACTTAAGTATAAAGTTTAATTTTCTTACCTTATTCTATGTTTTCTGCATCAGGTTTTAGAAATTTCAAGATTTTTTTAAAAAAATTTATAATATTGCACTCATCAAGAATATTCGTGATTTTTTTTGAGAATAAAAATGTGTAAAGTTAAATGATGAATTTTATACTAGGTTTTCAAAGTTTGATGTCGTATTATTAAGAAATTCTTATTACAAATGAAAACTCGCCTTTGTAATCAGATTTTGAAAGAAAAAACGTATTCAACTCGCCATCCATCAAGCAACGATGACATATATCACATGATTAATGATTTTTTTTCTAAAATCTCTGGGAAAAAGATTTTGGTACTATCTTATTCAGAATAATTACTTTAGACAATCCTGCTCCAGGCGGTATTGCGGATCGGAAGATCTAGTGGCTGCTTTTGCAGATACCGAGTTTAAATTTGATTTATTACACTTAAAACACATAGTTCAAAAATAATCCATTCTGTAATCATAATGAGATTTCAAATATGTACTGTTTCACACTTTTTATCATATAAAAATAATTATTTTAATTAAACATTATTTGAGTTATTCATATGTAATTTTATCCATTTGCATGTAATTTGTCTTACAAAAATGGGAATAAATATAACTTATTTCTCTTGTTTTTTTATGTTACATAAATTTGGAGTAATCTTACTGAATTGCATGTCTTTTCCATTAAATTTCATTGATTGGTAAGTTCTGTAAGCATATTACAATTCACATTTAATTTACATTAAACATTCAAATAAAAACGATTGCTTAGTCTGATATAATTAAGTTAAAAATAAAAATAATTTTTTTTTAATAATATAACAAGCATAATCATCGATCATGATAGTTTAAAATATAGCGCAGATTTTCTTAAAATATATTTAACATTATTTTCCAATTTCTTTGAGAAATAACACATAGTTCTTCATTTTAGGTATTTCTGTATGTACACATAATGAACCTTTTTGTTAAAATTTTATTCAAAGAAGTAAATAAAAATAAATTCTTCTAGTATAAAATTAGTCTAAAATTTCATTAATTGAAATTAATTTGCACAAAATATTATAGTTACTATTTTGAAAAACTTATCTTTACTCTTGAATGTTTAAATTATTCCTTAATTTTTTCATTATTTGGTGTGTGATAAATAGGCACATTTTGTATGTTTACGCTGTTTTTTGCTATAATATAAGCAAAAGGGCTATTTCTATATGAAAGGTTTTATGTAACAAATGACAAGTCATATTCCACATTTAAGTTTCTTTAAGTTAAAAATGCTTTCAGGAGGAATAATATACAGTCCTAAGAAAGAATATATTCAGATAATACTAATTTAAATTATTTTATGGTTTATACTTATTAATCTTCTCTATAACAAAGATTTTTAGTTCTTCTATTGCTCTATCCTTGAATATGAAAAAATATGTGTTACAAAAATCATTCAAAATCTTAAGTTTGAAGAATGTCGAAAGAGAGAGAGTAATTATTGTTTAAATATAATTAACTATCGATTTTTAATCTTGTTAGGTAGGAAGTTGATGGGGTGTTACTGCTGGCTCTCTCATGGATGGGAAAATAAACCACTTCCATATATATGCATATGACTTCTTTAAAATTTAACTCTTTCACAGAACTTTGACTACTGATACAATTGTAAAAATCGGTTCAAAAAAGTTTAAGACCCCTGCTTTGGAAAAGCACCAGGGGCATTTTGGGATTTAATATCGGCATTTAATTTTCGATAGAATAGCGAGAATGATACTTTGACGGGATTTTTTGTCACCGAACTTCTACATCAATGTTCATGAGTTTTTATGACAAAGGTATTATTAAACAATTTTAGGTCGTCAGTTTCGGGAAATACTTTGAGGTTTACAAAATACAAATAATAGCCGAAATGACGTAAATGATAGTACTTTTAAAAATTAGAATTTGAATTGATAATTCTACACGTTCCTCGGCCGCACAAACTGGAGCCGAATGCTTGAATTAAAAAACAAATATCTCAAAGCATCTTAAAAGAACTGTTATTAAATTCTGCAAATTCGAATGCGTTCTGATTTTTTACAGCTGTAGTTTTTAAGTACTAATGAAGATATTATTTTTGGAAATGTTCAGTAATTCATTTACGTCTTAAAGACTGCTCGGTACTTTCAAGTTGAAAATAATTAATTTGTCCCTTATATAAAGGTATTTTTTTGTTATTATAAGACTTGAAATTTGAAAAAAGTCTGTTTCAATATTTCCATATTTTTTTGACTTTCAACTAGTCTACTTTCGTCTAGTAAGCTGCAATGCTTATTTTATTAGGAGTTTTGAAATCATTCAGGTTTAAAAATAATTAAAAAGTTCTTTCAGATTAATCTGATATTTTATTTTGAAACACCCTTTTAAAATGTAACATTGTCAAAAACAAGGATTTTTCAAACTTAAAACATAATTAATAAAGTGTAAAGAATAAAAAGACAATGAGAGCATTTGGGAAAAAAAATTAAGTAGAAATTAATATATTTTTTTCTTTTATTTTGTAAGAATAATAGGCGATAAATATCTACCATTAACATTTCAATAAATCCAGGTATAATTACTTTGACAAAATCATATGTCTATTAGGCATTTCACGCATATGTTAGCCATTTAATGTTTTCTAATAAATTGTAGACCAATTAATAACATTATATACATAATAAAATTTATGGCAGGATTTCCAAAATAAACTTTCATTTAAAGCAAATTTAATGTTTATATTTATAGACCTGTCTACGTAATGTATTCAAAGAAATTGTCAGTTATTTTCTTCTCATTTTTAAAAGGTTGATTTAATTATTAAAAAAAAAAATACTCATCAAGTATTTTATGAGCTCAATATGAATGGAAAGATATAAACTTTATGTTATAAAAAAGTATTTTGTATTCTTTTGAAAATATTTTGCTTTCGGTAATAATTGAAACAAATAAGAAAATAAATTTTTCAAAACTATAAACGCTTTATTTTTTTAAAGTCCTAGAATAAAAAGGATTAAAAAAAAAAAGAATTTTTCGCTTTTCAGTTCTATATATTTAAAACGTTGATAATGCGCTAAAATAATTTTTTTTTCAAAATTGTAAACTCTTTTTATTTTACTATAATCGATAGAATTAACTGATTCCCTATTCCATTTTATTATATTTTTCAAAATCTCTGCCAGAATTTAAATAAAATATGTAGTTCTTTTTTTTTTTGAAAAAAAAAAAAAAGTTTATTTTTTAGAATATGCTTGTTTACTTTTTTAAAGAAATGAAAAAATAAAAGCAGGCATAACATATTTTTAAAATATTAATTCATTATAGGCATATATTTTATCCTTTTCACTAGCGTGTAATGTATATTAAATATGCTAAATAACATACATTTTTAAGATTCAAGTTTATATGTATTATTATTATATAGACGTTTTAAAATATTTTTTTCTTCTGAAATGTGAATAAAACAAAAGCAAAAACCTATTTCCAAATAAAAAAAACACGTAACTTTAAAATCCAGAAGAAAAATTTTACGTTTAATTTTATATTGTACTCCTTCAGAAGTGTTTTTTGCTAATTTTACACTTTGCAATTTATCGTCTAAATATTCTCTCGTGTCATTTTATTGCATTCAAAATGGTTTTCATACGGTAAGGCATTTTTCTAAAGTAACCATTGAAATACATTTACTTATATCTATAGAAAGAAAAAAACCCATCTAAAATTAGTTGTGAAATTTCAATAGTAATTTGAGTGCTACCAATAAAAATATTTTTTTCCAGTGTTAAAAAGTATTAAATTTATAATGTACTCGAAGAAAAAGAACCATTTTCACGTTTGCATGAAATGTGCGAATTTAAAATCAAAAGTGATATATAACTATTCCATAAAGACAATTTATCAATGTGTAATTATACTCTAACATCATTTTGGGAAACAGATTAGTTTCAAGTATCAAAAAATTTAATTGCTTTACATTTCACTTAGAACTAAGAAATATTTTTATTAACTAACAATAATTTTAAGGAAAACGTATAAAAAAAAGTTACATATTACATTCATACAAATAAATTTATTGACTCATTACTAAATTTCTACTTCAGAGTTTCTCAAACTGGGGCGCTTCCATAACTATTCGAGGGGAGCGCAAGCACATTGAAAAGTCAAAAACAGAAGAATTTTTTTTAAAAAAAAATTATTAATTTAATGAAAGTAAACAAATAAAATACATTCTGACATAATAAAAATAAAACACGCATTCACACTGATACATTACACTTATAAATGTATCAGTACTGCACAATGTATTTTATGAATAATTTAACAATACTGTTAAGAACAACATTAATAATTGCTAATGACCCGTGGTCTTGTCATATATAAAATTATATACAAAAATGATCCCTTATCTTGATAATTTGTAACACACACTTATCTTATAATTAATCCCTTAACTGCCAATTAAAAGCTCAGCGATTCGCTCCCCAATGCCACCGAGAAAGGAATAAATAAGCAAATCCTCTGAAATAAGTAAATCCTTCCAAAACTGTCAAGGTCCTTTTTTTTGCATTCAAAATATTTCGGAATAATTTTATGGATAGCAGTGCACAGAAAAGATCATAATTCGGAAAGACGTATATATACGTCTGGGCAATTAACGCTTTCTGTTAGCTAGACGTTTATATACGCGGGCAGCACTTATGAGGTTAAAGTATTGTAGCTTTAGTGTCAAAGTGAAGTATTGAATTAAATGCAATATTTTGCATGGGGGGCGATGAAAATTATTATTGAATATATTGGGCCGCAAACATTCAAACTTAGGAAGTTAATATTTTGTACTGTGCATTACTTTTTTTATATATATAAATAACCTTTATCTCACTAGGACACCGTAAAATTTCACATTTAAGTGAATAGTTTAATCACAACAAAGCTGCTTGTAATGTTTGAAATAAATGCATGTTCATTTGAAATATGTACACATTAAATTAAATATGATTCATGAATAAAATATTAAGGCTTAGAATACATATGCAGAAAATTCTCTACCAGTACTGAATGCTTGTAGGAGGTTTAAAGGACACAAATGTGATTCAGGTTTCAGAAGTATTCAGAATCGGTAGTTCCGTAAACACTAGTTAAAGTTAAGGATACAATGCAATTTCAAACTGGTAAAAATAGAACAAATTTTCTCTATTTCACTTTTAGCCAACGTTTCATAAACTGTGGTGAGCGAGCATATTGAAAAGTGAAAATAAAACATTTAAAAAATTTATTAATTTATTGAAAGAATCAAAACAAAATATATTCTGGATAATAAAAATACACATTTGCAATGATATAATACACTTATGAATGTATCAGTACTTCACAATGTATATTTGATAATTAATTTAACAATACTAAGTTAAGAACAAGCTTAATAAATACTACTGACCTCATGGGCTTATAGAAAATTATATGCGAAATTTATATAGTACTTATCTTGATAATTTATATAGTTTATAATTAAGGTCATATTGTAGCTTTAGCGTCAAAGTACATTATTATTTATTTCAATACATTGTTATTGTATGGAGGAGGGTACCATAAAAATTATGATTGAAATTTGGATCACAAATTTGAAAGTTTGGGAAATACTGCTTTTAGCATATTGGCAATTTTGCAATCAATGCTACTGAATTCAAAAAATAATTTTTCAATTTTAAGGGAAGTTATGCTTTTCTCAGTTTAGCACATGTTTGATTAAACCTGTTTGCTTACAGAACAATATAAAAAAGAATTCATAAATATTAAAGAAATAACAATAAACATAAAGAAAAGAATGACCACTCAGTTATGGGCTAGGAAAGTTTCTGAATTTATTTATTTATTAATTATTTTTTGGACTAATAAAATTTATAACTACGGTACCCTTATAATGTGGTAAGTTAATCACAAAAGTTATTACGCTATGATCAAGCAGACATATTTTATTATTCATATATTTCACATTTAGATTTGTTATATATAAAGTTCTAGAGTTTACGTAACCAAAAATTGCATATTTCAGATAATTACATCAAAATGTAAGTTGTTTTCCTTATGGGAATTAGTGTATTGCATAAAATTAGGTATACTTATTATAACAGAACAAGTAAAATCAGTTTATAATTTAAAATAACATGGTAACTTTAATTATAGCAATAATTACTTTCATCAAATTTGGTTCAGGACTTATAATCAACACGGCCGTAAGAGAATTTTAATTTATCTCAGTTCAATGACTTTAAAATGTTCCATGCTCAATAATTCTCCCCAGTTGCAGTGAAAATTTGCACAAGTATTCTCTATAGACGTATAAATAAAAGGTAGTGAATGTTGTCTTATTTAAGGGTAGAAAAAACAGTAAAAACAAGAGAATATAAGCATTTTAGTTGGTTTTTAAGGGGAAAAAAACTATAAGGATTTCAACATAAGATATTTTTTTAAAAAAAGTAATATGATAAACACCTCACTAAGTTTTATTTTTATGTACACAATGAACATTATGAGAGAATATTGACAGAGTAAACTGAATCTGGATATGCATGGAGCTTTTCGAAATGCATTAATTATTTGGTACAGTCAAAATTAAAAATTTGAATATCTCAGAGACCCCCCATTAAAGGTATTTTCACTTAACTTTGAACATCTGTTAACACATTACCCATTTCCAGCAAATTTGTAAACAATTCATTGGTAATTAAAAATATCAATTTTGAATGTCCACCCTTAAAAGGAGAAATATAAGGACACAAAAACAAAACACTTTGGTTATGAAACATCGTAAAATTACCCTAATGCAGCGTTTCTCAAACTGTGGAGTGCTTCCCCCCTTTGGGGGAGCGGGATAACTGTTCAAGGAAGGTGCGAGTCTATTGAAAAGTCGAAAACAAAATATTACTCAAAAAATTATTTATTTACTGAAAGTAAACAAACAAAATTAATATTCTGATATAATAAAATTCAAAATGCACATTCACATGGATATAATACACTTATAAAAGTTTCAGTACTGTACAATGTAGTTTATTATTAATTTAACAATACTAAGTTAAGAACAAGTGTGATAATTACCAATGATCCTATGGACTGGTATTAACACTTATCTTGAAAATTTGTACGGTTTATAATTATTTCCTTAACTGCCTACTAAAAGTTACGCGATCCGCCCCCCAATGCCACCGTTTACCACGTAGACGCGCGTAATTTGATGGGTTTTTTTTTTTGGTTTTTTTGTGGGAGGGGAGGAGAGAAGAGGAATAAATAAGCGAATCCTCTGAAATGAAGTAAATCTTTTGCAAATGCTGTCAAGGTCATTTTATTTCATTCCAAAGCCTTCGGAATAATTGTATGTATAGCAGTGTTTAGAAAAGATCGTACTTCGGAACGACGTATATATAAATCCAGAAAATTAATGCTTTGCTCAGCTAGACGTTTATATACGCTTGGCACATAAGAGAAAATTCGTATTGTATCTTTAGTGTCCAAGTATAGTATTATTGAATTCAATACATTGTTATTGTATGGAGGTGGGGGGCAATGAAAATGATGATTGAGTATTGGGTCGCGAATATTGAAAGTTTGAGAAATGCTGCCCTAATGTTAATAATCATAGAACATTAGAGTCTGCATATTCGGTAAATGGTACGGGACACATTTTATTTGTTAACAGTATGCTCCATATGGTGGGTTGGAAAATTCAACCTTCTGGTAATCATTTGTGTTCTTATACATGGATTGCTTTCAGCAACATTCAAGACATTCACCTCATTGTAAGACAACTTATTTGATTCCTCTCAATTAACAGCAGAACTCTCTTGAAATAACCATTCTTACATTTGACCTTATTTTTCTTCTTTTATGCAGAATCGATAAGATTCTGTGGTGAGAAGCACTTCTGCTTGGAAACCGTTCATAGTACAAGTACAGTTCCTGTAACGTTCCTTGTTCAGTTCCGTATCTGAGCTGCAAAAAATAATTCAAAGATTCAACATTTATTCGATACTACCTTAGTGACCAGCTTTCAAATGTTGGTTTCAAGATGGAATATCGTGCAGTCGAATTCACATACTATTCATGCCCTTAACCACGTAGAGAATGATTTCCTGACCCAGCAATTCTAAGTGATTTTGAATTGTCTTTGTATTCCTAACACCTCCTGTAAGATTGTCGTAATCGTAGAAAATCGCCGGGATGTAGATACCTTTTCATAAATGCTTTACCCCTACGTATGATGGATATGTTCATGTTTATTTTTATCTATATTCATCTGTGCTAAGAAAATGTTTCACACATTAATGTAAAGAGTATCTAATACAAACTCTCTCTTTAAAACATAAATGAGGTACATATTACTTACATTTTTTCAAACAGTCATGAAATTCACTATCATTAAATTGTCACAAGTCAGCTTCTTTTCTAAGGTAAGTGGAAATATTTGTATATCTTTAAATATATTATTCATGCTTTAAGTAATGATTTCAGATATAAATTAGATAAGTGAAGTGGTTTGATTTAAATCTAATCCATTTAAGAATTATGTAATTATCTTGCACTATTTGTACATCTATTTTCGAGATTAGGATCCTTCTCTTTGAATCTTTTCTAATGAGGCTCTTCCGTTGTGAGAACTTCTTGTTCGAGCCTAGGGATGTGGATTAAGGAAGGAAGACTAGCTATATCTAAAAATAATATATTTATTTTGATCACGCAGTTAGCAACACAATTCAAGTAGTTTTAAAGAGATGGCCCAATCTAAAACACTTGGAAAAATACGTTACGAAGTAGAAAGATTAAATTCGACCCACAATTTGGATCGAATCTACTTTCCTGATTATCTTAGCACTAACTAGACTCTAGTGACTGATCGTCACATTAGTTCTTTCACATCAAATATCTAAAATACACTATAAAATTGAATAATACCTGATCAGGAGCACTATCTCATCCTCACTTTCTCTTCCTCTAGCTTGAAGACCTAGACTATACATAACAGACCAAATTTAAATAATCAGGGTTTCTTCTTTACAGGATTGGGTGTAAATACAATATATTTAAAAGACCAAAGATTTCCCTAGAAGTCTTTATTAATTAATGGAAGGCCACAGATAGAGCCTTCACACCGTTAGTAAGACTTCTATGATGCAAAAATCGAACGTCTTGTTTCTATCTTTCCCTTGTCCTTAAATCACGTATTGCTGAAAATGTATTATTTATTTATTTTTATTTTAATTACATATTATGTGACATAGCCATCTGTCAATAGCTATGTCTTGGGGTTTTCCGCGTAAGTTAGAGGTGTGGGATTATCGGAAGGATGAGACATACTATAATTCTTAATATGACCAAAGAATCTAACTTAATACTTAGATAACGAACAAACTTATATTAAGTGAGGGGAAAAAACCAAAAAATACGGCCGTTTAACTAAATCGTTACCGATACTTATCAATATAACTAATTAGATCCGCCTAATATCGATTCAATAATATACTAGCGTTCAGAATACAATCTTCCCTTTGGAGAAAAAGAACGATCCCAAACACTTTCAGGTAGACTGATGAGTTCTTGTATAGATTAGGAGGGTGGGCTCTCCGTGATTCCTGGGTAGGCCTTCTAATTCATTCCACCCATTCCCAACTAAGCTTTCTCTAAATTGCCATCATTGCTCATAAACTTTCTATCCTTTTAAAAGGGTTTTCTTATTTGCATTTTGCTTCGTTTTTACTTTTGGTTTGTTTGGAAAAGTTTTGCCATTAAACGTGGCCGTCAAAAAAACGTAGGGTTAAGTTAGAAGAAAAAACGCGAGAATGTCCAAAATTTTAAACTTTAAATTCCCGATGGAACGTTAGTAATAAAATTGTATTATTCTTTTTTATTTACTTTTTTATTTTTTCGAATGGCAACACCGTTTTTCAGTTCGATTTTTTGTTTCTGAATAAAGTTCGTTTTTTTTTCGGTGATCTTCGAAATTATTTATCTCTTTTTTATAAACCTTAACCACCGTTGCTCGAGTTTTAATTAAAAAATACTTCGATTTAGAAGTGTGAAATGGTGATTTGTTGTCCTCATAGTATTTTTTTAAAGCTAAAAAAAATTTTTGGGGTTTTTTCCTTTTTAAAATTTTCCCTTTTTAAAAATTTATTTTTTTTTTTTTCCCCCAAAATTTTTTTAAAATTTTTGGGGTTTGGGGTTTTGGGGGGTTTGGGGAAATTTTTTTAAAAATTTTTTCCAAAAAGAAAAAAAAATTTTTAAAAAAAAAAAAAAAAAAAAAAAGGGGGGGTTTAAAAATTTCCCCGGTTTTTTCCAAAAAAAAAAGGGGGGAAAACCCCCCCTTTTTTGGCCAAAAAAAAAAAAAAACCCCCCCAAAAATTTTTTTAAAAAAATTTTTTTTTTTTACCTTTGGGGGGAACCCGGGGTTTTTTTTTCCCCCCCCCCCCCTTTAATTTTAAAAATTTTTAAAATTTTTTTTTTTTTTAAAAAAATTTTTTTCTTTTTTTTTTTTTTTGGGGGTTTTTTTTGGGGTAAAAAAAAAAAATTTTTAAAAAAAAGGGCGGGGGAAAAAAAAAAAAAAAAAAAAATTTAAAAAATTTTTTTTTCCCTTTTTTTTTTCCAAAAAAAATTTTTTCCTTTTTTTTTTAAAAAAAAAATTTTTTTTTTTTTTTTTTTTAAAAATTTTAAAAAATTTTAAAAAAAAATTTTTTTTTAAAAAATTTTTAAAATTTTTTGGGGGGGTTTTTTCCCTTTTTTTTAAAAAAAATTTTTTTTTTCCTTTTTTTTTTTTTTTCCCCCCAAAAAACCCAAAAAAATTTTTTTCCCCTTTTTTTTTTCCGGTTTTTAAAAAAAGGAAAAGGGGTTTTTAAAAAGAAAAAAAAACCAAAACCCCAAAAATTTTTTTTTAATATCAATTTAATACTGCAAAATCCCGCAAACCCCTTTTTTTAAAAAAAAGGGAAAAAGGGGGGTCTTTCCCTTTAAAAAAAAAAAAAAAAAAGGGGAAAAAAAATATCTTCTTATATAAAAAAATTTTTTTATTTCAAATAAAGAAACATGTCTTACGAACTTAGAGCTATAGTTCTAGAACTATTTACAATTTTTTCAAAAGCCTGCGATTATACCTCGAATAAAAGATGTTTTTAAACACATAAGAGCATTACATACGTAGATTTCAGATTCTTTCGTTAGAAAAGGTATGCGTGATATACGGTAAGTTAACCTTAAAACTAAAAAAAGCTCTTCGAAAGTATAGGCGGTTTTTACGCCAAATTTTGTGGTATTTACCCAGATTAATAAAATCCATATATTAATGCATCTTTTTCTGTTAAAAAGGGAAAGAAACCAAAAAATTTTTGTATTTGAAATAAAACCCTATTTGTCAAGTACTCAAGGTATGTATTGATTTTCTGTTCAGATGCCAATTAAACAAAGGATGGAATATTTATTGTCAATTTTATTGTAGCTACATCTTAATTACGGCTAATTGTAATTTTGACAGTTACATGCATTTTCGGTTCAAACAATTTAGGTCTTTGAAAGGCAATGTTTGTAAAAGAAAAAATGAGCGGAATATTTGAAGTCGATTTATTTATTTTAATATACAAATGTAAATATCCTTCAGTACAATAAAATCCCGAACTTACACGATAGGTAATTTTGCATATAAATACATGTAAATTATTTTTAATTAGAGCCGGAGAAAGAAAATATAACAGCTTAGGAAAAAAATGTTTAGTAAATTCTCAGATAACACAAATGCAAAATTGCAAACCATAGTTGAAGGTTTAATAAAATCTAACAAGTAGTCTTCCAGCAAAAATATTTTTTGTCACCCGCAAAATTTCCTCCTAGCATGCTAATAATTTTTTATTTCTTCTTTTGTTGAAAAAATACTCTTTTCGTTTGGGCATAGATTTTCTAAAATTTGTAACCCTTATGATTGAACTGGGCTACAAACTCAAGTTCTTCAATAACTTGCTCTTGCTGATGAAATTCTATGATTTCATCACTTGTCAGCTCCTGATTGTGGGATCCAGTGGTTCTCGAACAACATCAATATCCATCTCTGAATTGATTTCCTTTGCAAGATCGACCACTTCTTCAATCCAATTACTAATTTCATCATACTCTGGCAATGATTCCATGATAAAATACTTTATGAATTATAAAAGTGTTCGTTCATGAAGATCTTTGTGATAAAGATCTACCACTTTTTTTGTACTTTTTATTATAATTTGAAACATTAAATTTTACTACTATTCCTCATGATGATAATATCACAGGTGATTTATATGTAATATGAAACGCGCGCGCGCGCGAATTGGTATATTCGTAAAACGG
Source organism: Trichonephila inaurata madagascariensis (assembly GCA_019973955.1). Classification (NCBI taxonomy): domain Eukaryota; kingdom Metazoa; phylum Arthropoda; class Arachnida; order Araneae; family Nephilidae; genus Trichonephila; species Trichonephila inaurata. The sequence goes on from BMAV01025415.1 coordinate 136,338, forward strand.
TTAAAATGCATTTTTGTAAGATTTAGTAGCTTCATCTCTTTGCAAAAGTTTAAGATTTTATTTAAAGTTAAATTTCAATATTCGCATTGTTGTAAAGTTAACACTTTATAAGTCTGTTTATATTGATTTTTAAATGTTTGTCCTTACTTGTAGTTAATTTATAGCGTATATAATGGGTAATTTTCTCTCTAAGTCGAGAAACTACTTAAAAATATAAATTAGTAAAATACTAAATTACGGATAGTTCTAAGTTATAAAAAGTTTAAATAATTAAATAAAAATTTCCGTACGTAGAAATCTAATTTCTCACGCATTTTTCGATGCTGAAATATTGCATAAAATGAAAGATAATGCGTGGAATTTTATTCTGAACAATATTATTTAATACTTCTTTTCTACTTATAGAAATTATTAACAGCTAACAATAGCTTATACAAATGACCTATTTATAATTTCGACTTTTTTTCATTTTAATAAGGAAAACTGTGAAAACATTTCTTTTTTTTAATTTTTCTTTTC
>BMAV01025416.1:0-31273 GCA_019973955.1 Trichonephila inaurata madagascariensis
GTTTTTTCCCAGCCAGGAGACCCTACTTCGCGGGCTCGTTATCCCCTATCGCTCAAGGGACGTCCGAACCGCTCCCTTCAAAGATCCAGTCCCTTTTTTTTCCGGACTCTTCGCCCTTTTTTTCTTTTTCCTCATCATCCACCGCTCATTTTCTTTGTCGGCCAGTCCAAATCCTCCTGCGCTGCCTTCCGGTCTCGGCCTCCGATGTCGCACCCCTCTGCCGCGCCAAATCGTCTCGCTTCCACTAGTCCGAAGACGCCGGCTCGGTGTACAGTTAATGTTCTCCGAGGGAGGGCGCCTCCGAGTTCTTGGAAAATGGGCACACAATGATAAGGCGCCCCTTTTGACAGTCCGGTCAGTTGGGCAAAAGGAGTCCCGAAACTCGACTACCCAGCTACGAAATTCCCCAGCAAGGAACTTCCCGAATTTTGCAGCTTCTGTCGGCACGGGATCTGTTGTTGGTGAGTGAGTAAATTTTGGGGTTTTATGGCGCAAGAGCCAATTTTATACTGCGCCAAACATATGTTTACACATTGGTTTATAAAATTTGTTAAAATTTAAAATCTAAAAAGTATAAAATTCATTTTCAATATTTTAAAAATTCAGATTGGTGGGGAGAATTCCCCACCAAGTTTGATAGGTATTCAGAAAAGTTATTTTCTGTGTCTCGTCGGAGTTAACAATAAATCTCCCTTGTTATAAGTTTTTCCATTTTTTTTTACGTAATCGGGATTCGATTCAATATCTTCTTCGACGTCGTAAACAATCATTTCTTCCTCATCTGTTGTATACTCTTCAGAAGCAGTTTTTTCGGTCATGTGGAGTCATTTTTATGTCTAAAACTGTTTTAATTAATTCTTTTCTTCTTTTTCTATCCCGAATTTTCCTTTTTTATTTCTTTTAATGTAGGGCTAGAAGGGGGTTGAGGTTCAGAGACGGTAACTTCTGTGGTGGATGGCACGAGTTGGGCTTGTGTTGATGTGGAAATAGGAGTGGATATTGATATATTTGTTTTAGGGAGTGGTTCAAGTAATTTTAAAGGCGGACATTTTATTAGTGTTATATTATCATCTGTTTGAGTAGAATTATTTAAAGTAGAGGATTTGGCAGCTTGAGCGTATGTTTGAGATATTTGTGGGACTATTAATTTACGTGCTTCTGGATAAGAAATATTTTTATTTGTTTTTATTTCCTGTATCTGTTTTTCTATTTTCCACTTCGGGCATAATTTTGAATCGGATGGATGGGACTGGGTACAATTAATAAATTTTGGCTCCAGAGTACAATCCGTGGAAGAATGCCCAACGGATGCACATCTAGAGCATGTTAACTGACCGCGGCAAGAGGTTTGGGAGTGACCGAACCTCTGGCACTTAAAACAGCGCAGAGGGTTCGGTATGTATGGGCGTATTTTACAGTTGAGGTATCCGGCTTTTATTGTAGATGGAAGTTTTGGGTTATTAAAGGTAAAAATTAAATTTTTGTCGGGAAAAACTGTTGAATCTTTTTTAAGGGAATTCTTCTGACTTGGGTTATACCTGATCAGAGAATCCTTCAAGAATCTCCCCCGACCAGGCGTATTCAACAAGTCAGGTTCAGAAATGACACCTCTGCGGGGGTTTAGAGATTTATGAGGAGTTATAGTTACAGGCGAGTTAAGAAAGTTTTAGCGAGAAGAAATGACTTGGTTTGTAAAAACAGATATGGTTTCAATAAGTAGATCCCGGATTTTAATCGTTTTATAGATTTCGGTTCACCTATTCCTAGTAAGGCTTTATGTATTGCAAAGGGGGAGATTTTTTAACATATCATTATTTAGAGAAATCAGTAAAAATCTTGTTTTTTTTTGATACTTGATCAACGTTGAGGGGGGTAATACGGGCCTTTCCCCGGGGCACCGCTTTGGACCCATAAAAGGGTATACCACTTCGTCCTGGCGTCCTCCACCCCCACGGAGTCAACAAAGGGGCAGTGTGCCGTCATCTGGAAAAAACCCGGCACGGCGCTTTCCCAAGTACCAGAAGAAATACAGTCCAGGGGGGGGTGAGTGATATTGAAATTTAAATTTGGGGGGGCCAATTTTTTGGGCCCCCCGCCAAAAAATTTTAAAAAGAATTTAATTTTTTAAAATACATTTAAAATATATATATAAAAATAAAAAAAACTTAGAAATTTAATTAAATTTCAGTTAAAAAGGTAAAATCGAAAATAGTGCATGTTAATTTAAAAAAAAAAGATTGGTGGAGAAATTCCCCAACCCAAACTAGACATGTATTAAAAAGTCTTTTTCTAATTCTAGACATTTTAAAAAACAGCGATCTCGGTCATTTTAAATTATTTTTGATATTTGCTTTGAATGAAATGGATATCCGTCTCTTAAAATATGTTGCATCTTTTCACCTTTCTCCATATCGTTTCAAGTTCTTCCCCCACGTCATACATAAGCTTCTTCATCATCAGTGTTATTTTCCCGGACGTGCGGGCCCGGGTTTTATGGGGCCATTTTATTCAATTTCTGGTTTCTGTACTTTTGGACGCTTTTTTTATTTTTTAAATTTTTTGTTTTACGTTTTTTGGAATTTCTGATGTATTTGAATGTTCATTTGGATGTAGTAGGGACGACTTGAAGGGAACAAATGGTTGAATTTCATTTAAAAGGGGCAGAAATTTTTAGGGTTGTAAGGGGCGGATTCAGTTTCTAAGGATATATTTGTAGGGGAAAGTAATTTGGGATAGGAAGGATTTTATGGAAAAGTTAAAAAAATTTGATCGTTTTTTGGTTGCGGTAACTGGGCACCAGACACAGGAAATTTGGGTTGGGCTGTGACCTCTCTTAATTAAAGATGTGGAAGGTATTAGTTTGCGGTTAGGAAGATGATTTAGAAATAGCAGGTTGGATAAATGTATTCTTTTTAGGTAGGGATAAAAGTGGCTGGAGTAATTTTAATGGGGGGCATTTTTTTTTTGTGATATTTTCATCTGTTTGGGGGGAAATTGTTTAAATTGAGGGTTTTAGCTTGAGCATATGTTGGAGTTAACTGAGGAACTATTAATTTTCGCCTTCTAAATGGGAAAATTTTTTTTACTGGTTTTAATTTCCTGGATCTTTTTTTCTTTTTCCATTTTGGGCATAGTTTTGTTTGATGGATGGGTTTCTGCAAATTGACCTTTTCGGCTCTATGTCAATCCGTGGAAGCATGCCCAGTGGATGCACATCTAGAAAAAGTCATTTTCCCCGGCGGAGTTTGAAATGTCCAAACCTCGGCACTTAAAGCAGCGCAGAGGATTTGGTATAAAAGGACGGATCTTACATTTTTTAAATAACCTGCTTTTATTAAAGGGGAAAAGTTTGGGCTATTGAATGTTAAATTAAATGTTTCGTTGGGAAAATAACGTATTTTTTTTTCAGAGAATTCTTCTAACCTTGGTAACACCCTGGTCAGAAAATTTTTAGAATTTCGTTTCTGGGGAAACGGACAATAAATCTGGCTCAGATATCATCGACAAGAATTAATGAATTAAGGGTTTTACTATTAGAGGGCAGTCTAGAAATGTTTTAGTCATTAAAAAAAATTTTTTTGAAAACTGATGTGGTTTCAAAGCAAGTCTCCCCGGGTCGTAGCTTTTTTAACACCTTTTTGGGTTCCGCCTATTCCTTTCAGAGCTTTCTGAATAGCAAATGGAACTTCCCAGACATTTCATTGTTTGGTAACGATAAAATCAGAAAACGTTATATTTTGCAATATCGTCAATGGTATGGTTGGGGAAAAAAAGGCCTTTCCCCGGGGCACGGGGTCCATAATACCGATCCACTTCGTCCCGGCTCCCCCACCCCCCACGGAGTCCAACAAGGGGCAGGTTGGGGCATCTGGCCAAAACCAGGCACGGCGCTTCAGAGTACACCCAGAATATAGTGATGTCCCGGGGGAGGATCCGGGTAAAAAAGACACCCCTTTTCTGCACACTAACCCTAAAACGGGGTTTTTGGGGGGTACCGAAAAGGTAAACCCCCGATTGACAGGAGCGGGCTCCTCCCCCGCCACCCGTCTACAGTGAAGCGTGGGGGCCAAAAGGGAAAGAGGTATCCCTGGGCCCAACCCCCCTGGGGGGGCAAAAGGGAAAGCAAAGGATCCCCCGAACACCATTTTCCCCCTTCGGGACCCGGGACACGGCAAACATGCGGGGGAAAAAAACCCAAAGTTTTAATCAAAACAAATAAAGTAACATAATCGAAGTATTTAAAAAAATATACGAAAAAAGGGAAATAAACCTTTTACAAAATGTAAACCAAAAAATATTTTTTTAAATAAAACGTAAGTTTTTTATCAGAAAAACAAAATTTGGGAAAATAGTTCATTTTTTTCTATAGGTCGTGGTTAACGGGAAAAAAAAAAGGGAAATTTGAATGGCGAAGGGGCCCAAAATAGAGAAAATCCTAGGGGACCCTGGGGCGTGAAGCCCATGTTTACCAAAAAAGTAAACCCCTTAGGAAAAAGATCACTAGGGCACCTGGGGTAAAACCCTACCCCAAAGAGGTGAGCCCCCCGAGGGGGGGGATCTGTTGGGAAAAAAGGGAAAGAGATATGCTTCGTCACACTACGTAGTTCCAATATTTACTGATTGTATGTTGGTAATAAAATTTCCATTAAAAAAACAATATTTTATTGCCACAATGAATGCAATTTAGATTAAAAATACTCGATTAGTTGCATTGTATTTAAATGGCCCTCGATTGCCTGAATACTTTTATTTCGATTCTTTAAATATGCACAGTTACTTTACTTTCATATTTTCCAGTAATGCTTTTTAATTGTCCTGATACTGCCTATAAAATTACTTGAAAATTTTATTGCACCACAATGAATGCAATTTAGATTAAAATACTCGATTGGTGCGGTGTGGTTTTAGCATTGCCTCGATTGCCTGAATAATTTTATTTCGTTTCTTAAGTTACTGTTTGGCCTTTTCATAATTTATGCTTAATTGTCTTTTTTGAAAAATACTGATAATAAACTTGAATCGCCACAATGAATGCAATTTAGATTAAAATACTCGATTGATTGCATGCTGCTTAGTATTTAATATTGAATTTAGTCAATTGTACGATCACTTTTTATTTTTCGTATCAGTTTTACTCGATCACAAACTTTGTTGTTCAAATAATTGTCAATGCTGATTTTAATTTGAATGTTTCATAAGTTTTAATTTGAATAATAATTTTAATGCAGTGCTGCAGCTTTTCAAATAATATGCTGATGATCCTACCATTTTGAAATATACGACGTACTAATGATTAATTTTTTCGTTGCAGTTTGGATGTGAGCCTAAATTTTTCCGTTAGATTTGTATCAGCATTTGCAGTAGTTTCTCAAATTCTGATAGTCTTGACAAAAGGTTTGGCATTAATCTTCCTTCTTTCCTTTGAACAATGGCGCCACCTGACCAACCATTAGATTTTATCACTTCATAGGCCGCACAACGAGAAGTTTACAGACCAGTGGGCGCAATACAGTCCGACGAGCGACTCCGAATCGGAGGACTTACCTAACTGTATTCGCCGGAACCGGAGGAACGACCCCCCCTCAGTAGCGCCGTTCGAGTACCATCTTTGTGGCTCCGAAATGTAGTGGCATCCGGCGGCGACCTGTTTTCCCAAAGGGAAGAGGCAGGAACCTTCCCAATCATACACAGTAACGCCGAAGTGCCGCAAATTCCCCAGTACCTGTAATCCTGCCAGTGCCACCGAATTCATCACAACGCGCAATTCCCCAGTGACACGGAATTCATCACAAAGCACCACAATTACCACAGGAATTCATCACAACCACCCCGGAATTACTTTTGGAATTCTCATCACAACCGCAATTCCCAGAACCAGAATACACCCGGTGCATTGCGGATATCAGCACCAATATAGGTAGTAAGACCCGTTTTCCAAGCATTAATATGATAGAAACATATTACGACTCAAACTTTATTACAACACATACACAACAAATTACAATATGGGGTTCCCGAGGTACATAACGTTCCGTTTAAGAACAGAAAAGTGTTGTATAGTGCCCAGTCACCAATATTCTTTAATTTATAATCAAAACATTTTGCAATTCAATAAAAAATTTGATTTCTTAATCCTGACTCTTTTTTTGTGTTTGCATGGATTTCAAATATTAATTTTAAAAAACTTACTTCAATGCTTTCAATAATTTGTTTTAATAAATGATCAATAAATAATTTTAAAGGTAATTGATTTTAATATAATTGATTTCAATGGGAACCTTTAATGATTTCAATAATTTATTTTTATGGTGATTTCAATGGAAAACTCTAATATTTTTAAAGGTAATTTGTTTTAATAATTGATTTCAGTGGACTTTAATAATTTTAAAAACATAATATTTTTTAAAGGTAGATTTTATTTTAATAGTGATTTCAATGGACTTTAATAATTTTAAAACACTCTAATAATATTTTTAAAAGGTATTAGTTTTAATAATTGATTTCACTGGATTTTAAAAAACCTTTAATAGTTCAATAATTTATTTTTAATGATTGATTTTCAATAATTCATTTTAATAATTGATTTCAATGGACTTTAATAATTTTAAAGGTAGTGATTTCAATAAGACTTTGTAATTTTAAAACACTTTAATGATTTCAGCAATTTATTTTAATAATTGATTTGAATAGGACTTTTAATAATTTTAAAAACACTAATTTTAATAATTGATTTCCAACAGAATTTTTTAAATAATTTCCAGAATTAATAATTTCAATAATTTTTAAATAATTTCAAGCAATTTTAAAATAATATAAATGAGATTTTTAATAAATGATTTGATGTTCTATAATTTTCAGGGTAATGTGGTATCATGAAGATTTTGCTTGATTCGGTACGAGTACCAGTTGAATGCTTAAAGAGGAATTTTATAAACATGGTAAAATCGATTTTAGGGTCGGTGCTTATAATATTTTTGACCAAGGTGGCCGTTGATTTTTTTGATCAAGATTCCCTCAAAGAAGTTGTCGTAATATTATCAGCTCCAGGAGTTGTGTTTTTGAATTTCTTATTTACTATACAATTCAAAAATATGGAAATGGTTTATTAAAGAAGGAGTTATTTTTGTCGTTGAAAATAAAAAGGAAGTGATGGTTCATGATGGGCATTTTAGATAAAATAATCTGCAAGCATATTTGCTTGCAATTGAAAATAGTGACAAAAGCCTATTATTAAGCTGAAAAATATTAAGTTTTTTGATCCAATTGTCTGATAGCTGTGGAAAATTTTTCAGAATATTAAAAACATCTTGGGATTAGAAATATTGTTGCATATTTTGGCCAGTACATTCTTTGGCATTTTTAATATGGAATCTAGAGTTTGCTCGCATATTGTTATATCTGATCCATAATTCAGGTGAAATCTCTCTAATAGCTCTCAATACCACACAAATATTTTTAAGCTTAAGTATATTTATAACAGGTACTATTCACCATGGTAGGATCTATTCGAAACTTTAATTTCCTAATATTATTAGTAATGACTTGCTTGATATCTTATCGGAAAGATTCTCAGAATAACTTTCTGGATTATTTAAAAAAAATGCACTTTCATCAGCTTGCCATTTTTTTTTTAAAATTGCTTATTTGAATTGAGGAGAAAAGCTCTGTAATGTGTGTGTGTGTTTGGGACTATGATCACTTTCAAAAGAGCTATCAAAAACATAAATTGCAGTATCCAGACATGCTTGAAGAACATACTGTTAGATCTATTAATGATGCTGTACCTGCTGAACTTTATAGTGGGAAATGTTTAAGAAAAAATTCAATCAGTAACCTTAAACAAATTATTACTATACCGAATGTGATTCGACCCCTACTTTGGGGTGATAAAGGTTAAAATCACTAAAATGAACATTGGGCCGTTGGGGATTAAAAAAAGTTTTTCAATAAAAATTTTCCGTGAGCTTTTTCAAAAAAAAAATTTTAACATCTATTTTTTTTTAGGTTTCTAAATTTTTGATTTCTTGAATCTGTTGTAGAAATATTTGGGGGAACAGCTATTACTAAACCACCACCTGATTTGTCTTCCTGCCTTCTAAAATGGTTTTATTTGGGAAATTTATATTATCATGAATTGATAAAAAGGTTTCTTGAAAAATCTGACTTAAATAATCGGCATACTTTGGTTTATTCTCACTTAATATAAGTGTGCTCGTTATATATAAGTAATTTAAGTTAATTCTTAATAAAAATTGTATTAAAATTATAGAATGTCCCCTCCTTCCCAAAAATCCCCCACCTCTAACTTCGGATCCACCCCGTCATAGTTTCGACAATGGCTATGTCCCAAAAATCAAAAATTTTAGCACTTTTATGAAAACAAATTAAAAAAAAATCAAGACCAAAATCTTTTTTGGGGGAGAGGAATTCCCCTTTTATTCCCAAAAATTCTTTAAAATTTATTAATTTTTTATTATCGTATCAACAAAAGAAAGACTTTTTAAAATTCTTAACCCCTTTTAAAAAACTTTTTTTATACATATGTGATTATAAGATTTTTTACACAGTAAGGGCTTATGTGTATACTTATTTTCTAAACAAGTTATAAGATGTAAACATTCTTTTTAATGAAAATGAGTGATTTATTTCAAAAAATTATATTTTAATATTTGAACCTTATACAACTACAATTATACCAAAAAATTTTAAATAGTTTAAATATTCATGTAAAAAATTAAAATAAATTGGCATTCAAATAATGATGAGGTGTCAAAATTTATTTTTCCCTTTAAATTTATTGTTTTTGATAAAAGTTAATAAACATTTAAAAACTTGTAAATTTAAAAAGAAAATATTTTTTAAAAAAAATTTAACATTATTCAACGGAAAAAAATGGAAAATTTTTAAAAAATATGTTTAACTTTTTTTTTAGGGCAAATTTTTCTTATAAAACAGAATAATGTTTTAATCAAAGATTTAGATTTTTCAGAGATTTTAGACAATTTTTAAGAAATGATAGCATTAAATTTAGATTTGCTTATAGACCATAGCCATTAAAAATATGATTAATAGCATTCGGTTAATTTCAGAACTTAAAATAAGAATGAGTAGTAAAAAAATTACATTTTTTTTTTAAAAAAAGTTGTTTTTTTTAAATCGTTTTATTGTGGTAAGCTTTTTTTGTTGTACATTATCATATATAGCATACCGCTTTCAATGTTGTCATAAGTAATATCTAGGTACTAAAGTACCATTGAATTTTGTGGATAGGATGCAAAAATGAGAGCAATTTATAAAAGATTTTATACTTAACTCTGTGTACCAATCAGAATTCCTTTTTTCTCTTGATTATTACTACTTGGAAACATCAGCAACATTTTAAGTTTTATTATCAAAAAAAATCAATGTTTTTACTTAATTTTTTAATATGCATATATCCATAAGAAAATAATATGCTGTTTAAAATTTTTGTGCGCGCGCGATGACACTTCCTTTTTACACTCCATGATAATCAAATTTATATTATTTGAGGACTCAAACATTTCTTTGCATATTCTAAGAAAAAAATCAATTCTTAGTGTTCTTTTTTAAAATTGACATTTTTTTTTGCTGAAATTATTTATTCCAGAGTATCTTGAAGAAAAAACTTAAAAACTCATTTATTAAGTCATCAAATACTTTTTTTTTTTCCTGCTAAACATAATTATTAAAGCTATATACTAACAAACTTAGTATAAAGTGTTTTAAATGTTTTATTGTTATTTATTTATTTTACTCCTCATTTTATGCTAGTAGATACAAAATTCCATGTTTAATTAAATGTTTCGAAACTCTAAATCGTCTGTGTTTTCTACGTATGCTTTTAAATTTGATTTTTAAAATTTTTTATAATTTTGTTTCATTCTTAAAAGTGGCTGCGCTAACCTAGTGATTATTGTCACGAACTCGATGCCAGAATGTAGCGGGTTCCCACCGTGTAGAGAAGGCGCATGTACATTAAATCTGTAGAGGCTCAATTTTTCCCCGTTGTTGTGGTGTGGTAGTTAGGAAAGGGGTTACCAGCTCATATGTCGTCTTCGTCACTTGACTGAGGCTCATAATTACGCAATCTTTCGCCAACATCCCTTTGTTGTTTTATAGTGATGTTAATGTATTCCCCGCTTTTCACTATATTGACTTTGTATACATTTTAATGAGTTCTTTTATAAATCAGAGTAAATATTGCTAAAATCACAAAAGAAATTTTTTTTTGATGTATTCCTTTTATGTTTATGCATGAAAAATTTTATTATAAAAATTCAGTCACAATGATGAAAACTCTTATAAAAAAATATAGCATTTGTGAGAAATAAAATTAAGTATATCATTTTTAACTCCTCTTGGACTATTCTGAAGTCAAGCTAGATGTGCATAGACAAAAGTTTTTCCATTACCTACGTAAATATATTTTTCTATGAATGATACATTTCATATGAAACATATATTGTTTAGTGACGTTGATTGCTGTGCCGTGAGGCCTGAGTTCAAATTTCGGAGAAGGCATGGATACTTGTAAAATGAAAAGTGCTGTGACGTCTTCCATTGGGGTGAACCTCACCCTTCTATTCATGCGAAGTTTTATGGCTCCAAACAGACGTTAGGTGACAAGCATATCGTGGCCATGGGGGTCATTGTTTATTGTCTGACCTCGGACAAACGCCGACATCGAGTCTGGTGTTACGCAATATCCAAAGAGAGCCGGTGACAATAGATTGACATATAGGCGAAGCTCGTATGAAAGAATCCTGTCGCCTCGGTCGGTGCTGAGAATGGGATTATAAAACCCAGGTGGTGTGATGAATAAGGGTGTTCAGAAGTTAGATGAGAATTATGGCGCCCTTAGTTTCCATACAGACCAGGAATGTGTTTGTCGCACAAATAGGAGACGAATGTGGCCCCGGGACGGGAGCAGACCTTTTTTTGGCCTGCCAATGAGAAAGACGAGGGGCGTATTGTGGACCCGCCCCTGGTGTTTAAAAGGGGTTGATTTTGAGGAGAGAGAGAGCCCTGGATGGAGACGAGAGAAGGAGAGCCCTGGATGGAGAAAAAACCGAGAGGAGCCCTGAGTACAAAAAGGGATTAGCGAGAGCCTTTCGGAAAAAGGATTGAACTCCCGTGAAATAGACTGCCCGCCCGACATGGCATATTTATTACCTTTTAGTAACCTATGCAAGCAAATAAATACTGCTTTAATTTTAAAATGAGGCTGTGACAAATTTTCTTGTTTGCTAACTACTCACGACGTTACAGTGCCTTTGCGATATTGGGGTACTCTAAATAGCCGTCGAGCTACAAGTCTTCTCGTGAGGCTGGTGAAAGGAGAAGAGAGGTGGGAGACCTCTGATCATCCCCAGGGCGTTCTTCCACAAAATTGGCGTGGAATCGAGCCAAATCACACTGTCACCCGTATGATGCTCAAAGCTCAGGAAAACGACAGGAGTAAATCTAGCCTCTTACCATGGATGAATTTTGTGGGCCTTGATTTGATAAAAAAAAGTTAATATCGGTTACTCCGGATCAGGTGGGCATAAGTAACAACAACAGAACTTTTACACCAGAGTAGATTTTTATACACGGGAATGTATTGCAGAGATGTCAAGACACTGCAGTTTTCTAACGTATAAAAGAAAGAAAAGGAAAGCTACTTTAATAAAACGTGGTAAAAAACTGAACATTTAAAATGAGTAGATTTCTTTTGAATAAATTGATCAAACCAATATTTAATTCAGCTTATATGTTTAAAACAAAAACGTTTGTTCTTCTCCCTGACTCCTGTGATTTTATTCTTTAAAAATTTCTCAATATGACTGACTGCGTACAAAACATGAGAATTCGTTTGCAGTAATTTATTTAATAATTATTTATAATGACTTCTGTGCAATATGAGGAGCACTGATTCATAACACAGAAATGCATCATTCGGTCGAAGAGCTTTAGCTTATATAATATAATATTTAAGCTATGAAAGCCATTCTCAAAATTTTCTTTGAATTATTGATTTCCAATTAACTAAGGATAATATTACCGTAAAAGCAGGGCCGGATTACACATTAGGCGGAGTAGGCAATTGCCTATGGGCCCCGTGCCTTTTTGGGGCCCACAAGAGCGTGTTCTGTTAGTTAGCACTCCAAAGTCAGGCTACAGGGCCCCGAGAATTCGACTGTCTAGGGCCCTCCAGGTCATTTAACACGACACTGCGTAAAAGAGAGTCAAGGGAATAGGTCAGAACCACACAAAAATATAACTTTTTATTTCGATAGTCGATTGACCTTGCGCGCTCGCGTAATTCTTAATTGCGGCACCAGTTAATGTAACTTTATATTTGACCGCATACAAATTTAAGTAAATACATGTTGCGAAATTATAATAATTTGAAGGGGGATAGGCGGTCTTTTTTAATCGTTATGTTTAATCAGCCTTTTTTATTGCTACGGGTTGGTTTTTAATTATTAAGTTTAAGAAATATTTTAAATATAGTTTTTCATGTTACTTAGAGAACAGGAAAATATTCAATTATAATTAATTATATTTCCTTTCTGCAAATTAATTTATTTTAGCACTATTTAACATCATAATATAAATAACTATTAAAATGTATTATACTATTTAAAAATAATGTAAACATTTAATGTATTCCTAGTTTTCTAATATTTTAATTTCCAAACAATATTAACTTTTTGGAGATAAGGTTTAGGAATGGGTTATACTGGTTCGCCACCCGTAGTGATTTCGAGGCTTATTCTCCTCTTATTTTTGTTCAAAACTAAAGATAACGATTTTCCTGGTCTTTCACGTTCAGAAGGAGTCACAAGACCCCTCTTTTGTCAAGAATAGGGGAGTGGCTCAAATACTTGAAAACTACCCTACAAGTTTCTACTACTACGAATTTCTTTTATTTTTGCCGCCCTTCATGTCTAAACTATGACCGTTTGAGGGCCACACTGCAAAAAAAAAAAAAAAAAAAATTACTGGGCCACACATACAATATTTTTCAACAAATCGAAAAAAAAAAAAAAAAATGTAGTTTTATTATAGATATGTATAGGTAAAAATATATATTTATTTTAAACTTGTAAAAGTTTCGTTCCATTTTGTTTGGATTTTATAAAGATGGAAAAAAATTCAAATTAATGAGATGGATGAGAATTTGCTTTTGTTAAACAAGCAAATCGATGTCGGGGCCAATAGACGAGCTTTGCAATTTACCATGCTTTCAAGATGTTCGCCGCGATTTTTGGCAAACTTTCGCGAACGTTCGATGACCCCTTTTTCTGTGACGGGCTCCCTTGCTCAAAAGGATTAGGAAATCAAAATTCAATGCAATATACTGCATACAAATATTATAATTCTTCAAAAAAATTCGCCGTCAACTGGATACACACATAATTCGAAAAGTAAATTCTCATGACATACTAGGAGGTTTTTATTTCAAAATAATTGTCAACGAATCGATACTATTTGAAAAATATTGCAAACATTTATTTTTTTTTAATAAAAATGTGTAAATTTAAATATTTTAATAATTTGCGTTTGGGCCGCGTTTTAAAGGCTTTGAGGCTGCACTTTAGACAAGCATGTCTTAAACTGAGGATCATAAGTTTAGATTTCATTTTTTTAACTAATTATTTCATTATAAAAGATCCACAGTTTGTAACGAATGGTAATAGAGCGCCCTCTCCTGGCCGTATGAACAAGAAAAGAGTCTGACTGCTACCTCGGTGAAGGAAGGACGTGCGAAAGTCAGCCTGCCTCCTCGGTGAAGAAAGGACATGCCAATGTCTAGACTCAACCCCTAGTATTGTATAAATGTTAACTGGATTTATTTTATGTATTTGTAACTGTGTGCTCAATTAGAAAAGTATAACCAATTGTACTATTTGAGCTAGCCGCCGCTGTTATTTTTGGAGTACAATATAAAAATGAAGTGCCCAGCGAGTTGGCAATGAAGAGGAAGTTAATTTTGGTTAGACTGCTAGTCTAACGAAATTATCCTCAATATCTCTGAACTGCTAGTTCATAAAGAATTTCTAAAAGTATTTTCTGAAGTTGTAGCTGCCAGCTACGAAGTTGATTGTTTATTTCCTACCGGGAAATTAGAAATTTTGATTGCATCTGTTTTCACGGATCGTCAGATAAGTTTCTTTTCGTTTTGTTTTCTTATTCATTTTGACTTTTGTTGAATTTTACTTGTGTATTTGTATTTGCGTATATATATAACCATAATAATTTAATAATCTATTTTACTGGAGTAATTCCTCTAGTAAGAAAACTCTTCTACTTTTGTTCAATTTTCTCCTGCCTGTGATTTATGACTATTAGTGTACTTGTTTGGGGAATTTACCCACTTCTGACCTGGTTTTCACTGCCTGTTTCTTTAAAAGCTATTCGTTTTGTTACTAAGGGTTTCCCCCCTCCCGATTTTCTGTCTCACCCCGTGCCTGGTGAAAATCAGATGTTCTTTTTTTTTTGTTCATTTTACTTGAACTCAGAATACAGCACTCACTACAATGTTTGTTCTGTAAAAATATTAATCTAGGATACTTTCACTTTTTACTGCTGACTCATTAATTCACTTATGACGCAAGAGTGTCACTGAGATTGATATTTCCTGTTTAGTACCTTTTTCTTATTGAATTTAAATGTTGTTTACTGTGTTTTATTTCTAACTATATTGAAGAATTTTGATCACATATTAGATTTTTGTGAATTTAAAAGAAAGAAATTGTTATTATTTTTTTGTTAAAAAAAAAGTATTATAGAGAAAAGTATTTTTATTCCTTCAAAAGATTCATTCATAGGTTTTGTTTCGATTTTGAATTTCATCAGAATTTCTTTTTATATGTGAATTATTTTTTATTTTCAAAAGCTAAGATTTTGCCTTCTGCAAAATATTTCTCCACAAATTATTTTAAGCAGTATTTTTGCCCTTCAAAGGATTAATTTTATGTTGTTTTGACTAAGTTCATCAGAATTTCTTTTTACTTAAATTTTCATCTTGCTTTCAAACTTAGATTTTGTTTCCTGTAAGACATTTATAAGATATTTTGAATAGTATTGTGTTCGAATATCCAATTCTTGTTCTTCTAATGACTAGTTGATGCTCAATTATAAAGGGTAACTATTTTAAAATTAAATTAACTGCATTTAATTTGTGGCTGTCGGACTTTATTATTGACCCTTTTTTTCTAAAGTTAAAACAATGGCGTATCTTGCTAAAGCGCGCAAAGATGACTGCAAAAACACTAGCTACAGAATTAGCCTCGAAATAGGAGAAATGATGAGTAATAGACTTTAAAAATTTAATCCTAACTGAAAAGACTATGATGAACAGTTTACTAAAAACCCTTTTAGTTCAATTATTGAAACTAGGTTCAGGCCGAACGTGACGAAAGCGAGAAAAGGATTACAAACGAAACAAGAGGGACTGGTTTTAGAACTAGAACGTATGTTAAGCACACCTCGCTACTCAACTACTAGTGCTACTGCCGCAGAAAAAATAAATATCCAACACCCTTTCATACCCAGATTTGTGAAAATCGGATATTTCCACCTATCTTAAAATATTTGAAAGGCAGTGTGAGCAAGTTAATATAGATGAAGTCGATTATGTAACACACCTTCTACCATGTTACCTATCGACATTTCTCATATTATTCTGCGAACCCAAAGACAAATTAGAAATTACCAGCACATGTAGCGGCACTATCTAACGATTTCGTTGAGTGCTGAATCGTTTCGGAATGAAGTTCAAAGACTCATCGTTCAACCCGACGCTTTGGTGGAAGGACTTCTGCGCACGAGCCAAATAATTATTTGGAAGGACGGCTTACATAGCCTAGAAGTGAAAAGACTTTAACTCCCTTTAGGATTTGAGCCCTACCGATCAGCTTAAGAAAAGAGTTTCGAAGGAAGTTAAAGAACACTTCGTGGATATCTGGGGAGATATTAAAAGCCCTCTGAGTTAGTACAAAAATTAAGACGATTATGAAATTGCTCGAGGTAAGACGTCGAACCATAAAAGTTGTACCAGACGTAAGAAGAACTTTTTCCCCCTCAAAATTAAATAAGCAAATCGGTACAAGAACGGTGGATAAGGCAAAGGAAGAACCAAAAAATCATTTATGACATTTCGTTGGAAAGCCGAAATCCTCTGGTCCTGTTATAGATGTGGCGCCCGGTTGTTGATTCAAGTCAAAATGCCCTGATTGCAATCCTTCAAAGGTGATCCAGCCCATTTGGAAGCCTCTGAAAGTTAGTGTCTCTCTCCTGGCGAACGGTGTCGCTGTACTCAGAATCAGCATAAACGGAGTTTCAGGACTGCATTTGCGGATAGTGGTGCAAGTCATTCAATTGCAGGAGCAACTCTGTATACTATCCTTCTCCAACAAGGAGTTGTTTTGAGAAGACGTCCATATTCCCTATCCTTTTGCTGATGGATCTCCTGTTACCCAGAAGGGAAGCTCACGCACCTTTCAAACCGTCCTACTGGAAGGCAGAAAGTTTAAAACCCCTTTATAATATTGCCTGATGCCAAAAACAACACCAATTTTACTCTGGAGTTGACTTTCTGAGAAGGCTGGGATAGTAATTGAATTTCCGAAAGAACTGTTGACTTTTTGTGACGATTCCCGAAAATCGTACAATTTCGTGACGCCTTATCAGAGTACTTGTTAATGTAATGGCCTGTGGCGATGATAAATAAATCGTCAATTACGAGAAGATGAAGGACAAGAACTCCTTGGTCTCAGCGTGCGGAATTGACAGCTATTTAAAACTATCACTTATCTTCGAAGTAGTGACAGTTACTCCATTTATCGAACATAGCATCAACACTAGAAAACAATCCACCACTCTCAGTGCCTCCTACCGAATGAATCCCGCCAGGAAAGAGCTGCTGTTGAAGAAAGAGCTAGATTCTCTGCTACAGCAAGGCATCATAGTAGAATGTGAATCTGCATGCCTTCTCCTGTTGTTTGACTCCAAAACCAAATGGCAACATGCGTCTCTGTGACAGACTACCGGAAGCTGAACGCTCAAACCGTCCCAGATAGTTATCCTTGCCTCGATGGATGACTTGTTTAACGAAGCTAAGTCACACCTTTATATGCTCATCACGACTTGCGTTCAGGAGGCCACCAAGTAAAAGTGGCGGCAGAGGATCAAGATAAACTGCTTTCATTACGCCCTTGGTATTTATAAGTTCACTCGTATGCCATTTGGATTGAATGCACCTCGCAACCTTCCAAAGCTGATGACGTTCCGTTCAGGATTAAACAATGTGCTAGCACTGTCATATCTAGATGATATCATAATATTGTTCCAACTTTCGAGAAACATTTTTCTGACCGCATAAAGTTTTAAAATGCCTTTCATTGTTTAAATTAAATGCAAATAGAGGAGAAGTGCAACTTCTGTTGTAAAAAAGTGAAATACTTAGGACATTACGTTACTAAGGAAGGCATCTCAGTTGATCCACAAAGACCGCTGCTATTGCAGATATGACGTCCCCAACCCTGTTAAAACAAGTGCAAAGCTTTGTACAAACCTGTTCCTGGTATCGGCGATACATCCCAAACTTTTTCAAATTGCAAAACCACTAACAGACTTAACTAAGAAAAATGCAATGTGGAAGTGGGGCCTCTGAACAAGAAGAAGCTTTCAGAGATCTAAAGTCAAAACTAAAGGCCCTCCTGTCCTTAAGCCAGCTGACGGTACTGGAAGCTGCCATCCGAACAGACAGTAGCGTGGCCCCGGAGCAGTTTTACTCAAGGAGAAAAAAGATGAGGAACACCCAATAGAATGCGCCGATTACTGTCCTCTGAGCGAAATTATTCTACCATTGCAAGAAGCTCTGCAGTTGTGTGGGCGCTTGAAAAATTTAGAGGTTACGTTGAAGGACAAACTATTAGATCCCTCCTCTGACCACCAGCCTTTAAAATGGTTATTATCTTCAAAATCTCCCACCGGAAGATTCTGCAAGATGGGCACTATGACCAATCTTATACCCAACAATCGATTACATTCCCGGAAGATCGAACTTTATTGCGGACTTATTGTCTAGACTCACAGCAGAGCAAGAAAAGCAGACTGTGATATTTTGGTTACTTTTCGTCGATTTTCCCAATACCGCCTACCTAAAGAAGTTCACAAGAACAATTGAAGGATGACGAGTTGAAGAAAATAATTTGAATGTTTTTGAAACAATGAGAAGGGTAATTTTGCCAACTGGTTGTTAGTGATACCTCATGAATCATAAACTTTATTCCGTTACTCACCTACTTGAAAGTGAAGATGCCCAATTAGTTTGCCAATTCACGAAAGATAAGACATTTTGAAAAATTCACCATGATGCCCCTGAACGCAGGTCATTATGGAGCCGATGGAACGTTTGAAAGAACTCCAAAACGGTATTATTGACAGGTATGCGTTCTTACATCACTGATGGTAAAGAATCGCACAGAATGCAATCGCGCAAACCATCCAACCGCCTTCCGGACTCTACGTACACCTGTGTATTCTCAACGTTTTGAGACAATTTCCATTGATCTCTTTGGACCTTTGCCTGAAACGATCCGGAAAGAAGTGGAGGTTTTGCCGTTGAGGACTGTTGCACAAGATGGGTTGAGCTTTCGGCTCTCCTCAAGCCACACCATAGAGAATGTGCTACAACCTAATGGAAGAAGTTTTATTACGATACGGCTTACCCAGAAGATTAATTAGCGACCATGGCTCTCAGTTTGTGGGTGCCGTCATGCAACAACTTTGTTTCCATACTGAACATAGATCAAGACATTATTCTGCTTATCATCCTCATGCAAAACCTGTGGAAAGAAAACGCATTCCAAAACCAAGAATTAAGTATCTAGCTCAAAATCGACAATGATGAATGGGAAGATAAGTTGCCGTCTATCCGTTTTGTTTGAACAGTGCCAAGTGTGATACCACCGGTAAAACTGCTGCTTATCTGCAGTTTGGACGAGAGATGAGAACTATAGATGATGTAACCAACGACTTTCGGTTTCATCATAGATAATGAAATTTCGTCCCAGAGATTACCCCATATTTGAAAAGATTAGCAAGAATCTTCTGAAGTCCGGGAAAGAATTGAAGAGAAACAAGATCAGCGAAAGACCTTCTATGATAAAAGACACCGTCCTGGTCCTTTGTATCATCCAGGTGATAAAGTCTGGGTAACCCTTCATCCCCTCAGCAATGCTGCCCACAAGAAGACATCTAAATTCATGCCCAAAAGAGATGGGCCTTATATTTGTGACTCAACGCTCTCCGACGACTTACGAAGTGGCAAATCCAAACAATCAACTTGAGGTTCTCGGACCTTACCATTCATCTGCTCTTCGTCCATGCATAGACAAGGAAGCCACTCCAGTGATGCCTCTCAGAAAAAGAGGAAGACCCAGAAAAGACAACTCTGCTGGTTCCTCATCGAGGACGATACCTAGGAACCAGAGGGGGAGTGTAACGAATGGTAATAGAGCGCCCTCTCCTGGCCGTATGAACAAGTAAGGAGTCTGACTGCTACCTCGGTGAAGGAAGGACGTGCGAAAGTCAGCCTGCCTCCTCGGTGAAGAAAGGACATGCCAATGTCTAGACTCGCCAACCCCTTAGTATTTGTATAAATGTTAACTGGATTTTATTTTATGTATTTGTAACTGTGTGCTCAATTAGAAAGTATAACCAATTAAAATTATTTGAGCTAGCCGCCGTTGTTATTTTTGAGTACACGTTATAAGTTATAATTAAATATCTTCATCGCGTACGAACAAGAAACATGAGTTTTTTTCAGTGATTAATTGTATAAAAATACTAGCCATTACCCGCCCGTTGAATTTGTTTCACTTGTTATGTAAAAGTTCTTAGAACATGACAAATGAAATATATATATTTATCTGTATATTTATAATAATTAAAACGAAATGCTATAATTTTCACACCAATTCGTAAAAGTTTACGAAGTTTGTATTCCTTTTTTTTATATATATATATAACTATGTGTTACTTAGAAAAAGCCACAGCATTTTAAATTTTACTATCAGTGGAGAAAAAAATTCAAATGCATTCATTAAAATAATTAATATTCCCATCCTTATGAGAAAATAAAACGATTTTTGAGGGTTAAAGAAAGTCAACTCTCGCGCGAAAACGTTAATCTAAAATAAAATTCAAGTAATGACTAAAACATCTAATTTGCTATAAATTTAGCCGATAAACAATTAAAAACTACTTATCTGATCACGTACATATTTTTCAAAAAATTAATGCTACTTTAAAATCAATCCAAGTATTAAAAAATAAAGAATTCAAAATGTCTGCACATTATTTTTATATTATTTGATACATTTTAATATTAAAATATGTTCTGATGTTAAAAACATCTGAAATAACTAATGTGTTAAAAGTTTTTAGTAATTGAATTTAATGTGAGCACGTTCAGCACAAAATATAAAATATATACATGTTTTATTGATTAGCTATAGATATATTCACTAATTGTTGGCAGAAAATTGTCCCATATTCAATGCATTGCTAAAAATTATTCAACATTTCTTAAACCTAAATTGAAATTTTAAATAATAGCAATCAAACAGCTTTATTAATTAAAAACAACAAAAATGAAAATTGCAGTCATTTTAAAATTAATTTAACATTGAAATTTAATAGCATGGGTCCTTTTGACAGCCAACTTCAAATTTATATGCAGTCACACCTCTTGGATGGTGTTGTGTTCAAATTAGGAGAATACCAGTTAGCTTATACAAGTGGAAGTAACTTTAAAAACATATTGCCAAGCGAATACATGTTACGATATTTCTAAGAGAAATTAGTTTGAAAGAAAAAACGCTTGGGGCATTTTCAATTGTTTACTTAAGGTATCCGACTACATTCGGAACCGTGATTTTGCAAAAGCATATAAATGGATAATATTTATGATATTTAGTGTCACTTAGATTAGAAAATGTATATAAAATTGTTTTAAGAATAGTATTACAATAAAAAATTATTTAAGTATAATATTTTGACAAAAAATGAACATGGAATGACCCATTTTCAAAATATTCTCCTTTTGTGAAAAATGCTTCTATTATAATATTTTGCCTGTATATAGCTTAGACCTCTGTACAAAGGCTCAAATAGAATTTTTGAAATATATAACTTAGAAATGGGTTTATCCATGTTTTACAACAACAGAGGGGAGAAATTTTAAGAAAAAAAGCCGATAATTATTTCAATTGATTGTAACTCTGAAAATAATGTGAGTTTTTCAAAAATCATAGTTGAGCCTCTGTACTGAGGTCTAAATACAGGCAAAATTTTATTATAATAGAAGCATTTTTCACAAAAGGAGAACATTTTGAAAAAAGGTTATTCTAAGTTAATTTTTAGCCGAAATATATTGTATTTAAATAAATTTTTTTGTCAAAATGTCCTTATAAAACACTAAAGTTAAAACTATTAGTAAACATAAAACACTATTAGTGACACTAAATATCATGCAAATTATCCATTTATGCACTTTTTTAAAATCACGGTTCCGAACGTAGTCGGATACTTTAATAAACCTTTTTGATTGCTATTTGTTAAATTTTAATTAGTAAATTTAGAGGAAATGTGTATACTAATTTTTCATGTTGTATAGGATAAATGAAGGGACGGTTTTACTATAATTAATTTTATTCCAAAAATTATTTTATTTCGCCATTTTTTAACATCAGAGTGCATTTAATGTAAGAATATGACAAACTACTTAAAAATAATGAAAATGTTTCTTACTCCGAATTTTCTAACATTTTGATTTATATTTACACAGTATCAAGTTTCTGAAGAACATGTAGGCCATTTCATAAGTAGTTCTTTGTGCTTGTTTACAGATAAATTATGCAAAGTAAATTCAAACAGCTGTTTTGGTCATTATTCAAGTTTTATCTCAGATTAGCGTTTCCAGGATTTGATTTTTTTAAATCTTAAAAAATGATTATATTTTTTATGAGGATAGAAATATTAGGAATTTAAATAGGTGTATCTGATTTTTTTTCGATAATAAAATTTAAAATGTTGCTACTATTTTTGACTAAATAATAGTAATAAAACCGAAAAAAAAAGAGGAATTCAAATTTTTTAGTGTAAAAACTATACTATTTCATTTTAACTGTTATAAATATTGATATACATGCAAGACTTAAAAATGGGAGGGGGATTATATGGCATTTTAAGTTTATAATTTTAGTTTCTTTTAAAATATCCAAGAAAATCTCTACAGAAAATACATTTACTGTTTTAATTGATTTCTATTACCAATGGGCAAATTGGAGGATTTTCACAGCCATCATTACATGAAAGGAGATTTGAGCCCAACACTATTTTTAGAAGTGACCCCTTGGGCATGACGGCGGCAGCAAAAGATCGTTGTTGTTGGAAAAAAATTCCAATTACATGGGAAACGCATAGAGTGAGCATGTGAAAGAAAACGATCTGGGAAAGATTGTTATCTGCCAGGGTGAGAAACAGCCGGTATGGTCTTTGTATAACAATCATGACGGACAGTACCAGGGACTTTGAATAGATCTCCTTCCCCCAACATGAGGGTATGGCAGTTATGAAAAAGGGGATTGGTTTCGAGTGAGGAGACAAACAAAACCTTTCCCTTCTTGTCTAGAGAGGACCCGTGATATTGAGGAATTACTTTCTTTCTTTAAAATAATTAGCCAGAATATTGAACTAACGTGAAGCTTAAGGTGACAGAACACCTTTAAAACTCAATTTTTGGTCAAAATATCGATTTTTTGTTTTTGATCTTATAATAAAAATCTGCAATCTTTTATCTTTTGTAAATCTGTTGAAATTTTGTTTCTATCTTAATTAGAAGCCGAGTTACAGCTTTCTAAATATTACTTATTCATAAATTTTCGGACCGGAAATGGTTTCTGCAACCGGAAGTGCCCCGAGTTGTTTGTTTACATTTCTTCATGGTATATGACATGAAATATTATAATTAATATACAAATATTTAGTCAGAAATTAAAATGGAGCATTTAAGAATAAATATAAATGTATTTGGAAATACATGTTTCCTTTTTTATGTTGAAAATCTGGCAGCAAGTTTGCTGTTTTGACTTTGTTTACATGTGCGTCTGATTTTCTTTTTGAAAGAACTGACAGCGTAAAAAAGTTTATTTGATTGTTTTATTTTTGTTTTATTTAACTTAAAAATGGTTAAAAGTATTGCTAGAAAGCACAAGCGGCAATTTTATGGAAATAAGTTTACAAAAACTTCGAAAAGTAACATCATTTCCCAGCAGTTCCTGAATGTACTTAGCTCTTCAAAAGTTAGGAATGAGAGTTTATCAACTGCAGAAGAAATACCTGGTCCTGTGTTTGGTAACAGAATCGTGACCTTGAACTTATTGTGGAAGCCTTTGCTCAACTTGCTGCCCAAAATGTTTTGCTGAAAAGTAGAACTATTTGAGGATTCCAGATAGGGATTGTGCCCCATTTACACTAAAATGTAAGTCTTGTACTTTTTCTTTGCATTTGTTCATCAAAAAGTTGTAAATGCACCTGTCATAAATACGAGGCTTGTATACGGTATGCGGCAGATAGGCAAGGTTTTGCTGGGGCATTTAAATTATGCTCAACATTAAATTTGCCTCGACTAACCAAAACTGCACAAAAATCAGGAAGCAAAGCTTTTAAAAGTGGTTCAAGAAGTAGCTGAGGAATCCATGATAAAAGCAAAACCAAATTGTGGAGAAAAAAAAATCTCCATCTGATATTGTAAAATGTGGCATATCGGTGGATGGCACATGGCAGCGAAGAGGCTATACATCTATGAATGGCGTGTTGCTGCAATATCAGTTGATACTGGTAGGTGTTAGACATAGAGTATGTCGTCCTACTGTCCACATGTAAAAGACTTCAGACTATGCCAAGAACTTTTAATATGAGTCGTCAAAGCCGACCACATATGTCAGTGGGAACTTCACAGGCTCTTCATCAAAAATGGAAATTGTGGGGCTTCCGAATATTTCTTCGATCAGAAAACCCAGACTTCAATACACTCAATATTATGGGGATGGTGACTCAAAGCTTTTATGAGTGTTAAAGACACTTATGGAATAAAAAAGTGTGACCAAGTTTGAGTGCATTTGGCCATGTACAAAAGAGAGTGGGCTCACGTCTGAGAAAAAATGAAATTTAAAACTAAAGGACTTTCTGGTAAAGGCAAATTAACTGATAATTTTATCGACAGACTTCAAAACTACTACGGAATTGCTGTTCGCAGCAATGTTGTGTAAATGCCATGCAGCAAATGTAATTGCTGCGTTATATCACTGTGCATCAAGTGATAAGAAACCGAGGCCTGGTCAATGCCCCATAGGGAAAGTTGGTGTTATTTTCAGCGGGGGGTGGCAAATGGAACAAAATGTTCCACAAAATATGCTGGTTTATCAAATGATGTTTTAAATAAAGTAAACCAGTATATTTAGAACTATATGACAAACAGATATTAAGCAAGTGCTTACATGGACGTACGCAAAAATGCCAACGAGTGTTTTAATGGAATAGTTTGGCAAAAGTACCGGAAAGGAAGTATTTGTTTCGCTCAAAATAATTAAATTTGGGTCGTATGATGCTATTATACACTTCAATGAAGGATTAAGGGGGTGTCTAAAAGGTTTTTAACAAGATGAATATAGAAAATCTTGGGGTGTTTACCTTACGGGGATATAAACATTTAGATAAATGCAGAATCCGTGAATCAATTCATAATGTCACAGACCCCCAAAGCAAAAGAAACACAGGAAAATTTTAAAGAGCACTTAAAAAGAAAAAAATAGTGTTTTTAGAAGTAAAAGATGGGAAGAATTATAAATCTCTGGTGCATTTTAATAAGAAAGTAAAGATGTTTTCTTACAGCAATCAGATGAGTTTAATGTTATTTTGTCGTTTTTCTCAAAATAAAGTTTTCACATTTTTTCTTACCGCAAACACAATATCTCCAAAAGTTAATGCTTGAATGAAATAAAAATTTTATATGTATGTTTTTTAAATGCTTATACAGGGAATAGACCTTTTTAAGATTTTTGTGTTGATTAGAAATTTTTTTTATACAACTTAATAAAGTAAAATCACAATAGCTTTTAAAGAAAAGAATTTCAACGTATAGAACTTCGAAACGTAACTTCCTACGTAATGGTTACATTACCAAAAATAAGTCTATTCCTAGATAAGGTTGTATGCTATATTATTCAATTTACAAAATGTCCAATATATTTATTTTTTTTTCAACTATAATGTTTTGCGTAAAATCTTATTTTTAGCATTTTTTTTATAAATACCCTTTGACCGTAAAATGTGCACTAATAAAACTTTTCTTGGGTGTTTTCTAATTTTAGAGACCCATAAGGTCATAAAATATGCATTTACTGGCATTCAGGTTAATTCAAAATTTTCTTCAAAGTATATAAACATTTAGATATAGATGCAGAATCTGTGAATCGATTCATAACGCAGACCCCCAAAACAAAGAAACACAGAAAAATTTTAGAGCACTTAAAAAGAAAAAAATAGTGTTTAGGAGCTAAAGAGGGAAAAGGATTATATATCACAATTGTATTTTAATAAGAAAGTAAGTGTTTTTCTTGTAATCAGATGAGTTTAATGTTATTTTTGTCGTTTTTTCACATTTTTTCTTACCGCAAAACACAGTATCTCAAAAAGTTATGCTTGAATGAAAAAAAAAATTTATATTTATGTTTTAAATACTTATACAGGGAATAGATCTTTCTTAAGATTTTTTGTGTTGTGTAGAAATTTTTATATAGCATTAAAGTGAAAATTACAATAGCTTTTTAAAGAAAATGTCAACGTATAGAAGCTCGAAACACAATAACTTCCCACGTAATAGTTATATTACCAAAATAAGTCTATTCCTAGATAAGGTTGTATGCTATATTATTCAATATACAAAATGTCCAATATATTTATTTTCTTTTCAATTATCATGTGTTTTGCGTAAGTCTTATTTTTTGCTTATTTTTTTATAAATACCCTTTGACAGTAAAATATACACTAAAAACTTTTCTTGGGTTTTTCTAATTTTAGAGACCCATTGGGTCATAAAATCTGCATTTACAGGAAAAAATTAGGTTAATTAAAAACTTTTTTTCTTCAAAGGGTGCACTGTTCCTTAAGAAAACGAAAGCCATAAAGCATTCATTTTGGAATAAGAAAAATAATGAAAAAAGTAAATGCGAGCAGTTAAACTTTTCTATTAACTCTTTTTTTTAACCCCCTTTTAAGCATATGCACAGAACGTAAAATCTATTTCCTTTTTTTTTTTTCTCAATACCAATAGCAAAATTTCCAAGGGTGTGGGTCCTCTCTCTCTTCTCAAATTATTATTTTCAAATAAATAAGGACCAAAATAAATTCATATTTTATTCTTGAAAATTTTAAAAAAATGTTATTGTAACGAAATTTGATGTATGTATTTTTGTTTTTTTAGCAAAGTTTGAAGCAAGAAATGCAAGCGACACATTTGAACTAAAATTTCAATATAAATTTATTTTGCTTTCTTTGCGTAAAGTTTCTTTCTGGTAAAAAAATTTAAATATTTGTAATATTTTCTAATTTTTTTATATAAAGTTAAAAAAAAAACAGCCAAATTTCTAAATTTTTTATATTTCAATCTGAACAAAATTAATTGAAAATGAATACAACTTTGTATTTAAGTTAGTTGAATCCCAAATAGCTGGATTTAGATGCCAAAAATTGCTTCACATATACCATAAATCCATTTTATAAAAAAGAATCGTTTGGGTTTTAATCTCTAAAAAAAGAAAACTATTGAATGGGTTTTGAGAAATTTTAAATTTAAAAATATTCTTCATATCGAAATGAAAAAAAAAAATTTTTTATCGAAATAAAAAAGTTAAGATGTCCCTTTTAAATTTAAATTTATATTTTGTTTTTTATTTTCTTTGGGAAAAGTATTAATTCAAGAAATTTGTTTTCTTTTTTTCTTGCTCAATTAGTGTTCTAACAAAGTTTTCTGTTTTTTACAAAAAAGGTCTGATAGTGAATTTTTCCTCATTGTGAAGTACAATTATTTCTGAAAAAAATTGTTTAATAAAGAAAATTTAAAGTTTTGTTTATGTGACAAATGCGAAATTATTCAAAACAAATAAAAATTTTTTATGCAACTCCAAAAAAATACACTTAAAAATGAATTAATCCCCAAATTATACATAGTTCATTAAGAAAAAAATTGCAAAAAAAATTTGAAAAATTTTAAATAATTAAAAATTACAATAGTGTTAATTTCAAAAAAATTTGGGAGATTTAAAAAAAAGCTAAAAAATTTTTTTTAGAAATTTTTCCCAAAATTTAAATTAAAAAAGATAACTGCTTTTTTTAAGAATAACATTGAAATGCGTTTGATTTTAAATAAATTTTAAAAAATGGGAAAAGGTTTCTATCGTTAATTTGCTCTTTATCTCCCTATTAGGAATATGGTGTGGCTTTTAGGAGAATGATAAACCACCTTCCACTTAAAACAATTACAATAATTAAATATTGATTAACATATTATAAACATGAAACTTCTAAAAAGTGTAAATAAAATTATTCAAGAAAACAGCAAATTATATGAACAAATGAATTCTCGTAAGATCTGATTTATATTAAAAAAAAATATTTAGAAAGACTCAAAAGTTTTAATGATAAAAATATTCTTTTACACAAAAAAATATCTTCCAAATAGTCAAAGACTGCTTGTAAAAAATAATTGTTTAAGAGAGTTATTGAAAAATAACAACAAAAGTTTAAAAAATAAACCTTTCATCTGAAAAGCCTCAAAATCAAAAAGCGAGAAAAATTTATAAAAAAAATTTTTCAGTCAAATCCTTTAATTTTTTAGCATTTTATTTGCATATATGTATAAATTAAATATTAATTTTTTCCTTAACATTATTATACAGAGTAGTTAAAATAGTTTTGTGGTAAAAAGGGATTAAAAAAAATATGTAAAAAAGATATATGTATGAAAAAGTTTTTAAAAAATAATATATATGAAAATATATATCATACGTAGAAAATAGTTTTATAGAAAAAAAATTTAAAAAAAATATTCCTTAATTTCTATTGTGTTTAAATAAAACAAGATTTCCTAACTTAAAAAAAAAATGAATTGTTTTAAAGAAAATTGGAAGGTGTACTTTTTAAAAGAATCAAAATGTAGGATATTTATTTGTAGAATTGTCATATCCCTTTACCGGGTCGGCAATTCTAATCAAAACAGTATTCCACATCAACGCCATCTAGCGTCCTTTTTAAAAAAAAAGCCGACATGGGCCTTTTTTGCCAGAGGCCCACTACATTCGTCGGGGGAAATCGGGTTTTGCGCGCGCACTCGTCCGCGCCAGGCGGTAAATCTTTAAAATCCATAACGAGTTCTATCATTCGTCCGCGCCAGGCGGTAAGTCTTAATACACCATAATGAATTCTATTTAATCTCAGGTTTTTGTGTGGTGATTTTGTAGGGTTTTTTGGGGAGAGCCCTTTTCTATTTAATCTCAATTGCCTCCCCTTAAAATAATGTGATCCCAACTTTCCTATTCTTCCGAAATATGCTTATCTAACTTTCCTATTCTTTTTTAAATATTCCCCATGTAAATACCCCCATAATTTTAATAAATTATTTAGTTTTCAACTAGTTTCTTTCTTGAACTATGTTGTCTATTTTATTTCGAAATTAACTAACACACTCTAAAAACCCCTAAACACCACGCCATAAAAACCCCGCCATCTGAAGAATTTAATCTTTTTGGAAGATTTCGGTGGATTCCCACATATATGCAAAGGAACTTTTTTTTTTTTTTTTGAGCGTGTAATATCCAAATAAATTTCTGATATTTTAATTTTTTCAACTACACTCAAAATATTATTCTAAGACTGGTTCAAATTTTCTAATCGGAAAAACAAGCCTAAAACTTAAATTAAACATCAATTTTACATGTATTCTCTTTAAAAGGTGTAATTGTATTTCGGACTATTTTATGTCGTGGAAGACCGCGCTCAATTTCTATCTTGTTTACTCTATCTTTGTGACGTAGCCAGACGTAAGAAGGTCTAATAGATGGACAACCACATATTATTATTCTAGCAACAGATCAAAAGTTTTAATCAGAAATAAGCCAAAAACTGATATTAAAAATTAATTTTTTTTTATGTATTCTCTGTAAAAGGTATAATTGTATTTCGGACTTTTTTATGTTGCGGAAGAACCGAGAACAACTTCTAACTCATTAATTCTAGCTCTGTGACGTAGACAGAAGAAGATCAAATAGATGGTCAGCCACATTTGAATGATACTCGCCCTGTTTTGTGACCTGGGCGTATTTCGAACTGGTTAAAACTCGAATACTGAAGAATTCCCGCATGTTTCCACTCTTAAATTGAATTAATTAAAAATATTTTTGAGCTTTTAGTTTGAAATGGTTATTAATTTCAATTTTCATTACTAAAATCATTTCTACTTGATTATGTTTTGAGTTTTTTAAGCTCTCATAATTACTTAACTAAGATTAATTTCATGGCCAATTTTTGCTTTAAAAATAGTTTGTATAACTTAAAAGCTTTATCATTAATTTTTCCTGTAGAGAAAATGCCTTGGTAAATGCGTTCTCAAGATGCTGTGAGAAACAATATGGAATACTACTGAAAATTATGTATTTAAAAATCAGTTCTCTGCTGATTCTGCAATTAGATTTTCGAATACAAGTATTCTGAATTTAAATGTTGCAGGTATAACTGAATATTTTCTTGATGTACCAAACTACATTATACTAAACATATTTGGTATATATTTTAGTATTGTTAAGTCAAAAACAAAAACCCTAAAACTCCCCAAAAAACTGAAAAAAATTTAAAATTTTTATGAGCAAACCCCTTTTTACGTTAGTATCAGTATTATTTTGTACATAAATGTTTGAAAAAATTTTTTGTGAAAATATTAGGTAAGATAAAGCTGAATCTGACGTTTAACAAATGCTATCAATGTTATTCAAAAATATATTTTAATTAAAATATTATTTTCAGCATTTTTAAATTTAAAAATAGTTTTTTTAATGCAGAAATACATTGGAAAATAAAAATATTAAAACAATAGAGCTTTACGGGCATTATGTTTTTTTTTTATGACTTTTACAAAATTTGAATCGTTTTTCTCGACTTTTATTTTTTAAGGTATAAATTTTTTAATCCCTAAAGTTTTTTCCTGTTCAAGATAGAGCCTTGAATATTTTTGTATATGCTCCCAAACGTATGCTCTATAAAAGTTAGTATGGATTTAGGGTTGAGATTTCTAGTTGTTTTTCTAAGAAATGCTAAAGTTGATATTTTAAAAATTTTCGATTTTTCTCCAGGTTTTTCTAGAAAAATAATTATTAAAAATCAAAAAGGGGAATAAATTTTCAAATCCACACTAACTTTTGTTTGCAATAACACAAGAAACATAAATAACTTAAAATGACTAAAAGATTTTAAAAATTGAGTATTTTATAAAAGGTTGAAAAAACTTCAAAACTTCGTAATTTTTTAAAGCTGTAAAATAATGTCTGATCAAACTGACTTTTTACTTACAGAATCAGCTTAATAATATAATCTAAATATAAAACATCAATTATTTTTACTGTAACTGTCTCCAAAAATTTTTTTTTGAAAAAGAGTACCATGTAGCCTTAATTTCGCTAGAAAATTTTTTTATCAATTTAAAATGAGTGGTCCAAGAAACAGCAAACATGGAACTGTCTGTTCCGTATTTTAATGGGATGAGAAGCGATAAAATTTTATCTAAAGTTTAAAAAATACCACTTTTCTTCAAGTCCCTTAAACCCAAAGGGAAGTGCTTTGCAAAAAAAAATTGGAAAGTAAATCCTAAATCTGTGCTTTGTAATAAGCTTTTTATTACAGGTTATATTAAAAAGACCATTCTAATTTTTTTGTACTTAATCAAATAATCTTGAAATTCCCCCCAGGGGGCCCTTCTCCTTGATTATCTGCTGAGTTAGAGGTCTAGGATTAACAAAAGAACAGACGTATCCATGTTCTTAAATGGCTTTATTAAGAACTTAAAAAATTTAACAGATTAGATGATAATATTTTGAGAGAACACGATGACAAAACAACTATAACAATAATACCGAAATAACGTAAC